>VWZY01003580.1:136599-169497 GCA_013399075.1 Chloroceryle aenea
AAAAAAATTTTTTTTTTTGTTTTCAGCTTGCTCTCCAGAGCACTAAGACAGGCAGATCAATGACTGCATTTCACCCGTCCATTACAACCTGTATCTATTGTCAATGGTCACATCAGTGGTGACTGGAATGTGTCCCTGTTCAAAGCCCCATCCAGGAGGAGCCACTCAGTGGGTGCTGGCTGGCAGCAATGCCATGCTCTGGGAGGTCCCATGTCACTCAGCTCCTCCACCCTGAGCAGTGTTCGGAGGTGATCCAGGTGGGCATGTGTTTGCCCTGCTCTGCTGTACCTGCTTCACCAAGGGAGGATTTCAGCTCTCAGATGTGTCATTTCTGCCTTGTTCGTGAGCACTCAGCTCAGCTAAAAATATTAACGTGTTATCTCAGAAGTTGTATTACTGTGACCACTTGTGATTTCAGCTCAGCTGCAGCATCCCAAGAACAGCAGACTTATCTGGGTTTCCAATCATATTAGAGCAGCAGCATAGAGTGCATATGGTAGATGGGATGGGGGGGTGCAGATTACTGTCTCCATTATGTGGGTGTGGAGCAGAAGCAATTCAGCTGAGGCTGGTTATGCACGCACAGCTTGGATCAGAATCCAACCCTTGATGTTAAACAGCCCTCAGTGATTTATTTTTCCCAAACCCCAAGATTTATTTCAAAGTAATGATGTCAGCACTCTAAACAAGAAGTTTTAATGGAAAAGCATTTCAAAGGTGCAGCTTCTCACTACTAGTTTTGTAGTGCAGATACAGTTCAGAAGCATGTCTGTTCTACCAGCGCTCCCGCTGTACCTTGTTCACTAAGTTGACAACCTACCAGCACTCCTGTCAGGGTCATGGGGACTTCCCAGTCCTTCAGACCTGTCCTGTACTTGATATGATGATACAGTAGATCGAGCTTTAGGGTTCCCGAAAACAGAACAAAACCACCAGAATCCTCTGCCACAAAGTGCTGATGTTGCATAAACTGCTTCTGCCAGCCCAAGCGTGCACTGGAGGCTCTGCTGGGGTAGCACCACAGGGACAAGCTTTATGCCACATCGGCTGCCGCCTGCCTTCCTGCAGCTGGAGAAACACCAGCGCAGATTCTGACTTGTGTTTTCTGGCTAACTAGAGAGATCAAGATGCCTCTACCTGATACAAGTCCGATTTATGCCGCTGAGATCTGGGATGCAGCCCGGCTGCCTGGGGAGCTGCACCCGGAGTTGGGAAGCTGACCTTGGCTGTGAATCGCCTGAAAACAGGCAGCGCAGCTCCACTCTGTGGGGAAGGAGGGAAAGGAGACGGGGAGCTGACACGGGGATTTCTCTGCTCATTGACACCCAGTGGCCTCATCCTTTGCTGGGATGCTAAGGGGGATCTGCCGATTCCTCCTACCCCCTGGCCTCTCCCTGTCCCTTACACGATGTAGGGTTGGAAGCCCCAGCCTTCCTCAGGCTGTTTTGGAAACCTCCCCGAGATGTGCCGAGACTTCTGCTTAACAAATTTTTTTTTCCACTCAGGCTTGGAAAACAACAGATGGTGACTTGGGAACGATATTGGACATGGGACCAACAAAGTCCCATGGAGGACTTTGCTTTTCATCTTCAAAGGTGTGTTTCTGCCTGCAGGGGGACGTTCATGTCGAAATTCCCTGTGCCTTCATGGGGAGCAGCACCGACCACAAGTTAATCTTCAACTGATTCACCTGCTGCTGCCAAAACCACCACTTCCAGGTGATTAAAACTCACTAGGATGCTGCTAAGGTCCTGAGCCATCCCTGGTCCTGAGCATCATTGGCCCTGTCAGAAGATCAGCTGAGTGGAGAGTGAAGCCTTTCCTCGGGAACAGACTGCAGGTGGCAAGGCCAGTCTATAGTGCAGCGGGAAAGGTTAGTGATGAAATCACGCTGCTTCTGCCAGGGCTACCAGCTCTGTGTTATGAGGATGAAAGGGCTGAGTACTGTTGAAAGACCTGATGCAGTATTCCTGGTGAGCAGGGGAGAGTAGCAAAGGTACACTTGTGGGACCTGTGAGGCTTGGCTCCAGCATGGATAATTTGCAAAGCTGACCGGAACAAGTCATTGCTCCATGTGCTCCCTTGAGTAGCAAGAACTGAGGGTGTTTTGGGGCAGTTTGCAATGGTTAGGCAATGACCTTTAGCAGTTTTAACTGCTGCTTGCGTAGTTTTGCCATGGGTTGAACTTCTCCCAGGCTGCCCTTGGAAGATGACCAAGTGAGTAGTGCAGCACCATACAGTTTCAGCTTGGTATTATCAAACGGGTCCAATTGCTTCCCTATTGTTTTGGCTGACAAAGCCAGTTGTACCCTCTAACTGTCACAGCTTCCAGCAAGCTGTCTGCTCATCTCTACCCCTAAATGTCATCAGCAGTGACATGGATCCCTGAGAGTCCTGTTAGTGTGTCTTGCTGGCAGTATCTCTACTTTTGATCCCAAATGATAGTCTCAGCCATCTGTATTTCAAACCTGGTGCTCAAAACTAGGCAAGGAGGCTGCTTTCCATGCTGCTGCTCATGCCAGTGTCCAGCACTGTCATCCAGCACTAGGGATATCTTTTTACTTTTGCCAAGTCAGGTAAAGTTTCTTTGGTGGTAGCTATTTAGATGGAGGTGTGTTCAGTGCACTATTTAGCTTGCTTGGATCTGTTCAAATGCACAGCTTGTTTGCTGCCTTCATAACTGTGCCATGTCTGGAGACTCTTCCTTGATCTGCCTTTTGCCATTTGTTGTGTTGCTCTCATTGTATTTTTCTCTTAACACACCATGTAGTCAGGGAGGTACCTGCTGACTGCTTGTGTGTTTGAAAACTGGAGTCTTAGCAGAGTCTTTTAGCAGCTTAGATGTAAGCAGATTGTGGAGGTAGTCTGGTTGTATGTTTATATTCTGCTCATATTTTTACCATATTAATATTTCATCCCAGCTTTGGCCTCACTTGGATTTCAAAATTACACAATTTTGTTGAGGCTGCTGTATCCAATACCAACGGCAGCCCTACTGCTTCTTCCTCCCTTCCCAAGCTTTTCGTGTCCCAGGCGTGGGACTTGGTCATTCAGCTTCCACGTGATGCCCATGTCAGCTGTCTCTCAGGCAGCTATACAGCATGCCGTGGCACCTCTCCAGGACCCTCTCACCTACAGTGATATATGTAGTTGTCTCATGTGCTGGCAAAGGAGATACTTGTGTGTCTGAACATCTTGTGTGTAATTCAGAATCTCCTCAGGGGTGATTGGATCCTGCCAAGCTTTAATTTTGCTTTGTTTAATTGCAGGTTTGGTTTCTTTCCTGTGCAATGCAGAGAAGTGCCTGGGAACCCAACCTGCTTACCATTGCTGGTCCACTGTTTACCTTCTGCTTTCTTCTTAAGTTGTATCACTTCAAATCAGTAATACTTTTTTCTCCTCTTTGACATAATGATTTCTCTTGCAGTAATTACTGTTGATGACGCTGTGTGGCATTTACTGATACATCCTGCCCTTCAGTATTCAGAAGTAAAGCACTTGCAGTGCACTTTTTGCACCAGATTTTCCTCCTCTGCTTTGTCCTTTGTCCTCCTCTGCATTTCCTTGTAAACAGAGTCTGGTGCTGTTTTCTGGTCTTTTCTGGTCTTTCTGGTCTTTTCCAAGCCTGCTTAGTGAACCAGCTCTGTGTCTGCTTTATGCAGGCTGTCTTTGGAGGGACTCATCTCAGTTTAAGTCTGTACTTATCTCCAGATCTTGGGTGGCAAATGGAATTTCCTTGAGCATTTCTGAGCACTGCCCTGGAGTGTTGGTATTGTCTCTGCTGCCTGTCAGGAAAGAGGACCTTTCCCCTCTACTGTTAGCCCACAGACTGTAAGTCCCTCTGAAACAAGTGAATGAGTTTAGCCCAGCTGTGGCTTCTGCCCCTGGAGGGCACCCAGGAGGTCCCAGGAGCACATTTTCGTGGTGCTTTTATGCTGATGCTGACTGCGTGTGTGCAGCAGAGGAGCTCCAGTGTGTCCTTCTGCACGTAGCCATGCACAGCTGGCAGCTGATCCTTCTTCTCCCGGATGTGACTCCAAGCAGGGGTTTTGGTTATTGACCTTGGGAGAGAGCAAGGCTGCCTGGACAGGGGCATGAAGCTTTCCACAACATCAGGATGCTGTTGCAATCAGGCATTGCAGTGCTGGAAAGTGACTGTGAATATAAAGGTGTTTGCTGTGCTCCTGAGTCTTACAGATCAGTGCTATGGTTTAGCTCGACCCAAATGCAGACCTCAGTGCCATCCTTCACTTTTGGAGGTGATGGGAGGCTGTGCTACATTGTGGGCAGAGTAGTGTGGCAGGATTTGGGCTCAGCTCTGTTACCACCTTGCTGAGTGCCCTTAGGCTTGTTACTCTGCTCTCCAGACCAGGATTTCTCTGTCCATTATACAGATATTTTGTAGCTTTGTGGTATATTTTAAGATCAGCAGATTGACAGCTGTAAAAAAAATAAACCTTACTCTTGTATCAACATGTTTCTTTCAGCAGGTCTAATCCTAAGCTAACAGCTGATCTAGACACTCTTGGAATCAGTTTATGCATCAGTTCCTTGCTGACATGGTGTCATGTCCAAATTGTAATTTATGATGCTAATGCTCTCTCAACATCTTTCTATTTTTTTTTTTTAAAAAAAGATAATTTTGTGGATTATTCCTTTTCAAGCCTATCCTTAGTAATATTTTAAGGTATGGACAGAGTAATTGGTGGAGCAACAACTTCATTCAGTTTAGCAGTTTAACAGACTGCCACAGCTGAGAAAGACAAGCTGCCTCCTCTGCAGCTACCCCCAGGTGGGGGAGTCAGGAAGGCAGAGCAGCAGATTAGTAACCGCTCCACTGATGTCTTCGTACTGCATCAACATTATATTGGCAAGGAAATTGCAGGCTTTCCACTTTGACATAGTTATGGTGATAAATTAGGTATACAGAAGAGCTAATGATGAAATTAAATGGAGTTATGAATATATATTAGATCTCTTTCCCAAGGTCAACTCTGGATGACACAGCAAAGATATTATAATAACAGGCAAGTGTCAATTGGTGATGGGCAGCATGCTGCTGAAGCCTGGACACTGATGTCTGTTAAAAGTGTACAAAGAAAATGAGAAGAGCTTTCCAGTTCATGGTCTCTCCTTCAGCTCTCTGTGGAGCCCTGTTTGGAATAGGCAATTTTGTTTGCTGCAATCCTGGTGATCAACTAAACCCCAAGACCCCTCACACTAATGTGCTTCACTAGGAAGCTGCACAGGTGCAGGACTCAGGAGCTGAGCTCTGGGCGCTGGGTGCTGCAGACACACATCTTGTGGGGACATCCAGTGTCACAAAGGATGAAGACTTGTGCTTTTCAGATGCTACTTGGCAATTCAGGAGGCTGTTCAATTTATTTGGCCCCATCCCAGTCTCCCCTTTATAACCTGAGGCAAGTCATTTGGGTTGACATTTTGACAGTGACTGGTGATTTTTTATTCTTTTTTTTTTAAGCACCTTCATGTTTGATTGTTTAGCTTGGGGCAACTAAACTGGATTGAAGCTCAAGCTGCCAGCCTCACCTCTGCAAGTAGAGCTCTCTCAAGTAGCATATCCCAAATACAGGATTTAGAATTGCCAGTTGCTTCTGAAAAGCCTATTCTTACATCCTCTGTCTCACAGTTCCCTGTGGTGCGCACAGAGATAACAGTGCTTCCTTTGCCTCCAGGAATGCTGAGGGCATGGACGCAGTAAAAGCAGAAGGGCATGCTCAGACTCAAGAGGATCAAAATAGTGTCTTAAAAATATTATTTTTTTTTTTATTTAGATTTGATTCCATTCCTAAAGTCTTTGTAATTACTACCATACAGAAGTCATACAGCCCTGTAGGCTTTGCCCCACAAGTGGCTGTTACGTCATTCCAGAGGAGCTGCACACCCTGCAGGGAAATGCTTTGTGAAGAAGTTCTTGAGACTTGTCCCTGTGCTTTGTAAGTGATGCAAGAAGTTTTATTCACAGTTCACCAAGTGACCTTGCCCAGAGTAGCTGCTCTGAAGTAAACTGTCTACAATTCTGTAAGTTATGTGAATGCAGCAAATTTTTGTCTCTACTATTTTGCAGGTGAGGAAGTCCTTTTTCTAAGGTGAGGGTATTAAACTGACCAGTTTTCATTCCTGTTTTGTTCGCAGTTAGTAGAATAAATAGATTTGTTTTTAACTTCCACCACAACAGCAAAGAGAGTAAACATATTACAAGGCAGTGCCATCTTGTGCCAGGTCACCGAGGTCCAGCCTGGGGGGAGTCAGGGATGGGGAGTGCTGGCAGCAGTGTAGGATGGGCTTGTGTGCATGCCCTTGTAGAGGAGCTCTGCTTCTCCGGGCTGGGACCCAGCTGGCACAGCACTGTGAGCAAGTGTGAGCGGGTCACACAGCCACCCAGCAGAGGGTAGGATGGGCACATGGCAGGTCTGTACACCGGGCCAGACACTGACCCCTATTTCTCTCCTCCTCCATCCTACTTTCTGGCAAATAATCTGAAATATGAGGATTTTTAAATTTACCATTTAATTTTCAGCCCTTGGAAAGGCGCTTGGAAGTCCTTTCCCTATGGGGATGGGACGCTCCCCGTCTTTACCTTTGCCTGAGGCCGCGTGTGCTGGGAACCTCCCGACTCCCACTCCCGGCGAGCCTGCACTTGCGGTAGTAGCCGGCTTGTGACAGCAGAGGGAGACGAAAGCCCGGTTTGGGGCCGGGGCTCCCTGCCCTGCGCTCCCCGGGCTGCGGGGTCCGGCTGGGGGGCGGCTGCTGCCCTCGGGATTCCCTCGGCAGCTCCCCCTCGAGGAGCTCGGGGAGACGGTTAGGACTGGGCATGGCAGTGGTGCAGTGGTTCCCAGCTTGCCTTTGGGGAAACGGTGGCACTGAGCGGCTGGGACTGCCCAGGGCATGGGACAGGGCAGGCTTAGTCTCCCGCTGGGCTTTTATGGCTCATTCAGGGTGGTTTTCACTCCTTCTTGGGATGACCAACTCTCCCAATAGCACATCACGGTTCTGGGATTCTCCTCAGGTTCTGTGTGCTCATTTCTAGGTGCTGGCGACAACATACCTGTTCATTTCCCTGTCTCCACTGGCCACACCAAAGTAGGGGTGGTCCCCGGCACTAAACACAGGCATCATTCACTTGTTAGGGTAGCACATGTCATTTCTGTCTCCTATCAAGCAATGATGATGAACCAGAGAAATAATCTGTCAGGTCCACAGACCATCGGCTGGATGAAGTGGGGAGGTGTATGAAGATGTGCCTAATTTTTCAGACACAAACTGCCTTAAAGTTATCTCTAGTGACAAGTATCATCTACCTGGAAATTTTATCAGGTGTGAAAATATAATATTTACAGTTTTATATTCAGTATTGAAATTTCTGACCCTCTGGGAGCCAAATTCTGAGGTAGGATATATTTACAGCCTGCTGTTTCTAGGAGACAGCACCCCTTGAAAGAAACCAAAACCACAGCTGGAACAAGAAGCCAGTAGCTCTTGATTAAGGATCACAGCACAACCAGCAATACTGAAAAAGCACAGCCTTGTAGGGCTGCCTTTGGACTCAATAAAGGAAGAGAAGCCTTGGTGCTCTCTCCATATTCACCCATCCCTTAGAAAGAGTTTTGCAGCTCCTAAAAACTCCATCTAGGAGATGCGTACTGCTGCAGGCTGGTGCATTCACATCCCTTGTCTTTGGAGCATGCTGCCTGTGTGAGGTGGAGTGAAGCTAGAACTGTTATCAGTCCACATGAAATCTGAGATGAATGTGAGCTCACGGCAGTAATAGGAGATATTACTTTAAAAGGCTCAATAACGCTACAGCTTTGCTATCTCCTACTATGTAATATATAAACTCTTTTACAGGTCTATATGGGATTTTTTTGATGTCTCCTCGAATTGCATTGTTTTGAGGTACTTCTGCATTTTTATTGGCAACCCAGTTGTAATAGATGGAATCCATCTAGCATCAATGCTGCTTTCTAGGAGGTGCCTGGTAGCTGTGAAATATAAACCAATAAGGACTTGGACTACAGCTTTATCTTATCAGCAGAATTCAGGTAGTGCGAGACAGAAATTGTGCTACTAACAACTGTTTCCAGCTCTTGCTGCCTTCATGAAATGGGATGTGAAGGTCAGAAAATAGAGCTGTGTGAAGCCACACAGCTCCTGAACACAGCAGCACAGAAAGAGAACCTGGCTGTGCCAGGAAACAGTGTCATGATTAAAATAAACAGCCTGTGCTCCTCATATACTGCAATGTTAACACTGCTCTGGTGAGCCTTCCAAGCTAGGAGACGTCAATTCTTTTCAACTACAGAGACAAAAGGCAAATGATTGCAAGCAAATGTGGGTAGTTTTCTAATATTTTTAGGAATGTGGATAGTTTACTAATATTTTTAGGAACTCCCCTTCTTCTAGGTTAAGAAAGAAGTGAGGGCTGTCAGAGTCCTGGTTATTTCTGTGAGTGAAAGCCAACCTCGATTTATATCTGTTCGCTTAGGAGAAGAGATATGGGTGAGGCATCATTTTAGCTGCTGGGATTTTCATCTCTGAAGGCTTTTTGAATGGCTGACTGGGGTTTTTAATATCCACCTTGGAAGATGTGCAAAATCCTCCTTAAAAGCTTGCCAATACTGTCTCTTAATGCCCCCCATTTCTCCTGTCTAATGTCCTACCCTGTGGTGCTGTGTGATTATTAGGAAGCTTACACAGCATAGTTTCAACTGAAAGAATCTCTGTTTTTTAACAATTTATAGCCCCCAATTATTGAGGTCTTTAGGTTACACAAGCCTATGTTCACAAGGCAGCTCTTTGGAGAGCAGGAGGTGACTACTCAGAAATTACTGCATTTAGCTGAAAAAAAAATCTCAGAAAGAATAGCAGAGATGCTTAAAGGGACCAGTCCTTGGAGCGAGATAGCTAGAGAAATTTAGGATGTATGTTGTCTCTTTACTTCCTAGGATCTTAAAAGGACTGAGTTGCATTCAATCCCTTCTTCTGTCTGCAAAAAGCTGCCCTAATGCTCATGGTCCATGGACAGATATCCATGCCAAATCTGTACTAAGAGTGTTTCTCCTTCCTGCCTGTTTTTGGTGCATTTCAGACCCTAAGGTTTCCTCACATCCCTGCCCCACAGAGCCAGGCTGCAGCAGTCCTTTGACCCCAGATCCAACCAGGAGGGAGGCAATGCACACAAACGTGCAAACACACTCATGGTCTCTTAGGTATCTGGCTCGAAACTTCTTGTCCAAGTCTTTTTGTGTTTCATCACTGTTAAACAAACATCCCTGCCATCCAGGTGTACATGCCATAGTGCTGTTCCTCTCCTGCTCTGCTCCTCAAGTGACCCTGGAGTTGTGAGATGATCCCAACAGTGTCACTGGGGCACTTCAATGTCCCTTGCACCACTATTTGGACCCAAGTCCCAGCAGTAATTAACTAATTAACCATGTACCATTTGTTGTTCCCTTTCAGATGATATTTACCCTGTGGGAATCGGGGACTCCTGAAAGCTATCACACATTTGAGTGTTACAGGGACCCCAGGGGAGAGGAATCAAGTATGACTTGGGCTTTGGTAATGGCCCAGGCAAGGCAGGGAAGAAACCAGACCCAACTCCCTATTTTTAAATACTGAGCCAGGGAGACTGGAGGTGGACTATAATGGTGCTTTTTAGCTGGCACTCCTCTCTGTCTCTCATGGGACCTGTGTGTGCACCTCCCCTCAGCCACCCTGGTTGTAGGGAGCCAGGCAAAGCATATCAAGAATTGTTTGTCAGAACAGGTCTAGCCAGAGACGGTAGGATGATGGAGAGGTGGTTCCCAGGGCCCTTCAACCAGGAGCAATCCTTCCCTGTGAGTGGTGGCCAAGGCTGGGCTGCAAGCACGCGTGTGGCACTCACGATGGCAACAGGCCCATCTGTGTGGCCAAGGTGATGGTGTGCTCTCACTACCCCGAATTTCCCAGTCAGGTCTTTCTGGGATGAGAAGTCCTGGAAATTTTTGATGCTGTGCTAAAAATTACTGGCAAAATTACGCCCCTAAAGGTGCTTGTTTGACATTTTCATTGATCAAAATCCAGGCGCTTGCTGCAGCCTCAGGCCTTGATTTTTCCTCACACCCCTATGTTGGAGCAGGTGAAGCACCCACTGACCTCAGTGGGAGTTTGGATGCAGGGGTTCCTTCACTGGCCAAAAGCAGAATATAAAAGGTGGCCTTTCTGCTCAGATGCTTCTGCATATTGCTCTCAACTTGTGCAATTACATACCTAAAGAAATACCAATTCTCACAGACTGATGGATTTGAATGTGTCAGTATCACTAAACACTCTGTTTAGAATTTTTAAACGTTTAATTTGTAGTGATGGAGACTAAATTGAGAATTAAAACCATGCACATCAATCCCAAGGGAGTTCCCCCCTTCCCTCCCACTCCATCTGGAATGAAGAGGAGTTGGAATTATACATGAATTAATGAATAAGTAATAGACAGTCACACAAATAAATTTCAGATGCAAGGATTTAAAAAAAAATCATACATGAGTTAATATTTATTTATGTAACTTGCAGAATTTCAGCCAATGGCTGCATAAATATTAATTACTAATTAAAGTTTAATAACAAAGCAAAACCCTTGCATTTGCTAAATGTATGTATTAAAGCCATCATTATTTGTTTGGAGAATTGGGTTTGTTTGGGACTTTGGTCAAGCAGTGACAAGAATACAATTTTAGAGCAGGAGACAACCTGGGTTAATCTTGATTTTTGCTTTGATTGCAATTACTCAAAGACAGGATGAAGTGTTTTGTTTTTTTTTTTTTCTTTTTCCTCCCATGAGGAGATGATAACAAATTTAAAAGGAGCCCTTGGCAAAAGCAGGGCATTGCTATACTCCCAGTTGTGCATGCCTGCTACATTTTTGACTGACATCCATAACAAAGAGGAGGAGGATGGCTTTTCAGCTAGCTAGCACAGCTCTGCTGGCTGCAGTAGCTCTGCTCACTTAGAGCGGCTGATGAGCTGGTCTGCGATGGTATTTTTGCATTTATGTGCCTTTTGGCAGCCCAAAGGCTCAGCTGCAATTGTCTTTTTTTGTGTGCTACTGTGAGTCATTTTATATTATCCTCTTGGGTCTGTAAGGCTGTAATGTCCCTGTCTATTGTTTTTTTGGTCCCTGTTGCTAAACCCACCTGGGGATAAGGTTTACAGAGATGAGCACTCCTTTTCTGCAAAGAGACTGAAGGTGAAAAGCTGGTGAGTCCTCACAGAGACATGGCTCAGCTCTGAGTCTTCTTCCCTGTGGCATCTTGCACCATTTAAATCAGGTGTTGTCGCCTGTGATACAGGCTGGCTGCTGCTCTCCTAGTTGCCAAGCAGCTCTTATTGAACCTTGCCATGATGTGGGGCCTCCGGGCTGTATTCACCTTGGTCTCAGGAGAGGGAAGCAGATGAAGCAGCTCTCACCATCAGGGACCTGTGACTGAAGAACATGGCCAGTGGTGCAGCTGGAAAAGGAGTTATTTTTCTGAGCTGTGGCTCCAGCAACACTTAAGTTTGGGTGGTATATCATGAGGTGAAATTGCCAAGTGGTACAGCAAATGTCTAAGGTGTATATAGATCTAAGATGCTCTAGGAACTGAATCCACGTTTTGGTAGAAAGTGATTTATGGGTATATGTGAGTTTTTAAAGGGGAGAAAAAAAAAAGATTCAAGACAAAAATAGAGCTCTGGAATTCTCTGTAATCTCATGGAAGAGATGGTAGTACTGCCTGTAGTGCATCCCTGCTCTGGGGAGTCAGGGTGGTCCAATTGTGCTGTGGTTTGGCTTTGAATTTGTGCTTTGCAGCTTTCTTCTATTAAGGCTGTAACTGCAGACTTAAGTTGGGAGACAAACCCCAAGTAAAGCACATCAGGCCATTTCATCCTTACAGGGAGTCAGGGTCTGACTTCTGATACAGTCCCACTGTGATGCCCTGACCCCATGGTTTATTGGAAGTCAACGAGGTGAGGCCCAGTGCTGACTGGGACATGCCTGTGTTGCCTTTTGAAAGCTTGGGGCCTTAAAAATGGGGAGCAGATAAAACATTTATTGCAGTACTTTTTTTCTTGGACCTCATAGGGTTACAGGGATGCTACTGGTTAAAGAATTTAATAAGCAATTTTCTAACCCATTTTGAGATTGATGGAGCATACAAAGGCATGAGTTGATTAAAACCAGCCAGGCTTCATCCAAAATTCAGAGATTAGTAATCTGTAAAGTCTGAAAAGTCAAGTACATGACTCAAGCTTCTATATGATAGCCTCAGATATCTCCCCAATGAACTCCTCTGGATGATGTGTGCTCTTTGGTTTAATAACAGCAGATGGCCTTTGAGTGTGTCCATTTTAACAAGAAGGAAGAAACAGATAGAAAATAAATTAAGATGGTCATAAGCACAATAAACCAAAGTGCACAAATTCAAATGTAGAACACTGAAAATGTACCAGAAGTAATAAAGACAAACCTGTGGTAGGGCTCTGAGTGGGAGCCCTGGCTAATTTTGTACTGCAAAGATATAAAAGAAGATCAATAATAAAAAAATGGGACCTTTAGCACAGAACCTGTTAAATGGCGTGTGTGATGATTTAAAAGAAATAACTTGGAAGTTAGAAGTGCAGCACAGAAACATCTGAATAATTGACATTTAAAGAATTAACATAAAATTATTCCAAGATAGCAATGAAAGTAATCAAGTGCTCTTCTAATGCCCATGTAAAACCAGGAAGCTTTTACGGTGCACCCTCAACCTTGAGTACATCTGCTTAGTGATTAGCCCTGTGCCCCAGCTCTCTACAAGCAATATAAGCATTCAGCAATGTGTGGATCAACCTTTTTACATCAGATTTCTTTTTTTCTCCATGTCCTTCGCATCATTATTAGGTGATGAAGTGGCAGATCAACACGAGGCTTGCTCTGTCTCTGCTCTGCCTGATATCATGGGCAAAACTCCAGTTGGACAGAGAATTAAATCTGCGTCCCCCTAGAAGCCATCGTACCATTGCAGAATGGCTTTCTCTGTCAGTTGTTGGCATAAATAGAAAATCTATGATATTGTCATGTATCTTTCTTTGATAAAAATCTATATTTCACTATGGTGATCTTTTAATATATATCACAGATCATAACTAAGAAAATGTTCATTATTTAAGTGAAGACAAAGTTAAAAGTCTGTCCTTAATTTCTTTTCAGTTAACTCCTTCTGGGTCTACAGCAGACAAAAATCAGGAGGCAGTATCAATGCTGGTATGTAAAGTTCAAAAAATTTCTTTGTTTTAATGACTGTGCAGTGAACCTGAATTGTCTTTTGGGCTCCCTAGGCATTTTTGGATTGGCACAGCCCAACACCAGATTGAGTGACAAGGAACTTTAAGTGTGCAATAAAATGAATGCACTGTAGTGCAATGAGATGCTAATGCCCAAACTGATGCCTGTACAGCCAGCCCATCTGTGAGCTGGTGTTCACTGAAGCAAGCCCTTCAACCTTTAGGGGGTGAGATTAAGGGTCTCTTTTTACTTTGTTACTCCCAACAAGGCTCAGAGCAATGAGCAGCTGCACTGCCGACTTCTGCTGTCTCCTTTACTGCCTACACAAGGAGCAGTTGGCTCTGGCTGATGCAGGCAGTCCAGGGAGCAGAGCATGGGAACATCTTTTAACTGCTTTGATCAGTGCAAAAGAGGTTTTGTCCCACACTCTGACAAAGACTCCCAAGTGGCTGAGGCTTGGCATCTGTCAGATCTTCTCTGTCTTTAATAAAATATAGACCATATACCAAAACTGCTGAGCTGTCTTTTTGTTGTGTAGTGGTGCAGGCAGCACAACAACTGAGCAAGGAGTTGTGCTGGTTTTGGCTGGGATAGGGTTAATTTTCTTCACATTAGTTACTATGGAGCTATGCTTTGCATTTGTGTTGGAAATAGTGTTGCTAGTTCAGGGATTTTTTTGTTATTTTGCTGAACATTATTTCTGCTCCTCATATCACCTTGAGATGGGCTTTTTGTTACAGATCTATGGAAGGCTGACAGATGATTGTCACCTGTTACGAGCCCAGCACCAAGTCTTGCCTAAAACAGAGTCTCTCTCACATGGACTATCCAACCTCTTCGTGGGCTCAGTCTTCAGCCTTTGCATTTAGGACACATAATCTCTCTTGCCTTTGCTGGACCTCTCATTTTTCATGACACTTCCAGGAACTTGCATATTTTTGAGATCTTACCACTCTGTGAAATGTAAACTTGCTCTCTGGGTTTAGGGGCTATCAGGAGAAGACCTATACACAGTGGTAGGGTTACAACCTTCTTGGTTCTGTGAGAAACCAGCCTAAACAGGAAGCCAGGACCAACGTGATGCCTGGAGGAGTCAGGAACAGTCCCATGGCATTGCTTATGTGAGGAAAAAGACTTAAAGTTAGGAAAGAGCAGCACACCTTGACCCTGGGTATATGCTGCTGCTATAAGTCTGGGCTGCACTGCAAAGCCCTTAAAAAGAACAGGTAAACACCAGGTATGATAAATGCAGCTTGGAAATCCCGATCCATGAGCACTGCACTGGATTTTCCACTTCTTAGAACTCAGATAATGTGTTCAAAGAGGTTTCTACCACTACTTCGGTCTGCTTCCATTTCTCTAGAATTTTTTCCCCATTTGCAATTACGACACACATCCAGGGCTTTTTTTTTCACCAGGTATCAGATTGTAGACATTCTGGAGTGTGTCCGGAGGAGGGCCACCAAGATGATCAGGCTCTGGGGAGACCCTATAGTGACCTTCCAGTACCTGAAGGGGGCCTACATGAAGGTGGGGAAGGTCTATTCAGAAGGGTTTGTATTGACAGGACAAGGAGCAATGGTTTTCAGTTGGGAAAAGATAGGTTTAGACTGAGTATTAGAAAAAAGTTCTTTAATATGAGGGTGGAATGTGTTAATTATTCAATGATTTAAATGAAATATCAAAACAGTTTTTATTGATTTGCATATAAAAGTTATGAAACCAAATATACAGTACAACAGACAAATTAGTAGGGCATAAAAAGCATGAGTGAATTACTGTTTTATTAAAGGTTTAGGATAACATGATGTAGTATCTGAAAAGAAAGGTCAAAAGGAAAAAAAAAGAGGAAAATTTAAATTTGTGCACATTAATGGACTGGAGAATGTGGCTTTGCTAATAACTTCTGTGCATAAAAATTTATATTTTTCAACACAGCAATCATTTCTTTTACCCTGTTGGGTATTTTAAATGTGCTCCTGTGTATATAATATTAATTTAGTCATAAAATAAAAGGCAGTAATTCAGACAGTAGCCCGTGTGAGCTATTAAATTCAAAGTACCGTGTGAAGTATTTGTGGTTATGGTTCCTCACTGTTCTGGATAAGACACAAACAAACCACTCCTGACAAGATGAAAGTGTTTACTTTCAGAGTACATGCCCATGCTCAGATCCAGGTTTCTGCATTTCTTTTTCCAGAGCTAACTCTATCTCCGATTAGGTTGTTTAGGTATAAATCATGAGAATGTTCCTTGAAAAAAAGCATAAAATGAGGATTTGTGCAATAGCCAGGCTTTTAAAGGGGGACTGTAAGCTCTCTGAGTCTATCTAAACTAGGTAATGTTATAGTTCACTTCTTTTTATGCTAGATCAGCAAGCTTTGCTGCCTTAGGAAGTGAAAAGATGTTTTTGCTTGTCCTGTTTTATCACTAACGTCGGGCTGAGAGTTAACCAACAGCAAATGGGCTTGACTGCAAAGCCAGTCAGCTGTGTAAAACATTTTCATATTGTCTCTCTGAAAAGCTTGAAGCAAATATTCCATCCACTGCAGCAGCAAATTAATACACAGCAATTAATCAAAATTCTTCTCACTTGCTTTGTCTGTGCACGTGCTCTTGCATTAAGTCTCGGAGTGCCTGATTGTTCTCCTGTTAAATGCATCTATGCTAAGACTCAACACAGGCACTTCTCAGCGTGAAGAAATTAAGCCTGGACTCAGGATGAAACCTTCAGAGATTTGTCTCAGTTCCTGCAGCTCAGCTAATACATATCTGTCAGCATCCAGCCCTTAATGGTACTGGGGTAAAGACCCAGAGACTGCTGGTAAAGCCTACTCTATGGGTTTTCTCTATATTAGGATGTATCATCAGGTAGCATTTTAGACTCAGCTCTCACCTTTTAGTACAAGTGCCTTGGAGAGAGATCTCACCCCCACCCCTGCTCCCTTCCCATCTCTCTGTGCAGAGAAGCCAGGCTCAAATATGATGCTGGAAATAACCTCAGGTATGGGGGAGTCTGCAGAGAAAAGAGGGTTTCCATGGATCCACCTTCCCACAACACACACAGCTCGAGAGGCCACATAGCAGTCTTCTCTAAAACCATGTCTAGATAAAGTACACTTGCGCAGGGTAGAGGATGTGCATTTGCCATAGCTGAGACACAGCAGCACTTAATTACACAGCTCCTCACTTCCATAGTTCCCCAAATTAACTGCAGCACAAATCAAAGACAGACAGTAGCACAGCAAGAAATATTTCCTTCCTCCAGCACTTCCTCTTGCCAGCTAGGAGCAGTTGAAAAGCAGTTTGTGAGTTCAGTGCATGCTTTGCATGTTTGATCCTTGCTCAAGGCACAGCTGCAGCAAGAAGTCAAGAGCAACTCTTTGTTTGCTGCTGTCTCTGTCTGATGGATGTAAAATTGGGGATGAGTGGGTTTCTGCAGGTGTCACAACAGGATGAATGATCGTGAACCTTCTAGCAGACCTCAAAAAAGCCCCAGCCTTGTGTGCGACTTGGTCTTTCACAGACATACAGCAGAGCTGGTGTTTTGGCCCAGGATCCTTCCAGCAGTGTCCACCCAGCTCGAGCTCCTCTGAAATGCCCCAGGCTCAGACTGTGAGCCTCTACTCCATGCTGCCTGGGGTCCTTGTGCTTAGAGCCACTTGGACCAGCCTGCATCTGCCATCATAGCTATCTTCAGTGTGTCTTGCATCTTGTTGTCACCTTGCAGGACACCAAATGGTCTTGCAGGATATGAGAAATGCCTCCATCCAAATTCAGCCCTCCTGCCAACAAGAGAGGGGAAGGAAGGATGGATGGATGGATGGATGGATGGATGGATGGCCATGCTGGTACCCCAGGGACTCCTCAGCCAACAGTCTTCCCAGACAACTGGTCCTATTTGCTGTGAGACTCCCACCCCCCAGAGAAAGATGGGAAAGCCATTGTGAGCATGCTGGACATGATCTGAGAGTATTTGGTTTTGGTATTTGTTGTCTTCAGTGAGGAAGACATCAGCCCATATCTATAATGAAGGGTTAATTCACTGCCAGGAGAGAAGTGTGTGGACCCGCACAGCATCCTCACATCTGTGGTGAGTGAGACACCCCAGAGATTCATCTGGCAGATGATGAAAGGGAGAAGTAGGTCAGAGCAGAAAAAGACACTGAGGGATCCATCTGCTGGATCAGAGTTACTGGGAGACGGCAGTGAAGGAGGTATCTGACCTCCTGCGTGGTTGATATGCAGAGCACTCAGGAGAGCATTCATCATCCCGTGGCCTGGTAGATGGGTGATGTTTAATGACTGGCAGCTGGAAAAGCAGGTAGCAGGCTGAGAGGAAGGTGCTCCACCTGGTCAAATAGCTGGGTAAGGTTGCAAAGCAATGGGGAGTCCTTTAATTATGTGCTGGCTGCATCAATTAGTAAAGGCAAAAGCATTGCCCTGTCTAGTTTAATTGGCAGAGCCAGTGAGAAGGGCATTTGACATGGGCACCTTCAGCCTCCCTGGGGGCAAGGCAAGCCCAAATGACTCTGAGGTTGTAGGAGATGAGCTGTGGCACAGCCTGCCACCTTCATGCCAACGTGTTACTGTGCTTAAAAGCAGTAGTGGGAGCAGCTGAGCTCCATGCAGTGCCTGTCCCTGAGGTCTGGAAAGGCTTACGTGACACTGGTGATTATGCACAGAGTGAAATATATGTTTTAGAAATCAAGGCTCCAGAAGGGAAAGGTCAGCCTTTTAAATAAAAGGCAATTTCCTGGCAACGTTAATTCTTGTATCATGTATTTATTTACTTTCCTCGCCTCCTTGGCAGGTCTGGGGCAAAGGGAAGCAAAATGCTTCTCCATGGAGGATGCAGCCTCTAGGGTGTGTCAGCACTCAGGAAATAGAAGATGAGTCAGATCCAAAGCAGGTGCACATCATTTCAGGACAGTTAAATTCCTGTGGGGATGTTTTCAGTTAGGCTTCAAGTGGCATTTTTTTCTTGCCCCTTCCTTTTCTTCATGGGATTAAAGTCATGCCTGCTGCTGATTTGTCTTGATTCTTCTGTCTGTCCCCAGAGTCATTGTGTTAAACTGCAGGAGAAACGTCTGGTTACTTTAGGTGTGCCTAAGCCTGTACCTTCACCAAGGTCTCTGACAGCATGGCAGTGATGGATATTATATCTGTCTTCCTCTGGTAAGCAAAAAACCCCTCAAAAACTAGTAGCACAGGTATATGAATATGGTCTCAATGGCAGGATGAGAGTGAGCTTAGTGCAGAAGTTAGGGTGGCTAGAAGAACCTGGGGGAGAAGGGGACCTGGGTGAGGAACTGCCCATGAGACAGAGCTAGCCTGGAGGTGGCAGTGGGGTCATGTGGCAAGCCTGGCTTCAAGGTGTAACCATACTGATGGTTACATCAGGACTTCATACTAGAAAAGTGATAAGGAGGGGAATATCTCTTTTTGGATCCCCTGACTACATGGAAAGGGAATTCTATCACTGAGCAAGAAGCTACTAGCCATACCTGGTGTAAAGTGGGAATGTGGAGATGTGCATGAAACTGGGAGGTTAGTAAGGTGACTGAGATACTTCTTTCATCCCAGGATCATGAAGTTCAAGTAGAAGAAGACCTTCTGAAACATTTTGCAGAGCTCAAATCCACTGGTGATTTCTACCTCTTCTGTGAAATTCTCACTATGCCACTTTGGATAAATTACCATTAAAAAATCATGTTGGTGGAAATTTTCAGCCTATGTAGAAATGCTCACTAATGAAGAACAATGAGAAAACTGATTAGCTGTATTGATCAGTGTGCACCTAAAATTATGCAGTGCCCTAAAGACTCTGTCCGGCTGTCATCTCATCTGGTGGTGAGGTTCTGGCAACAATAACAGTTTGTCTCCACTCTGGAACTTTATTCTCAGCTGTTTATATTTGATAGTACTAGAGCAAAAGGAGTGTAAAATGCAGCTTTTTACACTTGAGAAGAGCTAGCTGCCCATTTCATGTAGATTGAAAATGATGATGTGCAATACAGCACAGTAGAGGATGCTCTGAAAACCCATTACTTCACGAAGTGGATCTCTTTAAGCAAGAGAGTGAAAATAAAAGTGTATTTTTTAAGTGCTGAGACATCTCAGAAAAGAAAACAGTAGGAACAGTGAATGGGAAGCAGCTCACTTCAATGAGAGCAGAGTGATGCTGGTACTAGATGGTCTGAAAAATCCTGACCAAAGGAAAAGGGACTCTCAACACACCCCTGGAAGGAGGAACCAGTGTTTCTCCTGTATAGATGTTCCTGCAAAACAGAGAAAAAAACAGTTTTGATAAGGGATACTGTATTTACAGCTCCAGAAGGGGACATTCATGTCCTTGGGGCTGGATTGTTATGATCCTCCATTCAGCCTGTCCACTCTGTATACCCCAGAGTAGGATGCGCTACCATCACAGTGACACCTCACCTGGGCTAAGGGAATCCATGGTAACTTCTCAACATCTCCATGCACGAAAAAGAGGAATGCTGTTCTGCAGGGTGCCTCAGAAACCTGGTATACAAAATATCCATTTCCCATCCCTCCTTTAGGTACTGACTTGTTGGTTTGTGTAAAAAACCAAATAAACTCAACAAAAAAAGCAAGCCAAAATTTACCAGTGTTTTTATCTGCATAAAATTCTCGCTCTGCCAGGAGCCAACTCAGTCCAACCCATTGTGTTAGGTGGCTGTTCCTGAGGATGCTTAGCTACTGGGGTGAGAAGCATCCCCTCTGGGGTAGGCTGGAGATAGTGGGAGGGCTGCTGTGGGCTGGGAGCAGCAGAGAAGCCATCACGCAGCTTGCAGCCGTTAGGTAACCACATCACACAGTTGCCATCTCTCATCTGCATAATCCATCACTTTTAAAGACATTTCCTTATATCGGTTAATATAAAATGTTGTTCATTGTGTCAGCCAGCAGGAGGTTTCATAGGTCCTTTAGGCAACTTAAACAGTGATTAATCAAAAAAAGCCTCCACCTTCTTCGTGCTGTTAATGCTGTTGTTAGGTTGCAGGCAGCATAATTTATGGCATTTCCTGATCCTGTTAGCTAGGATGTCTGATTAATTTTGGCTCTGGGATTAAGTCAGCAAAAGAAATTTGACTTCTACAAGCAAGTGATATATATCATCCACCCAAGTGCAGGACACTATCTCTCTGCTGTTTTTATTGTGTCCTCGACTATAGCCAGAAGGTGGCATTATGTACTCATTTTATTACTGCTGCTGGCTGGGGGACTGAATTGATTTTAAAGCCCAGGACATGTTCAGCTTCTTGATCTTGGCATGGAAGGGAGAGTCCTAGCACATGAGACCCTGCCCCTGCTTGCCAACATGGACTGCAGTGTGCAAGTTGGCACATTTCTCGTTCCTTTTCTTCCCAGATACTTCAGAAATTAGCATATTAATGTCTTACCTATTGGACAGGATTTTGCTTTTTCCACATTTTTCATTCTTGTTACTTGGATGTGGGTTTTTTTTTTGATGCTGTTGTTTCATTTTGCCCTACTACTTATACCTTGTCTGTGCTTCTTAGAGCTAGAGAGCAAAATTTGGGGATAATATGGATTTTTCAGTTCTTCCTTTTCTTTCCTTCATATATAGAACTCTTATGGATTTTTTTTTTTATCAAGCAGGCAAAAGCTCCTTTAGTAGCTCAGGGAATTTGTCAGCTAGTGAAGCACTCTTGTCTAAGTGGGTTTCTCAGAGGTAGTTTTCATCTAGTAGATAACATTGGTCTTGTTACATGGAACCCCTACTCTGGGGTGCCTGGTAATATCCATGTTGTTCTCCATGGGTGCAAACAAGACATAGCCTTGCAAAGCACCACATTCCTTCCCCTCTCTGCACCAGCTACCTCCATTCCTTCATTATAGACAGCAATGTGCAGTTCACAGACTGAAGAGCTCTGTTTTCTCCATTTCTACTAGGTGATAGGAAAGGTCACCCAGAAAGAGACCCACTTGAAATCATTAATTGTTTTCCAAAATCTTAACCTTAATCTCTGAAAGGATACTACCTTCTGCATAAGTCTGGCAATCCTGCCAGGTATATGTAAATTGAAGCCATGCCCATGCAGGTCTCTGATGCGTATGAGCATTTTGTAGCACTTGTGTGGCAGAGCCACGGGGGTTCTGCAAGACTGAACCGCGTCACCTCCTGCCTTGTGCATCAGCAGCAAAACTGGGAGCTCATTTCTGGTGACAGGACCTTTATCAGCAGTGATGAATGGCAGAGAGGATTTTCATCTCTTTGATTAATTTTCAGGGCTGACAGTTGTGATCACATCTTGACTCAGGTGCCAGGATATTTGACTAAGAGAGTCCTTGGGACGTCTGGATGAAGTAACTTTTCTTCTGCAATCCCCAAACCTTGAGCTCTCACCACTCCTCCATGCACAAGGGTAGGAAGTGGGCATGCAGCTAGGCTGGCAGGAGTGGGGAAACCACACTTGTTCTGGCAGGCTGTGAGGATAAACACTGCTGGATCTGAAGTTGTCACCTTGGTAAAAGAAATACTGATGCAGGAAACAGCCCATTTTGCTCACAAGAAGAATCTCCTTTCCTTCTGGGGAATGTTTGGGAACAAAAAAAAAAAAAAGAAAGGCAGAATGAATTTTGTCCCTCTTTTGCTAGTTATTTACTGGTTTGAGAGTTGTAGGTTTGTGACCCAGGGGCTGCTGCAACAGTGCCATGGCTGGAGAGGAGGGAGTCAGACTGCAGCAGCTGGAGGGTGCCATGAGTGCTGCAGGGACCATGAACCTGGCACTAAGTGGAACAATGGCTGGACAAAACCTCAGGTGTGAATTTTAAGCAGGCAGGTGATCTTTTCTTTTGCTCTTTACCTCTTTCTTGCTGCTGTGGTTCACCCATTCTCACTGCCTTTCCTCCAACACCTGCTCCTGAGCACCTCTGTCCTCAGTGACCCAAGTCACCTGTGTAGGGAATTTCCTTGCTTTTCTTTCTGCACAAACAAGTTGTTCCTCACTCAACTCATTCCTTTCTCACCCTCATGCCCTCCTCTACAGCCACAGTAAGGAGGTAGCTATCTCTTCTTGAGATATCTACTCACAGTCTGCATCTGAACATTTTTTTATTAGGGCACTGCAAATTTGACATTGCTTCACTGCTTAAGAAAAAGTAGTTCCTGCCTCCCCTTAGGGTACTGTGTTATTTTTTCTTATGCTTCAAGGGCATAATATGTAAATAATATGTGATATTTCAGCTGGGACCATGAACCCAAAGGAAAAGAAGAGCCTCTAGTAATTCTACAAACGGAATATTTTCCTCCCCCTAGCAGCATAAAAATAATAACAACTAAGTTACAAACAGTGTAGTATGATGAGCAAAAGGAAGGAATGGGCCAATTTTTTTCACAGTCCCGGGGGTGTTGTGGGGTCCCCATGGGACTTCAGAGACTGAGATATCTTGTACTTCAGTTCATATTAGACTGGGGAGTCCCAATCCTAAAGAGGGCAGCAGAATCAAACCCAGACCCAGCTGAAGCAATGCTGGTGCTGCTAATTGAATGTGCTTTATGTACGAGTGCAGTTCAGTACATACATCCAGAACATGCTGCATATCGTTTGGTGATATACAAACCAACTGGGACAATTTACAATGGTGATTTTTCCAGTGACGGGTAAATTAATGCTCTCTATTATAGGCATTTAATCAATGCCAGCTCCCTAAGTCTCTAAACAGGCCACCAAGATAGAAGATTGATTGGTCTGAATGCATCATATATAAAACAGGAATACTTCATAAGAACATAAATGACATGTTTGTATCCCAAAGCCACAAAGACATTTCTGTGGTAAGGAGGAGTGTTGACAGCCTCCTACCAAGACACAGCAAAGGGACAAGAGTTGGATTTGTTGTGGGGTTTTTGTCTTGCTTTTTGTTTATTTATTTATTTTTAAGAAAGTAAGACTGAAATGACTCATAGATGGGGAGGAAGATCCTTCTAGGTTCACACATGAGCCTGGTTATTTGTCTGGAGGGCACCCTGGTGATCTCTGTGTGGCCTGTGGAGACGTTGCTCCCATGCTGTCCTTCACAGCAAAATTAGTAGGTTATCAAAGGGTTCTGAAACTCGGCTTTGTAGTTTCACAGGTAGCCAAAACTCCAAAGATACCAATTTCCCACCCCATCCCCTCTATTAATATTGGCTTTTTGAAAGCATTTAGAACAATATAATTATTGGCTGCATGGCCCGTCTGGCAGGCCAAACCTCATTTTCAAGCCATAGTTTGGGCATCCATGGCCTGCTGGTGGAAAGGATTTGCTGGGTCCATGGGAACGCAGGGTCTCTCTGAGTGTAGTTGTTCTAATTTTCTTTGTTTTTTTGTCAGATCTGTGAGATTGTGATTCATCAGGCTAACTTCACAACTGCTAAGATTGTCACCATATTCCTCCCAACTGGATGGCCAGAGCCAGTCCTGGTTTCTGCTGATGAAAAGCCACAGAGTTCAATAAATAAGACTTGGTGTTTTCAAACTTCTTTACTTTACACTGACTGAAATTAAAGAGAAAGTGAGTTTGTGGTAGTGTTCCTAGGGTAGCAGGGAAGTAAAGCATTCTTCTAATATATTCTGGCTTTGTTTGTCCAGTGCTTCTGAGTTCAGTTCAGGGACGTGTGCAGATTTTTGTCCTTAGTCCTGAAATCTTCTGCTTTGTGAGCTGGTTTATCTTCTCAGCAAGGCACATGAGGGTATCATTTACAGCCCAGTAAATTCAAACCTTGCACATTCAGTGGCACATGACCTTCAGGCTCCCAGTTAACAGCACACAAGTGTGACTCACTGCACTGTAACTCACGGTCTTCGACAGCTCCTGGCTTAATTACAAAGCACTAAAAATGTGAAATAACAAAAATAATTACGGTAATAAACTAATGAAATAAAATAATGAAATTAAAAAAGTCTCTGGGCTGAAAGGTCCAAACACTAACCTGTGTGTAGGGACTAATTATGGTCTGAGGTATGTGATGGTAATGATTACTGCTGTTAGAATCATAGAAATGTCTGGGTCGGAAGGGACCTCTAGAGGTCATCTGCTCCAACCCTCCTGCTAAGAGCAGGGCCAACTGTTGGACTGCTTCACTTCCAAGGTCAGATTTTAGTTGTATGAGGAATATCTCCTTATGTTTGCCTAACACTTCCAACGGATTTGTCACTGTAAAAAACTCAAATGTACCCCTCAGTTCCACACTGCTGTGGGCTATTTGCCTAGTTTACACTGAGCTATACCTAGGAAAGAGCAGAGACCACATGAAAGTTCTCTTGCTATGTGGATATCACCACTGCAGTACCTTCAGGGCTGATTCATTCCCTTTTGTTGTCTTGTCAAAATGAGCTGTGTGATGAGATATTTGGAGCTGAGCTCTGCACCATATGGGACCAGTTTCCCAGTTCACTTGTAGCAGATGTCGTCACTGTCCCTGTAAGGTCATGGAAAGAGGTCTCTGCAAAGAACCATATCATCCACCTTGCTACAAGCATCTACTTCGGGCTTGTGAGCTGTTCTGTGCCACCACTGCTATAGCACAAACATGCATGGAGATATTCAGGTGTCTTTGGGGAAGGTGACAATTTCTGTATGCAAATACTGAAGTGCTGTTCCCTTCTACTTTTTAGTTCTCTGCTTTTTGAAGGACACCTGTGTATGTTCCACATCCCCCACTCTCCAAAGGCTGGAGAGCTGGCAGAAGAAGGGAGCAAGGAATGTGATTGTGTATGCAAAGATAACATGGACATGCAGGCAGCTGAAATGGGTATAGCTTTTAATTCAATTGCTTTTTTTTTTTGACTGTAAAATGTAGCCTTTAATATATCAGTCACATGCATTTGACTTCTAAAATCAACACATAGGCTTCTGAAAACACATAGGCATCTGAAATTGGCACTTTTTTTTGCAGATAACTGTGATAATATGATGTTTGGTGTCTCTTTTGCATCAATTAGATGTGTATTAAATATCATGAGGACAGCAATGTTCATTGACAATGCAGTCAGGCAGGGCCAAATTTGCCTTGTTGGCAGAAGCGGTTTGGGGAAACAAAGACACCAGTTGTCAGGGAGTAACAGTCTCCATCCAAGAGGTATGTCATGAATAAACATAAATTAGATCTGTAATATGCAAATAGTGTCTTTAAAACCAAATGCAGAAGTGACTGAAACATCAACCTGTTTGCTATAGTTACAATTGGAGCTATATCACCACGACTCACCAGTGGTGAATCCAAAATCTAGAGCAGTGTGGGAACATGGAGCACCACAGAATGGTGTCCTTAACTGTGAAAACACCAAGAGAAATATCCCCATTGTCTGCTCAGCTGATGGACCCACTACAACAGTGCTTGGTAATTTTTAATACTGCTTTTCACAGAGCTTAAATCTTTTTCTTTAGGATTTTTCATAGAATGACACATGATCCCGATTGTCTGATCAGACCTAGTTCACCTACCACAGAAGGTACTTCTGCTTTTTCTTTGGTGTTATTAGGCCATGAAATGTCATCTGGGCATAGCAGCTACTCACTAATCTGTAAAGCCAAGAATGAGAATTGTGTTTAATGGGCCTCTTAAGTAATGCGTGTAGTCAGGATTTCCCATTTCTGGTGCTGGCACTGATTGGGAGCTGCCATGCAGATAACTGTGATCTGCAAAATGAAACCACTGTTAGTAGGATTGACTCGTGCTGTTATTTGTGTTTGTATGTCATTTACAGCAAGAGCAGGTTTTAAAATGTAATTAAGGGAAAAGCTTCACAGTTTTGGCCTGCTCTCATTCTTAACCACTGAAGTTAAAACAAGTTGTAGTCACCAAATGTTATACCCAGGTCTCAGCACAGGACTGGGCTCAGTAGAAAACAAGTGTTTGACAGCACTGCTGCCCTGGTAAACCCCATCAGCATATCTCTGCTAAACCTAGACTGGGGGCAGCAGAATTCAGACTTCTTCACACAGCTCTGTGACAGGTTTCCAGCCCAGCTCACATGCATCCTCTGAGTGCCTGTAACAGTGGGTCTGCACTGCAAAATAAACCCAGCTGTAGGATTCTGCCAGGTACCACTGGCGCTTAAAGGCTGAGTGGACTCCAATTCATTAGACAGAGAGCACAGGAGTGCAGTGGCTCATTTTTTCACTCAGACTAACAAGGACATGCTGAAGGTAAAGTTTTCACAATTATTTCACAGCCTTTCAAGTTTTTATGAAGTCTCCCCAGCAGCCATGTGTCCTTCCTGGGTTCACTTAGGTGGAGGTGTTCAACCCGGACCCTCTCTGAAGCCGCTAAAAGAATTACTCATGGAATAGGAAAAACACCCCTTGGGGACAAAAAGTGCCTCCTCACTCTGTGGGATGCAGCCCCAGTGCAGCTGTGTCCAGATGCATGTTCTCAGAGAAGGTGCAGAAGGAGATGTGCAGGTGTAGCTGGGCAGCATTTACTGAAAGCTGCAGATCATCCTTTAGGGTCATATTAGAGACTGGCACTTGCCTTTGCACAGATAACAAGAAATTTCATGTATAGGATGATCAGATTTTCCAGCTACTCTGCAGAAACAGCTGTCAGCAAATCTGTGACAGCAGATGTTGGGATGTTACGCAGTGTACTGTGTGCTAATCTGCTGCTCTGCCCTCCCCAGTTAGTCATTTTTTGCTGTCGCAGGCGGAAGCTTGGACAAATACTGTTACGAGAATGCTCAGCAAAGTAGCCTGGGTCCTTCCAGCGTATGGAGCCTTAGGCAGGAACTCACTTTTCCAGTCAATTGACCTTATTTAAAGAGTACTGTCAAGACAATCATTTTGTGCTGTGCTTTCCCACTACTCTGTGGGCATTGTCTCAAAAGAGCAGGGAAGAGATCTGGGGACAAGGACTGTTTGGAGGTGACAGCAGAAGCAACACCACTGCCTGATCTGCACTCCAGTAATTTCCAGCTACATGGGCCTGATCCAGCATGCGGACAGACTGGTGTAAATTGCAGCATACCTTGCAAGTACTGTCTCCTTTGTATGTGAGATGTACATTAAGCCCTTGGATATATGAGAAAGGATCCACCAGCCAATCTACAAGGCTAGCTGTTAATGGAATACAAACTTGTGCTGTCCTTTGACATCCCAGCTGAATACAGTATTTTCTAGTGCTCATCCACTAAAACTCAAACTCAAAACAAATATCTAATGTAGTTCAGTTTCATATGCCTCTTTCTCAGCAACAGTGCTGATTTGAACAAATCTCCCAGCTCAGCCTTTGAAATTTAAAAACTCTGAAGTCCTCACCATGAATAGTGTCTTCCTTTTTTATGATCTGGCAACATGCAAAACTGGTCTTGCTAAGAGAAACTTGCTGGCTGAATTCCTGCTGGGATCTCTGGGACTATTTTGTGATGTCCTCTTGTTTCTCTGTTAGATGAGTGAACTTGTGCATAGACAAAACTAATACATGATTTCTGTGTGCTTTCCCATAACCATGTCATTGGACAGTCTGAAATTTCGGTGTCACAGAGTTTGTACAAACTGGAAAACCTCAGAAATATCAGATTACTTTTTTATCTCTGCATTTTTTGAATAGAACCGAAAACTAGCAGAAATTTATTTTTACCCAGATTTATGTCCTGTATTATGGGAAATACAACCATTACAGAACTGAGATTACAAATGCAAAATCAGAAGCAAAAATGAGACTGGTTTCATGTTTTTTCTCTGTCCTATAAAGACTTACAGAAAAAGCTGCCTGCCACCTGGCTTGTAATGCCTGTGTCTGTCTGGTCATGCAAGGCTCCTGCTAAAGTGAATGGAGAGAAGGTATTTAAAGCCATGGAACTTCTTGTCTATTTTAGAATGAGATGAATGATGCATTGGAAGTGTTTCTGTGCCTGTAGACAGAGTCAAGGTGACTTGATAATATACAGAAGTCACACTGCTGGCTTCTTTCTGTAAGAAAAATCCTGCCTGTGGTGATGATGTAACTGGGCCTAGAAAAGTACTGTAGAAAACACAAAACAGAGAAGGAAAGTCTGTATTTATATTGCACTGCATTTTGTACTTTGTTGTTATTAAAGGCAAATGAACTTTTCTAAAACATGTACAGGTCTCTCAATAGAATCATCTGTGCGAGCTGACAGGAAAGGACTGCAAAGCAATATTTCATAACGTCTGGTGAGGATGCTGTGCAAACTCATTGTTTGCCTTGATCCAAAAAGAACCGGCCCTGGAGAGGAAGAGGAGGAAGCAAGATACAATAACTATGGTTTCTGAGAAACTTTGCAAGGAAATGAAACAATAACAGAGTAGAGGATCAACAATTCCAGGTAAACAACATGCCAATATGTTGATTCTACATGTATGGGAATGTTCATCCGTATATTATTAAACTCCCACGGCTAATGCTGTGATTAGTGTTCTTCCAAAACAAGATAAAGATTAGCTACAGTGTCTGTGGAAGGATTGATAAAATTTCCCATTCAAAAAAAAAGAAATAAATTATATATAATACTATCTATATGCCTGTAATAGCTATAATATTCCCATGGTGACATTCTGGATAGAAAGTTCACTTCTTTTAAATTTCCATGTGGAAATATACCATCAGGTTTTTTTATTTCAGCAACACCTGGGATAACTCTATACCCCAGGGCAAGGCTGTTGCTATTCCAAAATGAACTCCTTTGCACATGCTTGTCATGGTAACTACTGCACTTGTGCTGATTTTTGAAGTTTTATCCCACATTCACATATGCATTGATTCAACTTGCATTGATTCACTGGAGCTTTCGACTCTGGTTAAGAAAACTTCAAGTTTCAGCTTCCATCCCCATTCTTCCTTGTGATCATTTTGGCCAAACTGGTGATTTCCTGCTTGGTTTCTACCCTGGTAGAATTCCAGTTTAGCAAAATAATTTTGCCAAGGCCATAACCAGATGTTGTTCTGCTAAAAGATGGCTGCTCACTCTTTATGGTCCTGACAACCTCCTGTTTCAGAGACAGTCACTGACTTACAATCCCATCTCTCTTTCATATAAGCTGTGAGACTACAACAAATGATGGTAACAACTCATAAATGCTCAGAGCACTCGTAAAATCACAGCTGGAATTCATAAATTAGCCATAGGTGGTCCCCAAACTATCACAATGTGCTGGTCCGTCTGCCTTTGTAAATGTGCTCCCTAACCCTATGTCCCTTGACCAAATGCTGGCCAAATAGTCACCTCTTTCAGGACCCACAGTATGGTACTTACACTGAGATTTGTTTTATTTCATTCTGGTAAGCTCATTTGCTGCTCTTTCTTGCGCAGAATACAAGATTACCCTGAAGAATAAAATAAAGGAATTAATTGACATTTTAATTAATTACAACTTTTAATTAATATTCACCAGAGTGACAAGTGTTCTGGAATGTAAAACAGGAGTAATTCCTGAGGAAAAAAGGGGAAGGCCCTGCCGTTCGTGTTCAGGTTAAATGAAGACCTTGTAGCTGAATATATGATTATATCAGGTATCTGCTGACTCCATTCAATGCCTGAATCTTTTGCTCATTTTGAAATAGTATGGAGAGTTCTTTATTAACAATATCAGGGGCTGTGAGCAGGGCTTAGAGGCAGAGTTCACTGATTTGAGTAGAAAGCATGGTCTGTAACCTAAACAACTCAATGTCTAAAAACCTTTATGGAGCTCAGGAACCATAGCAGAGAGAGAGGTCAAGGGACAGACATGACAGGTGCCATCTTCTCCTGCTATTTTCAGCCTGCCCTTCTCCCATGCACTAAAGAAGCCCATGTTGGAACACATAGGAGACTTGCAGCCTGTTGATGGCTTTGCAGGAGCTGAAGGACTCCCCACAGCCACCTGCTGCCCATCCTTGCTATGAAATACTGAGCAAGGCTGGCATGAAGTGTTGCATGGATGCACTGTATTTTATCTTCATAGTGGGGATCCCTTGCCTAAATTGGTATAAAAACTGTCTTGTAATTTTCTCCCAGGCAGGAACTATAGCTCTTTGACATGCCTGTGAAAGATGGACTCCTTTTTCTCACTGGTGGCAAAGAGGGCAGAGGGGAAATTCACCCTATATATAATTCAGTATTCATTTTATAATGCAGTTTATATGTTAGTAATCACTGATTACAAGGAATATGTGGTGCTTACAGGCTGTGATCCTGAAGGATGGAATAGGGCTGTACTAGGCACCCAGGCAGGATCAGGTGTTTGGCAAAAGAAATAAACCATTGGTGGTTTCTGAGCTCAAACAACTGTAGCTGTTTGTGGAAAGAGATGAACTATGAGCAGTTGAGAGTTCCCTGTCCTGCCTTTCCAGCATGAACATCTGTGTCTTCTGCAGAGGTAACCACTAAAATGAAGCAGTGCCAAAAATTATCCTACTGCCTAGAAATAGTTCTTAGCTCATTTGACTTTGCAGTATATTTGAAAGGATAAAGGTAGAAGAGACTTTGCATCCCATGGTTATCCTTTGAAATGTAGACATTTCCCTCCACCAAATGAGGGCGTGATCACACAACAGTCAGGCTGACCCAATGATTTTCACTGAAAAAAGAACTCTGCCCTCTTCCGCACTCTTCCTTTCCTCCTCATCCTCATCTGTACTTCAGCAGCAGCCCTGTTGTGACCCTTTAATGAACTGACAACTTTTTTGCTGAGTGGGTTTTCTGCCAGATTAGTGAGTTCAATCAGTTCAGCAAGGACAAGGAAAACCACTCCAGTCACAGTGAGAGCTGGGAGTGGAGGAAAAAGAAAGCATGGATGCAGATGTGACAAGGTCTGCCCTCTCTCATCAGCAGTGACCATTAGACTGGCTCAACTATGTGATCCAAAGGTCTTGAATGTTCTGCTTCTCTGATAACTTTCTGATAGCACAGCAGCTGGGATACTCCTTTACCAGGTGCGAGAAAGTGGTGTCATCTTGGATAGTATTGTCATCTGTTGGGGTGCCACACAAAAGTTAGACTTGTGATTCTGTAATCCTTTCTCAGACAAAACTCCCCTAGGCTGCAAATGAGCTGTTGCAACACCAGAGCAGTCCATGGCAGAGGCCAAAACTGCTTCTTTGGAGACTGTAGTTCTGTTATGCTCTTTTATTGATGGTGGTAATAATTTCTAAGATGCCTTAGATGTCAGCTGACGACTTGTCGCTATCCTTCAGGGACCTCCAGGTGGTAAGAAAACTTTTTGACAAAAGTTAGGTCTATACTCATGTGTTTTTGAAATGGTTTGAAGGAAGCTGAGGACCTTTCTTGAGCCTCTCTGCTGACATTGGTTGTCTGTTGTTATCACAATGGAGGAGGAATAGATGGAGTTGGACTTCCTTCTCCATTTAGCAGCTAAAATGTGGATTATGCTCTGAAGCATGAAACGCTTGTTGATTCCTACACCAGGATGAAAAGATGAAGCTGAAATCACTCAAGAGGTGAACAGGGAAAACAATCACCAGACCTGGTCTTGTGGCCACACCAGTACTTCAGAAGTTAAGAAAGCCAACTGACTTCAGTATAAAAATACAGACCTTTGTTTGCGTCAGCTATGCAGAATCAGACCTTAAATAGTAAAGGAATTTACTGCAACCCTATCTTTGTCAATTAAGTGTCTTCTGTTTCTAAATCGAAGGAAACTTCAATGTTAATTTTAAAATATTGCTGACATTTATCACAGTAATTACTTTAGCCATGTAAAACTCCAGATGCCATAAATAGTGTTGATACTATAGATTAAATGCTCCCAAGGTACATATTACTGATGCTACAAAACACACATACAGACAAGAATATTATTCTCCAAGCTCAGCTTTTGTTGGTCTCATGCAAAACCATTTGAGCCCACAGTTGCTTCATCAGATTTCTGAAAATGACTGATGTTCCTTGTCAAAAGGCATCCATCTTTATCAGTGACCATATTTTGGAGAAGAGAAAGAAGTATACCTGGGCAAACACACAAGCTGCAACATGAATGCACGCTTCATCAAAATTATGTTTTTCTTTAGTAACTTCTAAAGGTGGGAAAGGTTTATCTCAGGGACTTTGAACAGCCATGGTCTTCGATGTTTAAATTCTCAGTCTCTGAAAATAAGATCTCTTTGATCTCTTAATGATATTGTGGGTATATAACCCATAAATAAATCATTGTGAATTACTAACCAGCTTAGGAAATGTATATCTTAAATTCGTAGAAGACACAAAATTAAGAGGGAATGTCGATCTACTTGAGGGTAGGAAGGCTCTGAAGAGAGATCTGCACAGGTTGGGTTGATCATCCAAGGTCAGTGAGGTGAGGTTTAACAAGACCAAGTGTTGGGTCCTGTATTTTGAACACAACAATCCAAGTCAATGTTACAGGCTTGGGGCAGAGTAGCTGGAAGTCTGCCTGGCAGAAAAGGACCTGGGAGTGCTGGTGGACACCCATCTGAAAATGAGCCAGCAGTGTACCCAGGTGGCTAGGAAGGCCAACAACATCCTGGCCTGTGTCAGAAATGGCCTGTCCCTGTACTCAGCACTGGTGTGGCTGCAGCTTCATGACTGTATTCAGTTTTGGGTACCACAGTATAAGAAAGACATTGAGGTGCTGGAGCAGGT
>VWZY01003580.1:170434-190727 GCA_013399075.1 Chloroceryle aenea
GGAAAAAAACAGAGTCTTTATCAGGCACTCTTTGCTAGTACGGACAGGTTTGTGCAGACAGGTGTGGAAGGGTGCATAAGGCAAGCATTTAGGGATGTCAGGCATAAGCTAGAAACTGGTAAGATAAAAAACTGTGAGGTACTTGAAACAGGAAATTACACATAGGCCAAATATACACATGTAAAGTGTGACCATTAATGTAACCAGCTGATGTCAATATTATCTATAATAGGATTGATAACAGGCACATCTGACTGAGAAATAACATGCTGCACGTCTGTGAACAACAGAAAAGGGTAATGTCTCCAAGACGATAAAGAGATTTCTGCTTAGGTTTGGCTCTGGTACAGCTTGTCCCATCACCTGGCCAGTGGTGCTGATGAAAGTCCCCCTGGCTTATGTTTTTGTATGTGTGCCTGTTTACAAGAGGAGGCTGTGCAGAGCCTGCATAGAGCAGGAGGTAGCTGCCCTGTTAGAAACAGCAGTATACATATACAGTGAAGTGTATTGCGTAAAATACACATTTATCACTCCATTACTCTTTATTAATAGGAGGAAAGATACTAAAAAATAACTCAACCCCAAGACACAGAATGGAGATAAAGCTGGTTTATAGCATCTGAAAGCATGTGGAAAAATTGTTGCATAGCTGGAACTTATTTGGCACTAGGGAAACTATTTGTTGAGCTGCCAGTGAAACTGTAGAAGAGGAAATACTTAAAAGAAGACATCCAAACAAGCACTGAGCTTCCTTCCCATGAAAATCAAGGTCAAATAGAGCACTTGGAAGCATTAGGAGCACATGAAAAATGAACTCATACTGTCACTGGGAATGACTCGGACAACAGTTGGTAATACAATGTGTTTGTAAGGACCCGGTAGCTTTCCACCGCCTGGGGAACTGCTCAGAATTTATTTCTTGAGCCTGCTGACTGGCATAGCTTGGGCAGAGTTCCCAAAACTCAGCTTGTGTGGCCTGAAGGGTGAGCTCTGTCTGTAATACCATATTTCTTGCTCGTGTTTGAACCAAGGGGAGATTTCACTGCTCATAAACTTGCATGCAGGAGAGACATGGCTGCATGCTCTGGCACAAACTTGGTCAGCTTCTTCAACGCAGTGCTTCAGAAAGCTGTATGGCTAATCTGACTTCTTGAAAGGATACATGTTTTGCTGTGGAAAACTGCATCCAATTTGCTTTCATTTATGTTAATATTTTCTGTACTGTGGCCACAGTGGCATTGTCCCAAATACATGTATCAATATTGTTGCTTATAATCTTTATATAGAAAATATTCAGTGTCAGTAAGAAATTACAGGCAGCAAGCACACTAGAAATCTAATTGTTGTAGGCTTTTTTTTGATTTTCACTGAAGCTAGACTGTCTTTTTCCAGATAACAACTGACTTCAGAAACAGAAACAAAACTGTATATTTTTACATTATTTCAAACATTCTTTTACTTCATATTCCATTTCACACAAGAGAAATAAAAGTTTGTTTGTTTGTTTGTTTGTTTGTTTCCAAAGGGAAGTATACCAATATACATTTTACTCTGTTTCCATTCACTATAACTGAGTCTTCTGTGATTGTCTTTTGCAGCCAGTATGTTGCTGATTGTTTAAGAACTTGTGGTCATTATGGAAGATAAATGACAGTCCTTGGAGCCCATGGCTGAAGCACACATTAGTCACTAGTAAATGATGTATAAAAAATATTCATCTTGCAAAAAGATAATGGTGGTTCCTATTTGAAAATGCAGAAAAATGCACATATCTGGAGCACAAAAGTGTCTCATCAATATCTCTGTGAGTAGAAAACTAACCTGTCAAGAAGAAAATGTTGAAGAGATGGAGATATTTATGTACGCACAGCACTGATCATAATGATGTAAAGGACTATTAAAGCAAACTTAAAATATTAGATGCTGCAAGTATACCACTTAATTGTTTTTTTCCATGCAACCTAGCAATACTCTAAAAAAATTCAGTAAGGAATTGCACATTCCACATCTTTGACCTCCTGTGATCCTGCCTTTTCCAATTTCACTGTTATCCATAAATTTAATAGTCATTCCTGATTCCACCTATTGCTAATGGCAAAGTCCTTCACCCCCTCCAGCTCTGGAGCTGAGGACTGAGGCTCGCAGAGGGGGAAACCAAGAGGACAGAAGTCTGTCTCGGTGACTCTGGCATTGCCAGGGCTGTATCAGCATGTCCAACATGGCATGTAGAGACCTCATGCCTGCACTCTTCTCTGACCCTCTTCTCCCAGATGAGACATCACCCCTGGATTACACAGAAAATCTCAATGCCCTCCCAAAGAAGGAAATTCTGTCACTTTATTGATGTGGAAATTGGGGGCAGTTATCCCATTTCAGGGCTCCATCTCCTGGTCTCTGGTTAACACCAGACTTTGCAGGACCAGTCTGTTGGTGTGTGGTGGTTGAAGACCTGCAGTGGAGAAGGCAGCTGCTTGCCAAGAGAGAACACCTTTTCTGCCAGTTGTATGAAATCATCAAGAGGTCCTCTGAGGACCAAGGCAAGTGAAGGGAAACAGCAGGAGAATGAAATGGAGAAAGTGGGGACGAGAAGTGATGGTGGCAAAAGAAGTGATGGAGTGGAGAAAGCTGGACCACCCCTTCCCAAGGCAGTGAACCATTAAAGTGTCTCAGCTGTGGATTTGAATATTCATTTAAGTATGCATGTACACACAAGGAACATTAAGATGAAGCTGGGAGAGCCAGCAGGAAGTCAGACAGCAGTTTGCTGTTGCTCTAATGGGTAATTCAGTACCCACCTGGAGGGTTGGTACTTAGACCTAGAGGGCAAAATCAATGAATCAGGCTAATTTTAATTTTCTTTTTCATTAAATACAAATTCTGCTGGAAAGAAGGAAAGTGACAGAGGGGGGCACCTGTTGATTGTTGCATTTACCAGAGAAAGTTACTTGTACTTGTTGCCTGTCAATACATGGATGCAATACAAATGCTTTCATGAGAGGCCTTTCTGCACATGGAATGATCTTTGTCACTTTGTGCAGCTACTGAATGATGTCATAGATAAATGTTCACCTTTAGTTCCTTTCTGACCTTCTTAACTTTAGAGGAGGTGGTATGACACCACAATCTGAATGGTTATATACTCCTCCTTTTACAGGAAAAGATGGTAAGATGCCAGAGAAAAAAATTGTTCTGTAGATCTGGCATTGGTAAATGACGTATATTGATCAGTCAGGTTCTGACCAGCTGCTTGAAATGGGACCTGGGGTCTTCAGCTACTCTTAGCTATGCTTGAACAGTCTGCTGGAGTTGTCCTGTTGCAGCACAGATACCTTTGTCTCTGAGTGATTTTCTTTATTCTGTAAAGATGCAAAGGCTCTTCGCGTTTTGAAATATTGATGCTCCAACTTCTGTAACTCATGAAAACAGAGAAATATTTTGCAGAAAGGGAAGCTTAGAGAATTTGCCTGACTTCTGCTAAACCTTGCCTGGGTGGTCTCTTCTCAGGGAAGATGGAAGGTTAGTTTACCTCCCTCAGCATAACAGAAAGCTGTTTGGCATTCGTGCAGCGAAACAACAAATTGAACCTGCCCACCCTCTGACCTGTTCAGCTCTTCTATAATGAAAAACAGTCAGATTCGGCATGTAGCAACTTTATTATCAGAAAAGAGAGAGAAATCTCTTTAGCAACACTTTATTTACTTCAGAAATAACCTTGACTTGTCTGCTGGAGAGAAACACATTCTCTCTCTGTATCCACTTCACATTTCCCTTGCTTCCAAGGTTCAGCTTTGAGGCAGCTTCTGCTGCCGTGGGAGGAACAATAGTGTGTTGCTGAGTGCCTGGTTAAGATATTTACAGGTGCACATTTAGAGCTAAAGACTGCACTGTAGCATTATACTTTCTGGACACAAAGAACAGTTAGATGTTTTTGGCTAGAATGTTTTTCATTTTAAATGAAAACACTCAGCACCATGAAAAGTACAAAATCAATCTCACCCAGAGGCAGCTTGCTGAGCATTTTTGTTACAAACTCTACTGCAGGAACAATGAGAGCAAAACTGCTGCTTTTCCAGGAGTACAAGAAGGGACTTTAGGAAGTCAGTCCCCCACTAGCAAAGGTAGTTACCTCTCAGCTGCTTATTAGAGCAGGTGGAGGAAGGGTACTTGCTCTCATTCACAAGGTTTCTTTTCTGAAACAATGTGTAACCAAAGTCTCTGAAGTTTTAACTGAAAATGGGGAAGGTGAGGTTGATTCTGGAAATACAAAGTCCTTGTTCATATCTCTTCCCTTCCTCTGTGGCTCGGCCAGGTTTTTTTTTTACTGACACATTGGTGGGGAATCTAGGATGGAAATGAACCTCGAGGCTGTCTTACTTTGCATGAAAGCTTTTTATATGTGTGCCCTGCATCCTATGGATCAAGGAATACAGTAAAAAAAGGCAAGTAGAGGAACAATTAAATAGACTGGAACTTTTTAGCATGGAAAGCAGATGACAGATTGACATCTACCTATTTGCATTACCTTGTAAAATACAAAAAAAAACTAGATAGATGTGTCAATTGGGAGATAATTTTAATGGACTGCACCATTGTGGTTTGAGTAATGTGGTCTCTTCCAAAAGCAGTTGCCTATAGAGATTAAAAAATTTACTCAACATAGAGCTCAACCAACAGAAATCATTGCTGAAAATGTTTTAAGTGTTACATATGTGGGAGTGATGTGCAGCTATGTACTGTTATGAGGAAAATAAAACCACAGGCAGGCAGGATGCTAAGAGAAAGAGAACTCCAGTAAGTTTTTTAAGTCTCTGTCTATGTCCAATATGATTTTACAAGGCAAATTATCTATTGCACATCTCTACGAGTTGGCCCTTAGCCATCGAGAGTCCTTTTAGCTGTGTATTTTTCCCTCCTTCCACTTTCTTCCTGTTTAAGGAAGAGAAAAAGTGAAAATGATGTCTTGTAAAACGTTAGAAGTTGAGGCTAATTAAAGCTACACCTTCCTTTGGAATTGGGTCATTTGTACATTTGATCTAGGACTAAAACCAAGGCTGCATTTGGCTTTTGATGGACGTTTGCAAACAGTAGTGAATAGGTTACATATTTGTTTTAAAACAACTCCAGGATTACAGCTTAGAAATGGAAATGGAGAAAAGAGGCACACTTTGCTGGAATAAATAAAACCTTGCAGTCCCATTTGCCATTTGAATAAATTATATTAATTACACCATATCTGGGAATTTTGTGTGCTTGGTTTTGACAGGGTTGGCCTCAAAATTATAACCTACACTAGATTGAAGACCCTGAGCCACATCAGTGAAGCAGCACTACTCGCCACACATTTATGTTAATAACTTATGTTGTGAAGTCAAACAAAGCAATACAATTGCAGCCTGACGGGGGAAAGAAAGTCAATCTGAACAGCCTCTGCAGTACTCGTGCTATCCATTAAACACAAACCCAATCAGGGAGACAGGAGGCTTTTACCATGCCAGGTAATACTTCTCACAGAGGTCAGGAATTAACACAGCGGCAATGAAATGCAGGGTGTTTTCTTTTCATTCATTCAGACAGCTTCTCACCCAGAGGTCTCAGCTTTCAGGAATTCCACTCCCCTCTGCTTAATTATCCTCTGGCACTGAGCATGGGTTCTTTGATGGAGTAGGTTATCCCACTGCAGTCTGGGCATCTAACTCCTCCCTTACAATGACTGGGTCACTAGGAGACTTCTTTATAACTAGCTCCTTCCCTTGATTTCTCTGAAAAAAAAAACTATTGACAACCTGAAAGCCTGAATCACTTTAACAAAACAAGAAAGAACAGGAGGCTGCTTTGATTTGAAGTCACTCTTCTGGTGCACTGGAAGCAGCAGATGGCAGTTCACGCAGGGAAAAGCACCCTTTGCCCAGGTAACCCTCAGAGAAGTGAATTAGGGAATTCTAATTGTGAAGCACCATCAAATATCCTCTGGGGTGGACCTGTTTTATGGTGCCCCATCTCTGAGACTTTTCCTGTATCCATACTGGATGTTTGCAGCAGCAGAATGATGATGCTGAGAGATGGCATATGTTGGGAGACTGACAGCCATCTCTGTGAGCGGAGCTGACAGCATCCCCCCTGCTCCAGGGTGATGAGAACGGAGGCTTGTCATGGGATAAGTATTCATGTGTTTGGGAAATGTGTATTTCCCTTGCACTTGGACACTGTGGGTCAGAGCCTATTCTCAGTGACTGTGGCATAAATCCCAAAAGCTGCTTTGACATCAGGATGTGTCTGTGTATTGGCTGTGCGAGGCTCTATTTTTACACCAGTGTGAGAGGTACTGGGGAGTCTGACAGCTTCTACCAAAACTATTTGGAAGCTGTTGGTTCAGAAGGAGACTGGAATTAGCAGGCTCTAGGAATTGCTATTTATACATATATTTTAAACTGCAGTTGTACTCAGAAAATCCACTTTAAAAATAGCAATATATCTTTGTATTCCCCTCATTGCCATGTGAGATGCCACGTATTCCCACGTATTGAGTTTTTTCTTCCCTAACTGCCAGTACTAGAAATCCAACAACCTTGTCTTCTCACATAACATCACTGCTAATAAAAATCTGAAGATCAAAGTGTGCCCTTGGTGGCACCTCTACAACCACCTTATCTACAAGTGACCAGCCCTTAGTAGGAATCCTGCCAGCACTTCTGTCCTGGGTGCCTGCAAAAGAGCTTGCCCTGGTTTGAGTGAGAAGAGAACTACTTCTGTTCATCAGTTTTATTTTTTAGTTCAGTTCTTCTAACTAACTGCACTGTCTGAAGTTAGCAGCCTGTTTGCACAGGCAGTGTCTTCTTCTAACAGTGACAACCCTCCATGTTTAGAGTTACTACCGAGGATTGGTGTGTAGATCAAAGCCACTGCTGGATTTTCTGTACCACACTGATGAGTGCAGAAAGTAAAAGGCTGCACCTGCAGGGAGAAACAGACGGGGCAGGTGACCCCAAACTGACCAGTGAGGGATTCCATCCCATATATGTCATATTCGGTATAAAGCTGAGGGATCAGGAGGGTCCTTTCTGGTCCCACTCAGCTCAACTTGGGTCATCTTCTGTCTTCTTGCTGCTTCTTCAATGCCCATCATCTGAGGAGAGCTCTCTGTTCTGCCTTCGATCCTGATCTGTGTGTACCTGAATTCAGTACAAAAATCCAGCTCCTGAACACAGTTCCTGTCTGCTGTCGGGGCCAATCTGGGACTTTCCCAGTGCCTGTTCCACAGAATCAGTGGTAACTGTGACATAATTGCCATTGGGATGGTGGAGGGGTTGGGTTCGATATTGTTTTTGTGTATATTTGTATATATTCCATTTTTAATATTATTATTTTCATTTTAATTAAAGCTGTTCTAGTTTCCTTTTCTAATTGATAAGTGTCTCTCCTTTATTCCTTTTCTCTTCCCCTTTGGTGAGATTAACAGAGAGCATCTGTTATAGGTCTAGCAGGCTGCCCTGACCCTAAACCATGACAGAGCTAAACCCAGATTGCTCTATGTGTTGTGTCTTCCTCAACAGCAAAAGAAAATCAAGAATAAAACAATCACTTTCAAAATGGAAGGGATGGGGATGTGATTACATGGAGTATTATCTCTCATACTAGATGTAATATTGCATCAGTGTTATTTATCTGTTGAGGAGGTGATGATATTGCATTTTTCAGCAAGTTGTGCACTTCAATGCACCTGGCCTGACAAGTCTTAAAGTTTAATGTTGCTGTTACTGTCCCTGACAACTCTCTTTTAGGTTTGGGAAGTAAAGGAAACTAATTCTAAGATATGGTTTTAAACCCAAGCACTTGAAACTCCAGTGACTCTCCCTCAGGCTGCAACTCATTTTCTGCTTCTCACGCTGCTTTCTTGTCCCAAAGGGGACATCTCCACTAAGTAAACAGGCTAAAACACCCCTATCACACAACCTGCTTAAGCAGCTGAAGAGTATTTGACACATGACACGCTCAAATTTAAGCATTTGAGCAGACAGAGCTGTGCTTGTACACCAGGGGCTGTAGACTGGGCTCATGATGCCCTGCAGCTCTGCTCTGAGCTCAGAGAGCCGTGCAGCTTGAAGGGATGCACATGCTGTGCTGGCTGCGTGTCCCAGCCCTCATCTTGCTGGCACCAAAGCTGTGCCCAGCCTTGGATGTAAATCTAATCTTGTTGAGAGGTAATGGAGTGAGGAATCTGACACACCTTTTCCCTCTCTGTAGATGTGAACCATATGGCTCCCGACTCTCACAACATTCCTCGATCTGAAGATGAATGAGCATTAACATATGTTCTCTGGAGTAATTAAAAATGTGATCATCAACAGAGTCTGACTCACTGAAGGTGGAATTTGTCACCAGGGGATTCACCTCCAGCAGTGGGGCAGTGTCTTTGGAGAAAATTAAAGAAATGGGAATTGGGAAACTCTCAGGGGGACACCAAACCCATTTGAAATGTGAGTTAAACTGCAGCATTTGAACTCTTGTTTTCGTTATAACTTTTCTGTTTGTTTGGGTTTGTTTTTTTTTAACTGTTTATTTTTTTTTCATGCAAGATATGTTTGATGAAATGCAGGGAAGTCTGTTTACACTTTGTCACTATGAAGAACCTGTGCAGGCTGGTTTTGTTGGAGGTAGCTAACAAAAACTGAAGTGAAGCCAGTGCTAGAGACATCTGTCTGTGGTGCAGCATGCAGACAGAAGTGCAGCAGTCTGCATTCAGCATCAGAAAGGAGGGCGCTAGGAATAAGAAAGGAAATTTGTTTTATGTACATCACGTTAGCTTAAATCTCTCTTAATAATGCTCGAATGAAAACATTTTAGGGTGTTTGAATTAAGGCATTTTATGGTGTGGACAGTAGTGGATGCTGCAGCTCACCTGGAGTTGAGATAACTCACTGAACTACAGGAACTCAGTTATAGATCTGAGCTCTAAGAAATTCCAATTGTGGAGCTAGAGCTAAATTTGAGGGATGTTTGAGAATTTCCCTAGAAAGTACTTGAGGACTGGATAGCCCTGGAGACAAAGATGCAATTTCTAAGGCTGAAGAGGTTTTATGCATCCCCTAGGAGACAACCTATACCATCAATATAGAAAAAGATACAGTATTTCTTTGGGGAAGTTCAGGTAACCCATCTGGGAAAGCTCTGCAAAAAAGGAATAAAGTTACTGTTTCCCATCTCTCCTGAGAGGAAGAAGTGAACGGCTGTGAAAACATCCAAGAGGGAGAACTCTTCACAGCAAGAAACTTTCACAAATGCTTCTAAATGGAAAGCCTGGACCCATACCACCTATGTTGGGTTGTGCCTGACACATCCTCTTGGTTTCAAACACCTCTCTTAAAATGAATAGCTGACTGAAGGTCACCTTTGGAGTTTTGCACTGTTTGTTTTTTTTTTTTTTTTTCTGCTTCTTTTTATTTCCTTCTTTATTGTGAGACAAGGTTTCATGATGTGCTACTGCTTTGCCCTGCCCTTGCCACAGAAGGGTGAATCTCACTGGAACCCCACTGCTGGCAGAGTTGCTTCCTGGAGGCTGGATGGACTGTGGTGAACCCTATGGCCATGGGATGTAGCATGGTCTGTCAGTGCTACCAAAGGAGGAAGGATTTGACATTTTATCCTGTGGACATGAGCAAAATGGCTACTCTGAGTATAGCAGGAATAGCAGTGGAGCTAGAAAGGGTAACCTAAGCCACCAAGCAGTGCCTGGGAGAAGGAGCTCACCTACTTCTTGAGAGTGATAAAAGCTAATTCCTATCATTCATGAGAGTCCTGGCCAACTCACCCAAGTCTTATTTATTCCCTTCCTTCAGCAATATTTATCTTAAAATTGCATTGCCTCTGACTCCTCAGTGCTATGTTGATGCTTCCCATCTGTTCAACCAGTTGAAAAAAATGTAAAACCAACCACTTCCATTGAATTTTTGCCTTCTGTTTTTTTTGGGTGGAAGTTGTCAGCAGCCTTGAGGTCTTGAAGTTCTGGTAGCCAATAAAAGCATCATCAAAAGAAAGAAAAAATCATGTTTTATATCCAAGTATAAATGTTAGGAAACTGAAATATGAGAGTCTAATTTGAATGCCACTGAAGTTGGTGGGAAAACTAATAATTTCAAGTGGAGAAGGATTTCACCTCAGGAAATAAACTATTCATAAGTGTATAGGGAAATTTCCACATTTCAAAATTAAAATTTCCAGGCAATGGCCATGAATATTACTGAACAGATACTCTTTAAGTGATCGAAACTCTTTTTCCTTATGACTGGGAAATTCTAGACAAGGCGTGTTGACTTCTCTGAATTAATGATACATTAATGGGATGAAAAAAGAAAGGAGCAAACTCTTAAAATAGGTTAGCATCGGTAAAAAAAAACAACCCAAATCCCAGATATATCCTTTTGAGTTCAGTGTTTGGTCTGATGGTGTCTGCTACTTTAGGTTATTTTCTGTACATTTTGGAAAGCAGAGGGTGGGGTTTTTTTTAAATGGCTTTCCTAGAGAATTTCACAACATATTGTAGGTCAGAAGGCAAACAGAATAAAAGGTAAATTTGATAGAAATCATTTATTGAAAGTACTCTGCTTAGTGAATGATGAACCAGAATAAGAGAACAGATTTAGATCTTCTGTCCCTCTAGGTCATGATATATTACTGTCTGCAGATTCTTTCCTATTCTTTACCCACTCACGTCTTCATAAAATGCCTTGAAAGGAAAGTGAGTAATAGCCCAAGTCCTGATGTCCAGGCACTGTCAAATGAATGGAGGAAAAAATGCCACAAATGTAAATGTAAACTCCACACTGCTATATAATAGTAGGGCATAATTTGCATAAATATTGTTTGTAAAGAGCAATTAGCACTTCATTTACATTCAGTGAAGTAGCAGTTTGCACATTTTCAGGAAACAATTTCTTTACCCATATGTGCAAATTCTGTGCACTGCAATTGACACGCTAATAAAAAGATGTTAATAGACCATTTTTTTTTTTACTTTATATCACAGTGTACTGAAATATTGATTCACTCTCCTGAAATATTGATTTCGTGGGCTGTTTGTAAAACCAGAAAAATGCAGATTTGAATTTTTAAAACTCGCTTTTTAAAAAAATATCAGAATTAATTTTAGATGTCTGCAGACTTCATGCTCTTTAAGTGGTATTTTAATGGGTATTTTCGTCAGAGAAATGCAATAAACATTATTAAAAAACATTAGCAAATTCAGTCTCCTAATCTGCAATAACAATGAGCATATTTGCATATCACAGTATAAAAATAATAGTCCATTTTCTAGTGTCAATATAGCACTCAATTCTCTATTAAATGTTAATAAAAATATTTCCCATTTATATCCTATTTTTTTTCAGAATGCATAAACATCCTAATTAAGAAAAAAATTTTATATTTATTGGAGGTACAAAACATTTTCTTAAATTATAAGAATTTACATGGGAGTTTGTCAGGAAAAGAATAGCCCCATGAGTTCAGCCAGGTTTTTTCAATGGACATTTCTGGCCTTTGCAGCAGGAGAAATTGGTGTTAAGTGATTTTTTTGAGTTCACCCTCAGCATCATCACTAAGAGCTGCTCTGTTTGCTGTATTTCATTCACTGTTTTGTCATTTCTAGTCTGGCGTGAATTTGGGGAGAGGTAGGGATAGAAGCTCCCACAGAAGTTAGGTTGCATGGTAGTTGGTAGCTGTTGAAGGAGCAGAGAGAAACCTTTTGGGCAAGATTATTGATTTTTGCAGTTTTGCATTTTTCCAATCTCAGCCTGAGTTTCCTAGAAGGAATTATTTTTGGAAAATGTTCAGATGCCCATTCTGAAGAGGGAGAGGAATTAGGATATAGCAGCAGAGAAGGACGTAGACAGACATGAATTCCTCTGCCAAGCAGGCTCTCCTCTATAAGCCACATAACCATGTGTTCTGTTTAGTAGGTCCTAAGTCAGGAGACTCCCAAGCGAATCTGTTAGCTAAATTTGTCCTAGTTATGGCAAGCTCAGACTACAGACAGAGTTGAATAGGTCTGCCTGCTACTGTGTGTGTAGTCACAGTGTTAATGGGATGTCCAAACACGACAAGGCACTTCTGAAAATCCTACTCATATTGTGTGTGGTAGTGAAGGGCATTATTTATCAATTGTTGATCAATCACAAAGAAAATGAATAGCAAACATGACAAAAAAAAAACCCAACAGCAAAACCCCCACCAAATTCCCCTCTGCATGCTTATTAAAGTAATTGTTACAATAATGAGCTCATATTCCCTGTCTTTTCATCTCTGCCTCAAGATAAGGAATCACTATGGTTGCACCCAGGAGTGTGACATTCATATCTATTTTGATGTCTCATTATTGCTGTTGTCTTTTTACTTTACAAATCACAGATCCATATTTCATCTCCCATGTCGAGTATACAAAGCTCTGCTTTGATCAATGTAAAGTGCATGTGCCCCTGACACAAGGTAGAACCTCTGTTTGAACCTACAAAGTAGTTAATTTTGAATCTTGTGAATCTCTGATTTGCTAATAAATATTTTACTTTTTACTTACCCCTTTTTTTTCTTTTTTTTTTTATCATCCTTCAGAACTTTGGAAGCCCTTGGCAGTAATCATGCATGATACAGCTGCATCTCAGCTCTTCTGGGGACCTCGGGATTTACACAAGCAGTGGATGTTCTCCTGCCTGTACAGACCTTTGTATACAAAGTCTACCACATCATTTTATAATTGATCCTTGTACAAAAATATTGTACAAAAAAAAATAATACCCTTATGAGGAAAGGAATAAATATTTGAACCCTTAGTGTCTGTAAGGCCTCAGTGGGACTACATTTTGCAAACACCTTGTAACATTACAAGGGAGGCTAATGACATGAAAGAAATAATGACATTTGGGAGTTCTCTGACCTTCGGAAAACCCATGGGTTTAATGTTTTCAAACCAAATAGACCTATTTAATTTTCTGTTGATTAACTAAAACCAATGCCAGCAACTGATGCATACCCAACATCTGTGCGCGGGATAAGCTGGGGCCAGACAGTGTGTGTTAGCTGGCAGGTACTTTGGGCTTGGATTGAAATATGGAAACAGAGCTCTGCAAAACCACATGGTATATGGGGTTTCATCTGCTGCATTGAAAACTACACCAAGCTAGGTATATGATGATCTGTGGCTCTTTTTTGCTATTTATTTCCACTTCTTTCTCAGTAGCCTGGAGAGATGATGCATCAGGTTAGACCTCCTGCTGGCTGTAATTAGGTTAGTACCAGCACCTTTAGCTGAGGAGCTGAAGATCATTTGTCTCCATCTTACATATGAGCAATGTGACTAATAAGGCTACAATACACTCCAGAGCTATTTGAGGGCCATAGTCACCTTATCTCTTTCTGAGTCTTGGTATCTTGTGTTTTACTGGGGCTGGATCTCAGCTTTCACAGCTGTCTGCCCAATGCACATTTTGGTGGTGACTTTACTAAGTTATTAGGATCCTTATTGAGGATTGAAATTGAAATTGAAATGATTGTGTGGTAGAGAAGCTACAAGACTCTTGTACTTTACCCCTAATCTATGGCTCCAGAATCACTTTTAAGTCCATTTCCCCCCATTACATCTGCATTGACCCATCCACAGGCAATAGGAAAACCCTGTTCAATGTTTTGCATTCTTTTTTGCTCACTGCTTCATCAGAAGTAAACAGTCACCATGAAGTTCCTCCTGTCTCCAGGAACCAAAGATGTGTTTCTCCATCCTGATTTATTCACTTTTGAGACAGAGTTTAATTTTGCAATCCGACTCTCTCTTCAGTCTTTGCATTTATTTTTGGCAGGAGCAGTTGCCTGCGGCACGAGCTGAAGACTCAGTGTTAATAGTTGTCAGGGAAAAATGAAGAGACTATTTCTCACATCAGACTTTCACCCTGCATGACAAATGCTAGTTTGAGAAGATTAAAAATCAATGCATGGTACAATATGTCACACATAAAGCAACTACATGCTATTAATTGGCATGGTACCCATTAGATGCTCTTAATATATATGTCTCTGTGAGTGGAACAGAAGTCAGATGGGTCAGAACCTCCTTGGTGTTAGAGTAGCACAGCAGCATTGGAACTAATTGAGGTATGCTAATTTACAGCACCTAGTCACTTGGACAAGGGTTTTAGATGCTTATTTTTCCTAAAATGTAATTCAGCTTGTGTCTAATTAGAATGAACACTGGATATACTCTGTGATATGTCTCCCTCTGCAACCTAAAACCTTTTTAATCACAATGATACCTCATTTAAAAGCATGATGTGGTTCACAGAGCAATGTTTTGGGGTTTTTTTTTCTTCTTTTCAGTTGTCTTTGTGGTGAATCATTGGCCACTGACCTTTAGATTTTCCCAGGGAAATGACTTGATCTTAAGATGCAAATTAGTTAGTGGCTGCACATAAAAATGCTTTTATAAAGAGAAAAAAAAAAAAGAGAAACACTGAAGCTCTTTTTCAAAGCCATATTAAGGCTGGGAAACATTTGAGTGCTCTCAAAAGATGTAGCATCAGCACTGTGAATGCTGGGCACCCCTCACCAGGCTCCACGCACCAAACTCACTTCTGCAAAGTGTCAGTCACCAGTATAGACAGTTTTGTTCTGAAGATAAAGGAGTTCAGAGGTCTTCCCAAAACATTGCAGCTAGGTTTCTGTGTGTGTAAGAATTGCCTCTGTTAAACACAGCTTCCTGCAAGCGGTAGAAACAGAGAAATGGAGAAAGAGAGAAGGGTGTGTGGACATCACAAGGGACTTTGCTGCTGTGCTGCTGTTGAGGCCACAGCTTTGCCTGCAGGTTCTACTCAGTGCTTCTCATGCTACAAGCAGGCAGGAGCATTAGAAAGAGGCACAGGACAGCCATTTAATCAAGGGACATAGTAACTGCTCAGGTAGAAAAAAACAGTTGAAATAGAGCCTAACACTGTGACAAACTTTGTTATATGCACAGAGGGGCCTTTCGAATGCTGAATCTTTGTAAGTACAGAAAGCACAAGATCAGAAGTGCACGGTTTTGAGCACATAGGGCGCTGTTCAGATGCACAAGACCTCAGCGACTGCTTGGTTTCTGGAACTGGTGATATCATAGTCTTTGGCAGTCACAGGTTAAGCTGCAGATGGAAGATATTGATGTAATATGTAATGACCTCATTTAATCTAAAGCTGGGCAGAGTTACATTTATCCTCAGGCTGAGTTTTGATTGCTTGGACTCTGTGGGTTCCTAATTTGCTGATCTCTCTTCTGTCATCTTTTTTCCTCCCTTTCATTCCTTTTCCTCTTTTAAGCAGTCTCCAAGTCTCCCACAGTTTTCTAATATCTTTTTGGTGCCAGAAGAAAATACACATTCATTCCTGAATCTTGTTTTTTTTTTTCTTGAGGCAGTCTTCACCTGTGCAGATTCTGTGATCACAGCCTTGCTAGAGTTTGTCCTACCCTTGTCACTACCTCCGTCCCTAAAAGAGGACAGGAGAGGCAGGTGAGTAGATAATGTGCCATTTTGGGAGTGTGTCCCCGATAGCTGTTACAGCTCTAAGGCTGTAAGGTGCTTTGTGGAGTCTGACATGAACTAGTCACTCAGAGGTTAGGTTTAATGATGGCCAAAAAGCTCGAGCATCCATCCTTTTTTTTTTGAAAAAAATTTTAAAAAATAAATAAATTTAGCCACAGCCTGACCTTGTCCAGTTCAGAATGTGAATAGGTTTGAATATGTTTGTTTTCTTTGTGTATCAAAATACAGAGGTTATTCTAGCTGGACACATTAATAACATTCAGTTGCTTCCTGATAATTGTTCCATTAATGTCTGTCAGCATGGCACCTTCTCTGCCTATCACCTCCTCGCAGACAAGATAGCTTTTCTAGCAGACTGGAGATACTTGCATAAAACAACAAAAAAACCCCAACAACAACAACAAAAAAGCAGCAAAACGTCAAGATGTTCCCAGATGAGATGCCCTGAGAGATTCATGATGCAGTAGTATCTGTGAAGAAATGTGGATGTGACAGGTGGCTGACAGTTAGGTACTTTGTCTATAATCCCTCTCAGCTAGTGGCAGACACCCTCTTAAAGCTAGTGATTACCATGAGAAGATTCTCCCCAAAAGTTGTATTTGCAGTACTGCCATCAGGTGTTATGCAGGATGCCTGGATCTTTTCTGTTAGTTTCAGAGGAAAAATACCATTGGTCAAGACTTATGGAATAATTATGGTTTGATATAAAAATAAAACAGTCTGAATAAAATAGGCTTCAGAGCCTGGAGCTGGTTTACGACATTAAATGGGCAAACTGCACCTACTAAACCATTTGGTAAAATGGGCTGAGACAGCTCTTTGGGCTCAAGTAAATCGGGGAGAAGCTGCCTTTGGGTGACAGAAAGGCTGTCTGAAGAGGAGCCATTTGGACTAGTTTTCTTTGCCTAGAAGGCAGTCATATCACTCCCAGGGCACCCTTTGGCAGAGATATGACTATGACTCTGTGCCTCCTCTCCAGAAATAAACATCATATTACTGGTATAAAGACGGGAGCCACCTTCTAGACATGTGGCCATTATTTTTCTTGGACCACAGAAATAATATATTCAAGGTAAAATAAATATATAAATAAATAGTGTTGCTCACAAAAATGTTTTTGCCTGAATAATTAATTCCTCAGCAATTTTTCCCATAATAAAACATGTCCCAATGAGCTATCAGGAGTAGAGGAAATTCATCACTTACCTCACAAATATCAACTTGAGAGCACTGCTCGTGTCAGATGGCATAATTAATGACTTGAGAGGGAGCGTAGAGCAGCACAGCCAAAATCACAGTCCCCATCAGTCATTCCACATCAGTCCAATTCATACAGCGTTACTTGATCTACAGAGGATTAGCCAGGCAGCTAGAAGGAGTATGGGGCTGAAGAGAATACAGACAGATATGGCACATCTGATCTTGATTTATCCAGGCTGGTTTTCTGCTTATCACTGAGATGCAATAGCAGTTGATCATGCAGCCTGTTTTATTTTTGTGTCTGAGATTTTTTTGTTGGTTGGTTTTGTTCTTTTTTTTTTTTTTTTCTTCCTCAGAGAAATAGAGTTTACAAACTTTGGAGTTCACCCTCCCTGATGATGAGCAAGCCATCTTCAGTCTCATGTCAGCTCATAATCCCCTCGGAGTTTCTTCCCCACAGGAGATGAGAGTTCAATTCCTGTGCAGAATGCCTGTGTGGGTGCCTTGGACCAGGAAAGCCACTCTGAGACACCGTCAGGAGGGCTGGGATGTTATGTTCTCTATGCTGTTGGTCGTGATGGGGCTGCAGTAGGAAGACTTCAGAATGGTGCTCCATGAGATGGTGCCACCAGAGCTGGGGGAATGTGCAGCCTCCACCATAGTGCGAAAGGGACCAAACACTGACCACATAGCTGCTACACTGGTAACCCCCTCCTAAGGGCATTTACAAAAGCCAAGGTGTGAGGGGATGCTTTGGAGGAGTAGCTCTCCCTACTTAGATGGGAAAGCTGAGACAGCAAGCTAGTACTGTCAGCTGTTATAATGAGGACCTGAAATATCCACAGCGTGTCAGACCAAAGGATCATCTCACCAGGGATTCCATCTTCAAGGACAGCCAGCAGCAGATGCTTGGTTTAGGAAAGCATGGACAATTCTAGCAAAACCAAAGTGATCATTTTGTGGCTCTACCTTCTCATCAACCTGCTGTTCAGGGACTTCCTGAGCTGAAGGTTTCTTCCCCAGCTCTGTGTTTAGCAGCTCTCGACAGGCATTTTTTCCCATGAGTTTATCTAATCCGCTTTTGAACCAGCAATTATTTTGAGCCTGTAGAGTGTCCTTTGATGAGTGCCACATAATAATGTGCTGTGTGAAATACGTGCATCTTTTCCTCTGTTTTAAAATTTCTGCCTGGACTGCATATTCAATGTCCTCCATTCCCTGTGACATGAGAAAGAATGAATAACCATTCACCTTGCATTTCTCCCCCAATTTCACCATGTTAAGGAAACTAAGTCTGTTTAAGTCTTCTTTGTAAAAAGCCATCAGATTTATCCCACTAAAACAGCTGTATATTTTAGAGACCGATCTTCAGCCTAGAGTGTTTTGGATTTTTTTTCAGGATTTACATGTGAGAAGAGTATGAGAAATCCAGCCAGCTGCCAAATGAGTGATGGCTGACATGTTTGATTTCTGCCTCTTTGCTCACTCCAGTGTGTGGTCGCTTCATCTGACAAAGTACTGTGCCTCAGTAGCTGTCAGCCTCCTAAGCGCAGCTGTTTTACATGTCTATTAAAATTTGAAAATGTCTAATTCTATTCTCTGAAACTCTCAGATAAATGCTCGCTTGAATTTGTTCATCAGCAGAGACAAGTTTATATGCTCTGCCAGTGACCCTCATGTTTCACCTCTGCAATAACCCTTCTGCAACAGAGCCCTGTGGTGGCTGGTAGTAAGATCTGAGCTTTGGGCTTGCTCAAGGCAAAGAGCCCTTAGCATCTCTGGCCCCTTCTGTGGGCTCCAGTGTAAGCAATAACTAAGCTTTTATGTTGGTGTTGACCTCCCAAGTTAACTTCAGAAAACATTATCTAGCAAATCTGATGTGTCAGGTTTCAAAGAAAAGAGATTTCCAGCTCAGTGCAGGTCTGATTTCATTCCAAATAAAGGACAAAAACCTTTGGGAACCCAGCACTTCTTGGAATCAAGATTAAGAGCAATAAACTTTTCTTACCACCAGACTGAAATATCAGCAAAATCTTTTCTTTTAGGAGTGCGCATCTATCCCCACAGGGTCAGGTCAACACTCTAGAACTCATTTGGCAAAACTGAAATACAATTTTTGATGATCATAGTTGGATAAGGATCAGAAAAATGGCCTGACACATTTCATATATAATGAAAAAGTTTTTATTCAAGAAGCAGGATCTGCATAAAAATACTTTTCTTGTATGTTTAGAGCAAGATTTCAGTGTAGTATGCATTACAAAGGATTTACAATGAAGTTGAATTAATGTCTTCCCTGAGAATCCCTCCATCACTGGCCTCGGAACTGTATCTGTAACCTATTAACAGCATAGGAAAATAGTTGTTTGGTTGTCCAATGGAAACACAAGCCTGAAATCCCATATGCAGTGTATTCTGGGTCCCAGTTCCCCATCTGCTCCTCTAAACACTACCCAGGAAGTGGCACGGTGTCTAAAATGAGCAGAAATAGACCTGGGATTAAGAAGTGATCTGAGATCTGCAGTTGATCTCAGACTGGATATGCCTAGGAAATTGCATTAGGAAATTACCTGGAACTGGAGATGAATTGTGGTGTCTTGCACTGGAAAGAGGATTCATGTTTAGATGGAAAAATGAAATGGGGGATTAAGGAGAAACTCTAACTTGGGGTCAGTTTAATTTGGATTTTTGTGCTGGGTGTGCGTGTGTGTGGAAACTGAGCACAGGTCACATTCCTCCCTCTTATGGTTTTTGTTTCTTGCATCCTGGCCATGACATTTTGGGCACTACAGCTGAGGGCATGTTCTGATATCTTCCCAAGAGTGGTGCAGGGCAGGGGACTGGTCCCTTGCAGGGCAGACACCCTTGGGGATGCCCACCCCTGGGAATCGAGTGAGTGGAAACTGTTCCTGCTGTGCACCTACCATTGCTGTGCTGGCCTGTTCTCAGGCCAATGTCCAGCTGGAATTCAGTTATTTTCTTTCTCCCCTATTCTGTCATCCAGTTAGTTGGCCCCTAACTGACACCAAGGTTCAACAAAGTTATTCCACTTCTGGGGAGACCTTGCTGCCACTTGCAATATCATGTTGGGGGAAAGAAGACCAGCCATTCTAGGAACAAAACCACTAGATCTACCGGTTGCAGAGTGGCTGTGAACCCTGTCCCTTATTGCCACCATCTGAAGTTGGCGGCCAGATTTTTAGAAACTGAGGCCAAAACTTGTTAAGATCCAGCTGCTGAGAGAAAGCTGGTTTGGTTTTTTTTGTGTTGTGGTGGAGGGACGCATGCCACAGCCACCGACATGGGTGACGTGGGTGTCTTATGTCATTAGGGATACTCCACTGAGAGCTGGTGGTACCCAGCCCTGCTGGGGAANCAATTTCCTCTTCGCTCAGTGTATCTGCTACTTCCTGGCCTTCCTCTTCAGCTTCATCGTGGTGGTGCCGCTCTCGGAGAATGGCAACGACTTCCACGGCCGGTGCCTTCTCTTCACCGAGGGCATGTGGCTTAACGCCAACCTGACGGTGGAGAGGCAGCGCTTC
>VWZY01003580.1:190908-203601 GCA_013399075.1 Chloroceryle aenea
TTTTTTTTGTGTTGTGGTGGAGGGACGCATGCCACAGCCACCGACATGGGTGACGTGGGTGTCTTATGTCATTAGGGATACTCCACTGAGAGCTGGTGGTACCCAGCCCTGCTGGGGAAGCAGGGACTGATTTAACTCCCTGGACACCAGGGTGTTTCAGTGGCTAGATTTTCCCGATGAAAGATTCCCCCCCAAACAGTTTTTCCTCTCCCGTCCTAATGCCAGCCCCAAAGCTGTCAGCAGGAGCAGCTCAGTCCTCGGGAGAGGCAGCGGCCGTACCCGGTGGAGGCAGCGCGTTGCCTTGCACTGCGCNAGGGGGCTTCCATCCCTCCTGCAGGCTGGGGCAAGGGGGAGAAGCCCTGGGGCAAGGGGGTGAAGCATTGAACTTTGCACCACCTGCATCATCCTGATCCCTTAGAGGGGTTTGGGATGAGGCGCTGTCTTGCTGTCTGCACACACACCATGAACATTCCCACCTGTGGCCAGGACCCTTTCTGGAGGATGCTCCCCTGCAGGGGTTTGGTGTGGGGGGATAGATTCACTGCTACGTGCCCTTGGCAGTCTGGGAGCAGCATCTGGCCAGCTTAGCTGTGGGGGGCATGGGAGGTGTTGGGGGCTGTGAGGCTTTCAGGTGCCTCCTGACCACAGTGTCACTACAGGTCCCTGCAAAGGGGGGTCTTCCCCAGATGTACACTGGGCATGTGAAAAATTTGAAACAACATGGTTGTGCAGGGTGGAGGGCAGAAGAGAGCAGTTGGTGGCCCCTTTCTATTTTTATCCTGCTTTTTTTGGTGGACATGGCAACTATTGCAGAGAACTTGGTTACAACATGAGAGCAATACTGAGAGAGCACTGCAGCAGCCACAGGGCTACACTGGCAGGTAGCTACTGTGCTCAGACAAACCAAGGAGCATCACACCCCAGCAAGTATAGTGAGAGGCTTGGTGGTCCAGGCAGCAGCTCAGGACCACTGTGTTCTGTGGTTGCCTCTCTGGTGTCCTGATCTCCTACCTTGGATAGAGTCTCTCACACAGGTAACCCAGCCTGTGGGTGCAAATGGGCCAGGGCCCTCCAAGCATCCAGCTTCACAGAGGTGGTAAAGGCAGGAGTATGCACTGGTGGCTGGCTAGACTAGGAAAGTAGTTTTCCCATGGTTTAAGGACCATGCCAAGGGTAACTCACTCATGTCCGGGTCTATTTGGACTAGAGGTTTCTTGGGTCAATGGCTGTTAATGCACATCTGGGCTTGTACAACACCCTGATGTTGGCAATATGAGGGACTGAGTAACAACGTTGTCTCCCTGGCTCCCTCTGACCACTCTCAAGCTGCCTAGAACTAAAACATGCTATAGTTAGTATAGACTAGAAACTTATTTCCATGTTAAAACTTACCTTACAAATTCTAAATATAACCATGATTTCTTAATGCATTTTAGTTCAGCTTCCTCAAGTGATCGGATCAGAGGATATTTTTTTTCAGTTTTGTAGTTAAGAAGTAGTTAATTTCTGGAAGAAACCAGCAATAAAAACCTTGTGATAGTAGCATTTGGATCAGATGTTTGGCCTGCTTCCAGATGTCACTATTTAATTCAAATCTAAATAGAGACAGACCTCTGAAAATTGTCCCTTTAGGGTAATGGCTGCTGGGTCAGCTCTGGAGTAAGTTGGCCTGAGTCAGTCAGGGTTAGCACCTTATGCATCCGAGCAAGGTGGTCAGTCTTCATGTGCAATTGCTTGGAATGATTGCTGTCAGATAGTCAGGGCTGATAAAATACTTCTTAAAAGGTTCTCAGCACCCCTTACCTCAGGGACAGACTGAGCTCCGGTTGGCTGTGCTTCTGTGCTTCCAGCTTCTGTGCTGCTGGGTTGGAAGCAGTGGGAGGACTAGAGGTCTTGGGCTGGTGATGAATATTCACTGAATATTCCTGGGAACTGTTCCTTTTCTAAAGCTGTTACTAACTCTGGTGTCAATTCTGTTCTTAGTCTGTGGACAGCTTAAGTCTCTTCTGTCTCTCAGGCCAGCATACAGCGCTAAGGCGCACACAGTGGAGATGGCTTTAGTGACACTAGGAATAAAATCTAGGCTAGGTGTGAAATTGGGGCAGGGACAGTGAACATGCAAAACTATGGTGTGCTTGTACCAGCTCCTTCTGTTTTATGGGTGACCCCAGCACTCTGCAGAAGTGAGCTGATCTAGTTGACTGGGACTAATGAAGCCAAAGAATAAGAACAGGATTAATTTCAGTGTTCATCTAGAAGTCATGTGTCCTGACATCCAGCTCCCACTACAGTCTACAATGTGATTTAATTTCACTTCTATTCTATCAATGCTGGGGTGGGATGACTATTACTATGGAGAGGGCCTAGTCAGCCCCTCTAAAGCCACACCACCCCAGAGATAAACATCCTAACCCCACTGGACATTGTTTCCTCATCTCATTTTAAAGAAGTCCTCCTGAGGTCACATGTCTCACCATACATAACCTGTACAAATTAGGACTGACCAGCCCAGAGCCTTCACAGGATTCATACTGACTCAAAAAGACTCTTGTCTTTTCATTTAATGAACCATCAGGGAGAAGAAACAACTGTTTTTTTTGTTCTCTGGGATGAGTAAACTCCTTCTAGCCTCAGCGTAATGAGCATGACACGGATGGAAAATGTACCATATCCGTCCTTACCACCTAATCTGAATGGGATGCCCTGCCTTCTGGAGTTGTCAGTCTTTCTCCAATCTAGAGCAGATGTCCAGTTTTTAGATAAAGAGACTTTTGAAGTGCCACCTAGAGCATCTTCAAGTAGTGAATGTCTTGGTCAGGTGAATGAGAAAAGGATTGCAAAGGTTTCACTAACTAGAACTAAGGTGGAGAATTAAGTGGTGAGGTTGGAAAGATGAGTGGACAATTCCTTGGCCTTATGTGATCACTGTAAGAATCCTACCCCCTACCACTCCAAATACAGCATGTGCCTAGGGCTGGCCCTGGCTGGACAGACTCAACAGGGCTGAACTAAATTGACATTCAGATGGCAGAAATAACATACTGACATCAAGGCCAGAGAAGTCCCAGGAGAAGTTGGTCTGCTTTGACAATTGCTCATAAAAAGTGAGATTCGTGTCCTGTGATGGCAATACCTCGTGGTACATTGCCTAAAATGATTATAGCTATCAGTACTGTGTTATTTTATTTTTAGTTTCCCTGTCCCAGGCAATTTTTGTCCCAATTATCACTTTAGTCATGAAATAATTTTAGCTCCAGTTACTATATAATTTGAGGTAATGACATTTATTTTAACAATGGTGATTTTCATCATTACAGCTAATGAAAGCCATGCTGTGTGTGAACAATTGCCACTTTAGTATTTATGATTTAAAGCCCCATCCTTATGGTGAAAAAAAAATCAAAAGCAAAAGCACTTACAAATGAAGATAATGTGACTCAAAATCATAATCCATAGTTTTCCAATGTATTAGGTGTTCTTAATTAAAGCAGATGTGTTTCAAATGGAAACAGATATCTTTGGGCCTGGTGTATGCTGCTTAGAGAGACTGCTGATGTTGTGTTTCAGCTGTTTATGAGTTACATTTTTCTTCCCTTTTATTGCAGCTCTTTCTTTTATGCCTTCCTGAATCTGCTGATCAGCGCCTTTGTGGTGTTTATCACATTTATTGCTAGCACTATAGTGAGTGTAGGATTTAACATGTGGTGTGATGCAATTACCGAAAAAGGAAGCATGCCAAATAGGTTAGTATTGAAGAATCCATTTTCTTCCTTTCTAATTTTTTTTTTTCATATATGCACAAATGAACATTGGTTGTTACAAACTGTAGATATTACATGCAAGGTGAGCAAGGGGGAGGAGGCATCTGTAATGTGGAAATCCAGATTTTCTTCATCTGGAACAAAAAAAGCAAATCAATTTTTGTTTGGTTTTTTTTTCATTTAATACTCCACAAAGAAAAGTATGATTTCCATGGCATTTCATGGTCTCTTTAAGAGTCATGCTCATATGCAAAAGAAATCCATTAGTTGAAAAAAATTTATTTCCAAAGGAGAGCCAGATTTGGAAGTGCTGTAGGAACAGGGGGAGTGTGGTCTTGTGAGCAGGGCAGGGAACTGGGAGTCAAGGCTCCTGGCTCTGCCACTGACCCACTGTGTGGCAGTGGGTGAGTCCCTCCTCCAGCCTGTGTCACAGCACACCACCATCCAGAACCTGATGTCAGTGATGCTGGCTTCATAGCACTGCTGTGATGCCCCGAGAGCTGCAGAATGGAAAGTACTTTGTAAGTGCAAAGTACAGATGGTTGATACCTTCTTACAGTGCACAAGATGTACAGATCCTAAAATGGTCTACTGTAACCCATGATGCTTATGCTCCATATAGGAAACAAGATCAGTTGAGGTAGATTTTTACCTTATCAAACAAATAACAATGGAGAGGAAAAGGTGACATTTTATGTCATATGATATTGAATAAAACATACTACTTGAGGCATACATTTATGTTGCACATTGTCATATGTTGTAAAATGCCATAGTAAATGTTCTGTTTAGGGCTGCAACGATAAATCGAATTATTCGAATATTCGGTTAAAAATTCAATTACAAAAAACTCCTAATCGAATATTCGGATAAGAACCCAAGATGACCATCAGCACTGAAAAGGAGAGAGAAGAGGCTGCAGAAATCAACCAAGAGATAGAAAGACAACCTCAAAATCCTGGGATTTTTTCCACACCAGTAAAAGTTCAAGTTATTTGTAATATCTGTAGGCAGCCTCTATCTTACCATCAGAGTATCATCTCCTTGCTGGAGCATCTGAAACAAAAACACCCACACAAACCCTTCTTCTGAGGCTTTTCCTGATGAAGTCAAAAGGTAATGGAGGCTCATACACTTTGTTTCATTGAGGGATAAAGCAACCAACCTGGGGTGATGTCAGATGTATATGTGGGAGGCTTGGGGATAGTGGGAGAAGAGTGTTTTAAATATACTGTTTTCATAATAACTATTACAATTCCGCTTATGGAAGATTGGTATTATCACTTACATAATTATACATTGTCTTTTTTTTTTAAAGAAAGCAATTACATGCCTTTTTTAGTCTAGTTTTAGAGAAGATTGGCAAATAACCTGGTCACTGTAATAACTTAAATATTTTTTAATAGAACATGTCATTGTGACTGAGACACTTATTAGATGTTGCTTTATTTTATATTTGGTTTGCCTGTTTGAAACCACTGAAATAATTTTCTTTTTTCCCCTCCAAATACCTTCCTTGGGCAGCTGTGAAGAATTACAGGATATAGATCTTGAACTGAACTTAGAAAACTCTGCTTTCTACGACCAGTTTGCTATTGCACAGGTAGGTTAGGATAGGTCATGGATCTATTCCAGTTAATTTGCCATTTGCTCATTGATCTGGGATTGCTGGAGCTGAACTACGCTTCCTCTGAAATCAATGGGAATTTTTCCACTGACTTCAGTTAAGTGCTGAATCAGGATGATAGTGATCAGCACATTTTCATTTTGAATTCAAAAGATATTTTTGAATGTAGACATGTCAAAACCTAACTCTGCCACTGATCTTGTTACTCATGATGGAAAATTTATTGTTCCTCCAAAGGATGAGCTCTGCAAGGGAGCCAGGACTAAAAAGTTAAGGTCCATGAACATAGCACTTCAGTGTTATGCTGAATCAGCTCAAGCTGCTGGATGTGGCTTCCCACACTTATCCATGTCCCTCCAGATGTCCCTGGGTAGAGATAACCTGCAAGGTGCAGCCACTAAGCTCTGCAAACACCCAAGTATGAAGAGCCTGGAAGCATGACAGCTTCAGGGAAACACCATTTGGATTCAGAACATGAGCCTGGTAGTGTCAAAGTGAATCCTGATTGTGACTGGAGAAAGGACCAAAGAGGGAACAAAATCCTCCATAATTGTGTGGTGAGCAGAGCTGGATAACAGTACAGGAATGGGTCTGTCTGTGGAGGGCAAATAAGTTTCTTTGAAGCAGTAGAAAGAAAATGCCAAGAATAGACTAGACTTACTGGCTAAAAGAAACATCTCCTTATAAGTGCAATAATTTCCTATGGCAGGCTTTATTTAGAAGCAGTCTCTGTCCCTGTCTCTCTGCTTTCCTCCATGCACATGCTTTCAACACATCCGAATGGCTCCGGGAGTTTCACTGAATTTGGCTACATCCAAATAGATTCTTCCATATCAAATACACTGAGAAGACCACAACAGTAGCAAATATCTGAATGCTTTTAAGACATTTCATTAATGATGAGGTACTTAAGAAATGAATGCAAAGCTTCAAGTTCCTTAGGTATAGTCATATAAAGCCACATGAACAACTCAAAACTACTTTTTACTGATGAGCTGACATAATTCTAAATATGGGCAGATATACTTAAGAGATTAAGCGTGCAAGATATATGGGATCATAAACTCCCTTTAAAAAATAGTGGCCCTTTGCTTCACTAAATTGACTCTTAGAGTATACAGCTATATTAGTCTGGAAGTGTTTAAATTGTATTTTTTTAAATGAAAATATTCAGTATGTCAAAACTGAAATACAGGGATTCAATTAATTTTTTTTTTTGCTAAAGGCATCATACAATTAAAACGGAATTTCTACCTGAAAGCCTTGGTACAAATGAGCCTCCTCTGAGGAGGGGATCCCAACATTCAAGTTCCTGAACAAATCAAAGTGTAATTATTTCTACAAAGTTAAGCAAGAGAGACTAGGTTGGTGATGGGATTGCAGCACTGAGGCTTTAAGACCAGGTCTCTCCTGTGAGGTAGAAATGAGCCACCAGGCAATTGGATGCCTTGGAGCAGATTTCTCTTGTTCTGTGAGTTCTTGCTAATGTGAACCAGCTACCCCAGAATGTGAAGGGTTACTTTGTAAGATTTTCTCAACAATATTTTGAATAAATACTTTAAAATTAACATACCCCCAGGGTTAGTGGAAGGCCTGAAGGAATTGCACAGAAAGTTTTGGAAAATATCTTAAAATCTATGGCTTTTCTAAAGACTTTTTCATTCTAGTACATAAAGACTAGGAATTATTTGACAGAACTGAGGAACAGTGGGGCCAGGACCATATTGGGTGTAACTTCTCATGACTCCATGGGTTTTTGGTCCAGCTGATATTTTGATACTCACCTGGAGAGTTCACAATTTTTTTCATAATACAGTACTGACCTCTTTATCAATTCTTTTCTTCTCTAGTTTGGTCTCTGGGCTGCCTGGCTGACTTGGCTGGGAATTACCATTCTGGCTTTCCTGAAGGTATATCACAACTACAGACAGGAGGACCTGCTAGATAGCCTGATCCATGAGAAGGAGCTGTTGCTAGGAAGATCCTCTTCACGAACCTCTTTGCAAGATGAGAAAAGTGGCATGATCTAAAGCGTAAGCAAATTTCCAGGGCAGGTTCTAGATTTTATTATTCAGTAGTGTGAGCTGAAGTTGAGTCAGGTTATTGAGTGTGTGAGATCTTTTCTTTACTGAAAAGAGATATACTTGCAAATCACCCACCTCCTCAGTGAAAAATTGTTGTCAGAAATGCTTATACTGAGAATGAACAGCCCCCTGTGCCACTGGCACAGCAATCTTTCTGTCCTGCACAGGCAAAATCTGTAACCTGCTCTTGCTAGCATAACTCCTACATTCTGTCACTGGCTTTTGGGGCAGGGGACATTTTTGAGGACTGAGCTGGCAAGACCAGGCTAGGATATTTCTTCAAACTATTCTGCAATGACAGGTGTGACTGGGCCTGTGTCCAGTTTCTCTTTGCTCCTCCTCTCCCCTTTTGCTGGTAAAGCTGCCCTTATTCTCACTTTATTCTGGGTAATTGAAGCTCTGGTCCAGGTACAGACTGTCACTGTCTCTGCTTTTGCTATGTATGGATTCAGTGATGACAAACCTGTTGCTCCTGCTCTGATTTTGAGTTCATATAGAACATAGAGACCTGTGTTCCAGACTTGATATTTAATATTGGACAGTGTTAATGAGTTTCATGAAACCACTATATTATTACATTCTCTGTCAAAAACTGTGCATCATTTGGAAGAATGGTGGAGAATTTGTGTGGTTTTGTTTCTTAGATTTTGGCATGAACAACATTTATTATGACTCCTGAAGTGTAGTGTAGCTAACAATTGCTGAAGCTTGCATACTAAGAGATTAGGCTGAATAGATAGTATTAACGTTTGTGCATTTATAAATGTAACTTGGTCCCTAACATTGTATACTATTCAGTTTTGAGTATTAGAATTTACTTGTGATATTTATTTCATATATGGTATGCAAAATTACTGTAAACATTTGCATTGTATGTGTCTCTATATATCTATAAACACAGCAAGGAGCTTGAACAGCTGAGTTATTTTGTAGGTAGTTCAGCATTCAGTGGGTCTGTTCTCCCCACTCATGAGCAGGAGTTCCAGGGCTGATGAATTTTGCTGTGATAAGGGAGAAGAATTATCTTCACAAATCTCACTAGTGACTTCATTGTTGCTCTCAGTTTTGCTTGGCCAGTACTTCAACAAATTAGATGGATGGTTGAGATGAGAAGCAGATTAAGAAGAATCACTTAGCTGAATGTGGGATTTGCATGACAGAGAAGTAAGGTTGTGCTAGAACTAGACAGTGAACCCCAGGTACACACTACACAGAAACCCCGATTCAGGAGAAAACTTAAGCAAGTGGTTAAGTGATTTGGGAGTACACTGACATTGCCAGTGGTAGCTGGGTGTGAGATGAGACTGAACTTATTACAACACAAATGCAAACCATGCACAACCATGTTGCCTGGTAAAGGAGGGGACAGAAGATGGCAGGCTTCTACCCTGTCAGAGCTCATGCCTGGGGTTAGCACAACCATACAGATTTACTGTTGTCTTCTGGGGACTATCCGATGCTTAAAGTTAAGTACCAGCTTAAGCATTTGCTGGAAACAGAATTTGAAGTCATAATAAATCCCTGAATTAGTAAGCATTTTAGGGCATAAAATCTAACATTACATTTAACAGCCAAATTGTTCTCATAGGTTTAGGGAAAAAAAACCCTCCATGGGCTCTAAGCAGTGAACATCATTTACAGCCCCAGCTGGCCTCAGCTATCTGTAGACAGATTTTGTTTTCCAGCATGATTTCTGCCCACAAGGGAAGGCAATTCCTTTGAAAGCTTTACAGCAGGGCCATTTTTGTACTTGTGAATTGACATCAGAGGAAGGGTCCCTGAAGAGCGAATCAGAGATCAGGTCAGTTAATACCAATTTAAATTCAGAGATCAGGACTGTTGAAATACCTTATTTTATTCACTTGGTCTAATAAGAGATACACTCTTGCAGGTATATAAGCCCTTTTCCAGGGAATGACCTTGTCATTCATGACCTGAAGAGCTTGTGTCCTGAAAGTTAGCCCATTTGCTAGGCTTCTCCAGTTGTTTCTCCAACTGTAAATAAAAGATACTACTTCTCCTTCCAGTCTCACTTTGCATTTAAGATTCAGCAGTGATGTCTTTTCCCGCAAATTACTTCAGTGCATGTGTGACTCCTCATGTGGAACCACGCTGCTGCTTTGTATAATATATTTTATGTATGTGCCAAATCAGGCTTAGGATGAAGTAACTTGAGGGTTGGGACCACTGTACTTGGTCTTGCCTGATGGTGTGAGCAACCAGAAGGCAGAAGATAGCAAGTGTCTCCTCCTCATCCTTGCTCTGATATACCAGGGCTTAAGCCTTGTCTCTGATTCTGAGGAGGAAAGTGCTGTTCATCATTGAAATTTTCTGGAGCTCATACTCTTTTCTAGCTCTTTTTTCCCCCATGTCGGGGTCTTTTCCACCTTTCCACAGCTATGAAAAACATTAAACACTGGTCCTGAGATTTCTACTCCTGTTGACTTTAGTGGTCAGTGTTTTCACTAGCATTTATCAACATCTCATCTGAAGGGGATTAAGAGGAGACATTAATCACTCTTTACAACTACCTGAAAGGAGTCTGTAGTGAGATGGGTGTTGGTATCTTCACCCATGTAACTGGTGGTAGAACAGGAGGAAATGGGCTTAAGTTGCACCAGGGGAGGTTTAGGTTGAATATTAGGAAAAAAATTTTTACTGAGTGATGACGCATTGGAACAGGCTGCCCAGGGAGGGAGTGGAATTGCCACCCCTGAAGGTGTTTAAAAAACGTCTAGATGTGACACTTCAGGATGTGGTTTAGTGGTCCTGATAATGTTTAGTAGGTTGTTGGACTTGATGATCCTGAAGGTTGTTTCCAACCTTAATGATTCTATGATTCTATATTGTCTCTTCTCTCAAAAGGCAGCTTGGGTTGGAGTAGTTGTTAGGTTGTCTTAAGTTTCTTCACAGCCTTTTTCTTACTTAGTATTAGGATCTGTGCAGTGATACATAGGTTATGATACCCAGAGGTGGATGTGATGTGAGTTGAATAGAAAAGGACTGACCAGTGCACAACCTCTGAAGGTCTGAGATACTTTTCTAATGTGGGTTTGAAGCTCTTCTATATCCTCCCTTATCTCTGAGTAATATCCTGATGTGAGCTTGTATTAATTAGTCTTGTTAGAAACAGAATGTTTCCTTTCAAAGCCTTCCCTCACTGACACAAAGCACTTGATTTAACCTATGTAGTGTTCAGGATGTAAGCAGAGCTGCAGGGAAGGGGAGCAAACACTTTACAGTTACACTGCATGAACAAGAGGTACTTATCCCTGATTCACGCATTCTTCACCATGGGCTCCTAAATGACCACTGACCCCAGCATGAACATGGTCCTTTTACTAATTCGTTTAAACTATAGACTTGCAGCTGACAGACAGAACCTATTTTGATAGGAGTGTCAGTCCTTCCATTGCCAGACTATATTCTTTTACAATGCAGTACAATATTCTGGCTTGAAATAGCCAGGATGCTTCACCTTCATTTGTCCTCTAGAATTTCCTAGTCTTTGTTGCATATTGGGTCAATCTCCATTAATGTTAGCACCTCATGCAGCTTAGCCCTGACGCTGATGGTTGGAGACCATCTCCTGAGAAACAGGGAAGTATCTTCAGGCTGATCTGGGTGGAGAACATGGGGTCCCCTTGGTAAGGAAGTGTGAGCCACAGGCTGTTGTAAAGGCTTTATGCAGGAAACAGGATTTTTTGCACAACCTCAACTCACACATTGATCTATGTGATGGGTTTCAGGAAATCAATATCAAATGTGCACATTCACTATGGATGACAGCTGCAAAAGGTTCAGTGTGAGAAAGTACTTGCAAACCTGGTGTTTGGATAAATATGGCTTTTATCATGTCCCTTCTTCAAAGCCCTCCAACTCAGAAATATTGCATGTAAAGCCACTTTTACTATGGAAAGGATAAATTTAACAAAAATTCAGACATTCATTCATACTGGCAAGACTTGCAGTATTTTGTGACAAGCCAATCTGGATTTTGATAAATCTTGTCAAAGACAAATTTTGTCTTTTCTTCTGAATCAAAGGCCTGGGTGTGAACATCCTTGAGCTAATGGGAATCCTGTCTGCATCCAGATCCTGAATTTGTGCTTCAGACCGTTTCCTTTGCTGATGGAAATAGTCCATTTTTATCTCATTGGAATGTTTGCTTTGGAGACTACAGATGTGCTTTCCTTATGCTTAGGTAATCTGGGAAGAGAAATAGGTTTTGCCTGGCTAGAGTCCACACCTGCATGCAGTGACAAAATACTCATCTAGCTTCATGAATGCTGAGACTGCTTTAGAATTATTTCTGTTGTTGTCCTTCACTGGAGACATTCAAACCCCGCCTGGACATGTTCCTATGTGATCTACTCTAGGTGGCCCTGCTCTAGCAGGGGGGGTTGGACTAGATGATCTTTCGAGGTCCCTTCCAACCCCTAGGATTCTGTGATTCTGTGATTCTGTGATTCTGTGATTCTGTGATTCTGTTTATGTCCTAATGCCTTGAAAAGCATCTTTCTATTTTTGTCCTCCATACAAAAGAGTAAAACTATTTCAATATTCATAGATACACACCTAAAGGTTTTTTGTATTTTTTTTAAATGACAAAATTCCACTCAATAATTTATGAAGTTAACAACTGCATAGAGGACAGCACTTTGATGTACTCCTGACATAGAAGAGAAAAACACTACTACACTTTCTCAGAAAATTTAATGTTAGTTTCTGAGAGGTTAGACAGCAATTTACTTAATATATAGCAAGTACTGCTTACTTCAGTGCAGGCGTATAATTGATAGTATCTTTCCATTCTGTTGTTGGGAAGACTGTTTACATAGCAATGCATTCTCTTTAATTTAGTTTGTCCATGCCAAAGAGTGTAATTGAACTTCTATTGCAAACATAGATTAATGTGAATGTATTCACCTGAGTGCTTAAACTTTTCTACCTCTCATAGCTACTATAACTGCTTGAGCTGCTATTGCACACCATAGTCAACTGAATCCACTTAAGAGTTTAAATCCCATTTTCACAGATTTCTAAAGGATTTAGGTTTTAACACTTATTACCTACCTGTCACATCCTCATTCCTAAAAAATAGGCATAGGTACTCCACAAAGTTTTATGTGAATAGCCATTTTGATTGATCAAATAATGATTTTATTTCAGTTTGGGTTTTTGCTGAAATATTTTTTCCCTCATAAAAAAAAAAAAAACA
>VWZY01003580.1:204348-337586 GCA_013399075.1 Chloroceryle aenea
AACATATTTTCCCTGTTCTCCTTTTGGCTCTCTCAAAACCTTGTCTTTACATAAGCCAGACCTGATTTGGGTGACATGTTGCTCTAGGAGCTTCTTAAGGCTGGTGCCAGCTGTCCATTGAGAAACCTGGTGCAGTTAGATGAGTGCTATCTTAAACCACAGATTTTAATGCAGGGAAATGTTTGAAAATCATTGTGGTATCCCATGTAATACAGTCCATAGCTATTAACCCCCTCACTCCTGCAGCAGAGGGGATTATTCTTCTGTGTTAACACTGTGAAGTACAATAGTTTGTGTCTGTAATACAGCACATCTTCCTGCAACACACTGGATATTGGCATCATGTAACCCATTCCACTTTCTATGCTGCTGCAACAGTTTTAACTGTCATTGTTAAAACAGTGTTCAACATTTGACTGCAAAAGGTGCTAGCAGTCTCCTTATTAAACCACAGTTACAAGCAGTACTTTTGCTACATGATGCTGAGAATTTCTTTGCTGAATAGCATTCTTCCAGGGGGAGGACCACTGTGCTGGGGCGCACAGCCAGTGCAGACTGGTGGTATCAGAGAAATGTTGGTAAAATATTATCTGAATAAAACTATTGCTGTTTTTTAACCCAAGCTATAAAACTAAGAAATCAGTATATTGTGATTTGAAGTACACACCTGAAAGGTTTTTGAAGGTTTCTAAAGAAAACAAACCAACAAAAAAACCCAACAGTCTCACTGACATCTCCTTCCCCGGATCCTTTCATCTCCTAAAACATTCCTACAAACTTCACAGAGGGCTTTATCGCCTTCAGGCTGATGAGGGAGACAGGAGAGTGCCATAAATCAAAACAGAAATAGGTGGTGAGGAGAACTGTTAGTGCATTTCCTATGAGGGATTTCATCTTCCAGGCTGCAATGTGAGGGATCCAGCATGGCAGTGCCTGTGCTGGCAGCACTGGTACCAATTTCAGCCTTCGCTCAGATACTGCCTGCTTAACAAACTGCAGAGCATCTCCTTGAAGCATGTGTTGGCCTAAACTCAGCTTCTGGAGAGAGCCACCTGTGTCAGCTGTGCAGGTATCTAGTGTGAAGGTGCTGTTATTGCCACCAGGTTTGGACAGGATGCTTTGGAAAACTCTTCTTTCCATGTTGGCAGGTCCAGATACCCTACAGCTGTGCAGCTTTTGGCTTGTGTGGGAAAGGACAGACTGTTCCCAAATCTCTGTAGATTGGCCACCTTTGAAAGTAGCTCATTAACACCCATAGTTTTCAAAGGTTTGGGTTTTTTGCGTGGTGCCACCTGCAAAGACCTGAAGCAGATATTTCTTGCTTGTTAGTCAGTGCAGAGCCTGAAAGCACTTCAGCCTCTCTGAAATGTGTGACTTATGTGTTTGTGATCTACTGTCTTTTCTTACAGCCATGTGGGAAAATCTTTAAAAGAGACTAGATTAACTATGGTGTTATGCTGCTAAAGAGACCCCTCTAGAATGGGTATTTGGGGACAAAGCTGAATATTTTTTCATAATTTGTTTAACCATTGAGAGCAGTAGAGGGGCAGATCCTTTGCTGCTTGCTGTATATAGCTTAGCTTTGTGAGCTCTGCTGGAGCCATGCCAGTCCATACAAGCTGAGAGTAGAGTCTAGTCTGTTTTGAATTTTATCTCTCTTGATTTGTATGGTCTTTTGCAGTGTAATGACTGCTGATTTCGAGCTTTAATTGCATGCATTTGACAGAAACAGAATTGGAGTGAGGTTTATTACTGTTTTGATACAGTCTCAAAAGGGAAGCTTTTTACTAGCATTTTGATGTAGCCCTTTGTAAATACCCAGCAAATAAAAATTCTGAGTCTAATCCTCCTGCTAATGGAGTCACTGATAAAGTTTCATTTGGCTTTAGTAGGAGCTGGACTGTGTTCAGTCTAAGTGATACTCTCTAGTGTTACTGATAATGAGTTAATGTGTTTTATATATTGATGCTTTTTGCTGGACAGTGCATTGGCTTTTTATGATTTAGTGATATACACAAATAAATTATTTGAGAAGTCAATATATCTGTGCCTGTTTTTTGAAGGTGAATTTAAATTCTTGCAATGTAAGATAAAAAGTAGTTTTCAAAGTGAATGGTAATGTCTTTGTTTATATACTCATTTCCCAGCATCTTCATGTAAGGTCAAGGATATGGCCAATCATACTAATCTGCCTAAGCCCTTTTGGTACCATCTTCCAGCAATGAACCTTAATGTGATAGGAAGCAAGAAGACAATGCTCCAATGTCAGCACGCAGCTGAAAGGCAGCTTGTTACCAAATGTGAAGGGGGACCATAGTCTGCATGGGCAGGCTCATTTTCTAAATGCCAGCTGGTTAATTTTCTTCATGTAGCATCCGTCTTTCTCTTCAGATGTAGGCCTGAAGGTTCCCAGCAGCTATCCTGAAGTGAGGAATTAATAAGAAACAAGTCCATGCTATCATCTGAGAGGTTCCTGAGTTATTCCTTGAGGGCAGCTGGTAATACCCTTTTTCTAGTCATATGCTGCCAGGCCTTCTGCTTGTTTTAAAGTGGCAAAAGGCAGAAATGTCAATTAAAATTGCTGCTATGGGCTTCTCCTGCTCCATGAACTTATTACCAGACTAGCATGGTTGGAGAGATGAAAGGAATGAGTGGAACTAGATGCAGTCTTTGGGGCTGCCTTTTACCAGTGTTAATGCTGAGTGCATCATTAAAAGGTTAATAAATACTAAAAAAATAGATCTAGTGCATCTCACTGTGTTCTTTTCTATCTCCTCTAATCATATGGGTATGTGTACTGCTAGTGCAATCAGGTGTTATTGATGTGGTGAGCTTGCCCAAAGAGGGTGTTGACAGCTGCACTCAGATCAAGCTTCAGAAACGTACTGAACACTGTCAAAACAACACTTACTTACCCGTACTGCTGTGGTCTGCTGATTATTGTTGTGCATTAATTTCATACTCATTGCATAAGGGGTATTAGGCAACACTTAGACCCCCCTTAGGCCCTGTCACTAGTCCATCTTTGTGCACAGACCTCCTTCTACTCTCTTCTGGCCCTTTGACTCCTGCCACCTAGACACTGCTCCTGGGAAGACCACCCACTCACTGCCTGCTTCAAAAATTGCTGCAAGGGTCCATCACTCCCTCTTTCACCCCTTTAAAACTATAACATGGCCACTTCCAAGCCAAATTAAATAATTTCTCAGAGTCCATGGGCTGTAAGATTCTTGATTTCTGAGGTGATTCACCACACTGGCATCAGTGTGAATTCAGGTGAACTTCTCAACCATAAGTTATGTACACTATCTCCTTTTTTACCTCTTTGTGGGCAATTACCAGCAGTTGTACTGAAGGGCAATAATACCCAGCATGGTCAGGAAGGGAATTATTACCTAACAAGGCTGACTTTGTATAACTTCTATTAGGTCTGCCAAACTCACAAAGATGTCACACCTAGAAAAACTACATCGACCAAGAACGATAAATCCAATCCAGCTCACAGTGGTGAGGAAAGATTTGTGATGGGTAAAGAAGAGAAAGGACCAGAGTGGGAAAAGGGGTGGTGTGGTGTAAGAAGGATGGATGAATGGAAAAAGACCTACAGTGTGAGAAGGAAATACAACAGGTAAGTCCACAGTGAAGCTGTGCAGCTGAAACTAAATTCAGGCACAGGAGTTAAGGCTTTTTGTCCGGTTTCCAACCTTGTTATTGACCTGCTTCATTCACTTGCAGAGATGCACTGGCTTTCTCAGCTTTGGTTTCTTCACTGGCAAAATGCCACCACTCTTCCAGGAACGGGGTTTAGATGTTATTTAATTCAACATTCTGGCTTTGTAGTGGATTTGTTTTGTCTTTTTTCAGCCTGACACATATCTGACTGATCACAGTGAACTATCCTGATGCAGGATTGCCTTGTGGCAACGCACAAGGGCTGCCTTTGCCCGTGTCCAAAAGTGTCCCAACCAGAGCCTAGGAAGAAGCCAAGAATAGCCTTTCCTCTGCTTAATTTTCCTGACAGCCCAGATGCGATAGCCATTCTCAGACCGCTGATAAAGTTGGGCCCCAGCAAGGAGAATGTGGCCATTTTACTTTTAAAGCAGACCTGGAAGAAAGGTGGTCCCATGCCCTTCTCCCTGGGAGCTGTCCAGGGAGGTGACCACACATATGGCCTTGACACTGCCTCTTCATTTTCCATCACAGTCCTAAGAGGAGATCCTTTTTTACCTTAATCCCTCTGGATTGTTTTAAAGTTACTGAAACCAAGTTGCTAACTTACTGGAAGGACTCATTCTACTCTTGAGGTTGCTCTGATCTTATCAGATCAGGCTTTGCTTTCTTGTTGCAGTGTGCTGTGACTTGCAGTGAAAGAACAGTCCCTTCAAAAAAAGCTCCTGCTTTGAAGGGGCTAATTGCTACGTGGTGGGAGGACATGTCAGTCCAAAGCCAAAAAAGGAGCACCCCTGTTTTGCCAAAAAGTTTCAACATGAACATAAAATATACCATAAACATATAAAATAGCAAACAGAAATTGCAATGACCCCCTTGCCCCATACAGGCATCAATCCAAACTTTTTCATTAGACATTCACCAACACACAAATTTAAAATCTTCCTTCTTTATTACCTAAACAGCAAGAGTGTGAAGAGGGGAGAGGGAAGGGAAGCATCAGTAAAACTTACCCTCTGAGCTGGGGTACCTGAGCAGTTTGTACAAAGAACCCCTGAGCTAAACACTCCTCCTGCAGCAACCTCTGCTTCCCAGACCAGCAGAGTATTGAATGCAATGCTGTGGCCTTTGACATCTTAGGAGGAACATGACAACAACCACCAAAGCCACTTATGTCTTGGACTGCAATGTTTTTGTCTCGTTCTCAATCAAGTTGCTGCCCAGTCTCCTCTTGACAGAAGGCTGCATATCATGTTTCTGTTTATTCTCTGCCTGGTTAAAGTTCTTGGGTTGCTTGGAAGAAAGTTGTTGGGACAGAGAGATATGGCCTTCTTTTTTTTTTTTTTTTAATCAATTAGAAATAAAGCACCTTTTTTCCTTTGGTGGGTTGCAATGGCAGGGCAATTAGAGCCAAGGTCTTGTAGGCATTTCTTCCATCCTCACTGCACTGTTTTCTTTCTTTTCTTTTCTTTTTTCTTTTTTTCTTTTCCTCTTTTTTTTTTTTTCCATTTATTTTTACTTTTATTAAGCTCTTACAGGTTCTGATGTTGGTCTTATCATATCAAATAAGCTCAAGCACACATCAGGTGTTACTTGACAAGAATCTAAGACCTAAAAAGCTGATTGTGCTGGGTTTCTCCAGAAAGAAAATAAAGCTGAAGCTCATAAGCTTGCACCCACTTCTTCTCCTCTCAGACATGCAGAGTATCATTCTACATTTACTGCATGGTCTCTATTAAAAGAATTCCCTTTGGAGAAATACCTACTGTGGTGGGATAATGGAGGAATAAAGGGGCTTTGCCTCTGTGCCTTCATAAACAGACCATATTACCATCATATAAGGCCTTGAACACCCAGGCATAAAAGCATAACCTCTGACGGAATACAAGCACGATCATAAATCTTGTAAGCTCAGCTAGTGGGGTTTATGGACTAAATCAAACCCAGAGGATTAAACTACTGATTTGATAATCAGTCTGGGATTTGATGCTGCTATTTATTATGTTAGGCAAATAAACTATTTATTGTTTAAATGAGTTTTTGTGCTCTTTTTCACACCTGGGACTCAAGTGCAACATTAGGAAACAGCTTTTGCCCATGGAGGGAAAAAAAATGCATGAAGGGAAACAAGGTAGCTATTTCCTGGGATTTTACTAATAATTATTTCAGGTGTAAAAATATAGCAGCTTGCCAAGCCTTTGGCCACCAGAGCAGTGTTTGTGTAATAGCTCAGCTTTATTTTAACCTTTGTAGAATAGCTCTTAGGAGACTTAAGGAGAAAGATGCTTTGGTATTTAAAGCCTTGACCTGAGGCCTAGAAGACTTTTATTCAGAGCTTGCTTCTGCCCGCACAGATCAATGCATTTTTCTCTCTGCTTCTGCTCCTCATATCAGCAGTTTATAAGCTCTTTGGGGGACAAAATGAAGATAGTTTTTTTCTGTTGAGGATGATGTAATATGAGTTTGCTGGGACCTCAAGATGCTGGTGTGACTGTTCATTAATGTGAAAAAAAAAAAAATGAAAAAGAAAGGAGAACAAGTGGCTGCTGGACAGTGCACAACAGGAGTGGTTTTCTTCCTCTTTGAGGTGAATTTCCATGCGTTCCCTGCATGTGAGTGGAGTAGACTAGGAGCTTTACACTGCCGCATGCTGCTGAGCAGTGCTCCAAGATGTCTGTCAGGCTGGAGGACATTACTACTGCCTCATAAACCAAGTCCAGCATTTCTGAGCAATGTGTCTTATCTGAAGAAAGAAGATAACAAGTCGAGATTGAAATTCCTCCAGGACATTGACATCTTGCTTCATGCTGGTGTAGTAGAGACTCACAGCAAGGATCAGCACCGCACAAAATGAGAGCCACAGGAGCACAGGCAATCCAGATGATGACCTGTCATCTACTGAAGGGTGATGAGGAGCAAAAAGAAAGCAGCATTATTTTAGTGTCATCTTAAACACTTCCCAAATTTGACCCCCTGCTGATGCCTTTGTCCCATTTTTCTGGGAACAGCAGGGTACTTGTGAGTACTTTCAAAGTCATCAGTTAAGTGATAGTGAATCACACCTCCTGATGGAGGTGAGTATAAAAGATCTTATCTAATGGAACATTTAAAGAGTTTAATTATATACAATAAGAACAGGATTACCATAGCTAATGCATGATTGCAAGTTTCCCTCCAGAAATTATGTTTTTTTATACCTTGACATTAATTGTTAAGTTAAATACTAGGAGAATATTAAGCTACGTCATCTAATTATTTAATGCTCACAAATATTCCATGAAAGAGAGGAGACCTAGATTTCTGTCCCTTTTCCTGATAACTCAGTTTCTTTGGGGCTCCTGATAATTACAGTATGAACTGAAATGTGGCTCCATTAACTAAAAGGCATATTTTAGAAAGCTCTGGCAGATTTCACCTCTCTCTGAGTGCTAGTGTGCTAATCACATTGGAACATCCTTTGCACTTGCTTTTAAGCAGGAGGACACTGTAAACACTTTTCTCACCCATAAAATATAGTTCAAACGTGTTTGAAGTGCCACAGGTCAGGCATAGTACACATGTGAAAATCAACGGGCTATGTTTAGCCTGATGACATCCATGCCCTAACCCTTGCATGTGTGTATCCATCCGTGGGCCTTGGGGATCCAGTCTGTTTCAGCTCTGGCTGCTCTGTTTGACAGTACAGCCATTGCACAATTGGTATTATTTTATAAATCACTTTGAGTATTAAACATGCAGCATAAAGCCAAATTCATGCCTGAATAAAAACCCATAGTGTTCAGCTATTTTCCTGCCATATGCACATAATCAATAAGGAGATAAAAATGTGGTGTGCATTATTGTGGGTAAAGGGCCAACATTAGCTGTAACATATTTAAATTAGCTTCTACTATGAGCCCTGGAATACACACCAGTCAATTAAACTGTCATACAGATGTACAGAGAGGAAGGTAAAAGTCATAAAACCAAGCAAGAAACACATAATAATGTATCAAAAAGTGTATGGGGAAAAGGTAAAATGTTAATAGGCAGTCATTTTATAGCTAACTAGAAACCAAATCGATGTCCCATAATAGATCTGAGTGAATTATTTGTAGCAAATAATTTATTCATTTGAATTTAGCCCTTCTTTCTGTTTGTAAATTATCCATGAGCAGACTTCAATTTTTATAAATTTGTTTATTTGGCATTATTTTATGAATGGTTTATATGAAGGTATTGAGCAAGGGAATTGCTCACTGCTTTCTGCTTTTGCAGATATTTGTGATTTGGAAGTTGGTATTTCACTTGTGTGATCTCCCATACCACACGATACAGTTCTTGACTGGGTGACCACCTGTCTTTCAAAGCATGGGGCTTGGCTGATGAGCAAAGCTGGCAACACAGAAACTTTTCTGTGAAACCTAAACAGCTTTTCACATCAATCCTTTTCTATGAAGTGCTTTTTTTTTAAAAAAAAAACCAAACAAATTTAAAAAAAAATCTTGCAAAAGTTACTTTCCATGTGAAATTTCTGGGTGGTCTCAGATGAACACTTGGCTTCTTCTTATATCTTCTCAGTTAGGGAGAGGCCAGAAACAGGACAGGATTCTGTTTAGGCCAGGAATAGAAAAAAAGAATAATCCTACCCACAAGAGAGTGATGAACTATGTTTACAACTGCTTCAGCACATCACTAGAGTTATGTGTTTAAAGGAAAGTTTACTCAGCGTTAGTTTACAAATAGACAATTAATGCTTAAATTTGTTATTTAATTTGCTTATTGGAAGAGTGCACTCAGCCCTAGTCACATGCCCATAGAAGAAAAAACCAACTCATGAGAAAAGCACTAGAAGGGGATACAGGAGGTTTTGGTTCAGTTCCTGCCTTGGACACACATTTCCACTGTCACCTGAGGGATATTTGGTCTTTCCTTTTCTACTTGGCTCTTTCTTGCTTGTAGTGCCTTTCTGCTAGCCCAGTATGTGCCTTAGCTGATGTTGCCATTGGCATGAGCATAGCTGTATGCAACAGCAACAGCTAGGGGGTACAGGGACATTTGCCTGGCTCAGTTTGAACAACTCTATGGCTCTGTGGGAGTGTGTGTACAAACATGTATATATGCACCCTCTCCCCTTAGTGCACTGCATACTGCAGGGGCTGGATGTTGTCCAGGGACACTAGAAATGATCACCATCATAGGAAAATCCAACTGTATGAATTTGCTTGAGGGTCTGTGAGGCTGGCTGGCCTCAAACATCCTTGCAAACAAAAAAGAAAAAATCAGATAATTGTTGTTATTTCTACCCTGCTGCCAGCATATATATGAATTGTCTCTTCCCTACGTATGAAAGTCAGCAGGGAGATAGCTGGAGAGCTATTGTTCTGCTTGGGGTGCTTTCCCTTCATATCTTAGTGAAAACCCTGCACCTATTCTATTGCTATAAAATACATTAATTATATTTAAATTAAAAGTAGATTCAGGGATTTCATTTTTGTTTCCTCTATTTGTCTTACTTAGATGTCTTGTTTAAAATACTGCACCAGACTTCATCAGCACCTTCTGCTTTGTATGCTGGGAAGAAAAATCAACAACCACTGACATTATTAAATGCTTTGTATGAGGAGGATATATTTGCACACTTCATCCCAGCAGCTGCAAAGCAAACTCAGGTTAGTGCCGTGGATGGCTCACAGTTATAATGTGAAACTTACCCACTACGTAGTCACAGCAGGAAATGGCTAGAAAACAGAATGAAAATGTTCTTACATGCCTGGAAAGGCCTCTTTGCAGTAGATGAATAAAGCAAGCACCAAGCTATGTCTCTGAAATTGCCTGTTGCCTTACTAATGCTGGTCTACTTTTGGCTGTACAGATTTATGGCAGGTGAGGATCTACTCACTCCATGCAAACATGCAGGCGTGCGTGCTTCAGGAAAGTGAGAAAAAAAAGTATGGTATGGAGGGGTTCAGAGACAGGGACTGCTGCTGTTGCAGGGAGGTCAGGAGTTGGCTCTTGCAAAAAAAGACCTCCCTATTCCATATCATTTCTAGAAAGGAAAGGAGATAGACCAGCAGGCTGAGAGAATAATGAAAGTTAAGAAAGAAAAGTCCACTGTCAGGTGCAACTTTCATCTGACAATATCCTGGAACTGCCTCTGTTTGGCAGACAGGGCCCAGGAATAATTCAGGATGAAGAGTCCAGAGAATGGAAAAATTTTAGTGGTGCCAGCAACTCTTCGTTTAACATCCTCTAGCTTAATAATGTTGTGTGAACAAACAGCAAATCATCTAAATCACAGGCTGTTTACAGCACAGAATGCTAGTTATGGGTTGGGACATTTCCCATGTCTTCATAAAAAAGAGTCGGTCTTCTCCATCCTTGCAGCTCCCTGGAGGTCGAGCATGGCTGTGCTGAATTCAGAGCCAGCAGGAGATGAATCTTGTTTCCCCAGACTGAATTGACTGCAGGATTTCCAGTGCTGACATGGAGGCAGAGACTCTAGCAGGGAACTGAAGGAGATATTAGCTCTTATCAAAATCCTGCTCTTGAGCAGTCACATGAGCTTTGAAAAATATAGCGCTGACTCACTGAGTCTTCCCAGGAGTTCAATTTTGATGGGAAAGCCCAGGCCATGTCAGTAACCTTATCAAGAAATATTTTTTCCCTCCTGCATTAGGAGGAACCACAAAGTATTGCCAAACCAATGAAAGGTCTGTTTACAGACACATAAGCAGGTGCCAAGTGCTTCTTTCAGAAGCCAAGTAGCAGTCCAAACAGGTGGCTGGCATAGAAATTTTATCATTCTCTCACCTGTGTTCTTACTGACTGATGTATCACAACCATACAATTTTAGTTTCCTACCAATAAATACAAATTTTCCTATTTGAGTCAGTTTGTAAAAGTCAGAATGAAACAACAGTTCTTATCTGCTTCTGAATTGTACATAACACATGCAGAAGTGCAAACTGGATCCTTGTGACAGACCTCTGCTTAAGGTCACCTCCAGTTGATCTACCTGAAAACTGTTATTTTGGCTCTTGAATTAAAGCGCAGAGCGTATGTCAGCTCTGTCATTCCTTTGGTGCTCCAACTGGCAGAAATGGCTACATCCTGGCTGCTATTAGCCCCAGTGAGCCAGCTAGACTCAGACCATTACCATTGTATCCTGTGGCATGCATGCTGCTCAGAAAAAATGAAAAGGCTGGCTCCCTCCCTGCCATTACATCCTAGTTACCCAGAATGACATAAGTGTGTTTAAGAGTTTACTGAGATCCTGTTCTATGTGTGGAAGCATTGTTCTGGGGTAGACCTGGGGCTGAGCCAAACTCACACTCTTCAGTGATCCCTGTGGGAGTTGACTCAGGCGATCACTACGAGAACAGGCCTGAGGCTGCTCTAATGTGATGCAGGAGCCTGTGTCCTCCCAGGGCAGGCAGGCAAACAGACCAGATGCAATTCTGCAGAGCATAGAGCAAAAACTATCTGTCCTCTGCTCTGTGCTGAGCTCCAAATGACAAATAACATTATCACAGGGGTGATATGAAGCTGATGTGGACAGACAGGGTGGATGTTAAAAGCTAGAAAGGTCATGCCAAAAGGCTTAACAGCCAGAGTGTACCGTATTCAATGACTTCTTCTGGCTCACGAAATCGAACCCTTCTCTCTGCTTTCCGCTTTTCCCCCACAGCTTGGTCCACAGGTGGCCTTTTCCTCAGTATTGAAGGAGGATAGCTACTGTCATCTGTCTAGAGTTGATCAAAACACAAAACATAAAACACATGGCCATCCAAGTAAAGCATCTTGGTGGAGGTTTGAGCTTTTTTGCCGGTGTTACTATGTCCCTCAAAGGACATGATATGAAACACATCTGTTCTGACATTTATAGTTAGACCACTGTAATATTGATAGCAAGACAACTTGGATATTCCTTAATTGTCATAGATCTTCAGCGCTCTAAAGCTGTGTTCTTTGGAAAAGGTTGGTTAAAGTAATGGACAACAAAGTGTTCAGAAAGGATTTCTCTAAAATGGAGTGAACCATTACTGAATGTGGGCTACTCAACAGTCCTGGGGTAGATGCGATGTGACATAAATGAACCATATAATTGGGAGCACCTTTGAAATGTTCTTCTGAGCTAGGGAACTCCCCTCTGAATGCAATGTTGCCATTTCAACAACTGAAACAATGCATCTGGATTAGGTTTGGACACTGTCCTGATGGGTAAAAGAAGTTGTTAGCACTTCACTATCACAATTATGTTGTTGCTCTGTTTTTTGCTTGGAAGCCACACTCAGTCTTTGATAATAGCATCAGATTGCTGTGGATTCTGCCAAATGACAAGAAACAGAGCTGTAATTATAGTACTAAGTCCCTCTTCTGGGTACGAATGTTGTCACAGTCAACTCCCCAAAGTGAATCCGAAGCATCTCAGTTCAGAGACACCCACTGTCCTCTGGAAGTGGAGAGCAGATGGCAAAATTTCTACTTTGACATGACCTAAGTGGGTGGCAGGGATTCTTCACATTTTGTTTGTACTTAAAGATTGAAGTCATCTTCTCTACCCCTTTCCCTTTGTTCCTCTGCTAGATAAAGGGTATTATTTCTTAGATGGTTTGTTTGCTCGTGCTGGTTGCTGTTCATGCTCCTTTTTTTTTTTTCCCCTTGTGTGTCATTTCCCTCCTCAGTGATTGCACACTCTTTCCTCCATGTTATTCTTCTGATTTTATTTTAGACTCTCACCCTTGCCCTACATCTTTTCTCTTTGGATGCTCTACCCACACTCACCATTTCACACATCCACTCCTGAACCCACATTTCTCACATGCACACCCTCATTCATCATCAAAGCAATGGTGCACACATGGGAGCAGGGAATCTCAGTCTCTACCACTGAAGCTGTGGTGTTTGGCCTCTATTAGTTAAATATTCATTGAGCTCAAGAAACAAAAAAATGAGTTTACATCCTGGTGTTTGGGTGCTCCCTTGGTGGTGGGAGAAGTCTCCTCCTATCCTTGCTCCAAGGAATATTTAATATGAAATACTTAAATGTTCACTGGAGCAGTCACTGGGAACAGGGTCTCTCATCTACCAGGTGAGTACCCTACTCACTCTGCTATAGCCACACCCTGAGACACTTTCAGGCATAATGAATATTTAATTATTCTGTATAAAATGAAACAGGGACATAGCTAAACTCATACTAGCAGTGGTTATAGTTTAGCTAGGAGGGTTCCTCCCATGACACAATCAAGGAAACCAAACCCTATATTTGAAGAGATTTATAAATCCAGGTGTGGCTTTTTCCATATTGAGCTTTTTCAAACATATAACAGCAACATCACATCAGAAAAGAAAAACATCAAACAACTAACTAGTCAGATAGCAACTAGACAAGGAAGACCTTAAAAAGGAAGTGGTATTTACAATGTTTACTAGACTCTAATAATTATTGAAATCAAAGCTACATAGTGTCAGAAGAAATGATGCCTTTTCCCCTTAGACAGAAACCTGTTTTTAACATAACTGTGCCAAAAGCTGGAAATATACCAAAGTGCTAGTCGAGAAATGATATGCCCTTAAAAGCAACTAATTTTTGAAAAAATACAGGTATTGTACACAAGGACTCTGTTGCCCATCAAGAGATTACTTACCGGCAGCTCCTCAGCACTAGGATCAGAAGGTGGGGCTGGACATATTTGGGACATGTACTCTGGATGCCAACATGAAGCCTCCCAGACAAAACTTTGGTTGGAAAGCCACTTGCTCAAGAAAATGAGAAGGACCGGGAAAAAGGGTCTGGAGATTCCTTTGCAGTGAGGACTGAGCAGGCAGTGCCACCAAGCAGATGGGAGCAGCAGCAAATGACAGAGGAGTGGAAAGAAGAGTTTCCTCCCTTCACACCAGTGTTGGCTTGGGAAGGATGACGCTACTTGAAATGTACTCAGTAGCCAAAAATAGCACATAGTGATAATAGTGATTGTGCAGCTGGAAAGCAGGGCTTTCCTGGCAACTGGAAAGGGTCTGAGTGGAGCAAATCACAGATAAGCACCCACATATTAATATGCGTAAATGTGAAGTTGATGCTGTTTTTTTATAATGATTGCTGCATTTCTGTGATCATGTTGATCTCATTTCCAGAAGCCATTCCCATTGTCAAAAATCTTGCAAGTGTGATTGCATTTAGTCCTTCTCCAATTCTAAATATGTGAGTAAAGCCACCAGAAAATGATATACATGTCATGGGATCACATACATCTCCCACAAGTACAATTATAGCCTCACTTTTTATGTTTTACAAATTAGATCCATTATTATAGTAATAAAGTAGAATTTTAACATTAGACATTTCTACAGATATTATAATAAGATTATTGATAGGAAGAGAGGTGATTTATTGTTCCAAGAGGCTTTAACAGCCCCTTGTCAAATGCTGAAAGCTGACTGTCATCAAAAGTACAATTTTGTCAAAAATACCTGCCATGACTGCTGAAATATGGTGGATTACTGTCTCTACAAGCACAAGCTTAAGGTTTTTTTGTTGTTCTTTTTCCTGGACAAATTTCTTTACTATGATATGTCTAAAACACGCTGGTTTTGTGTTATTTTCCAGGTGGTTGGATGGATTATCCCATGGCATACTCAGGCTGGGTCTTGTTTTGCATATACCTAGTGGAGCCAGGGTTGCAGGATGCTTACACTGGCACTAGGAACCAGAGAACAGCTCTGTGGGCTTCACTGTTTTAATCTTCCTTTCAAGGATTTGAGCAGTGGAGGAGTAGTTGGGAAGTGTTTGGGTCCTACCCCAGAGAAAACTGTGTGAGCACATCAGCAGACCCATGGTGTCTCCCCAGCTCAGCCTCTGCACAGGCCTGCAGGGCTTTCAGGGCCTGCTGTCCTCAAGCCATTCCTACTCCAGCAGTGAAAGCAGTGACAACATGGAGAAGAGCAGATTTTTGCTGGTGTGCTATTCACTGAATGCACCACATCTAAAAGTCAGATGGAGAGTCACCTTACCTTCTCTTTCTTGTACATTGGCGTAATGGAGGGCTTTTCCTCATGCTGCAACTGGCTCACAGCTGCAGGCCTTGCGAAATGTTCTCAAAATCCCCTATCTGGTGTGTCCTGCAAGTGTATCACAGCAGTTGAGATCCTTAAACTGAGTTTTTGGTCAGGAAAGTCATTCTTCAAAATTCTATTCCTAATAGATGTCAGACAGAAAGATGGCAAAGCCTTCCAAACCATGGTCCCCGGCTTCTCTGGTTCCTCCTTCCTCCTACTGTGATAATCACTTGCTATTGATAAGATGGAGTTTACCTGCCTATTGTGGCCAACAAAACTGATGGAGGTGGGAAGAGGGAAGTCAAACTCTAGTCTTCATCTAGATTGGACTTTCTCAATGTGAATTGTCTCATTTACTTTTACTAGTGTCATCCAGCAAGGCACATAAGAAGGTCTTGTGCAGCCTTTTATTCCTGTGGAGAGTGGCAGTGACCTTTTAGACCTTCACAAAAAACCTTGTTCCTGTTCTTTTCACTGAATCTGTTTTTTTGAAAAAAAGGTCTCACATTTTTCTAAACAATTAGCAGATTTTTTTTGATATTTAAAAAAAAACTGAAAAAAAAGTCAACAGTGTTGTTGTTTTCAAGAAATGGACATATGGAGACAACGCTGATAATTTTCAATGCCAGAAACCATTTCTTTTCAGTTCTAGATTCCCCTTAAATGCAAACAATTCTATTCATTTGACTGAAAACTGATTGGGCAGCATATAAATGTTTTCATGAAAGATTGCTATCCAAATGCTAGGAATGATAATTTCATAGTGCCATTTTCACATTGTGTTAATTATATTGATATTAATGGTTGTAAATGCTTGAATAATTAGTAGTTACCTGGGCACTTGAGTTCCAGTGGATAAAGGTGTTAGGAGTTCAAATCTCATAACAGGGACAGATCCATTCCTATTAAGTGCTTTTGATTGCAGTTTAATGACCTAAAACTGGATATACATTAGGAATAAAACACAGTTTAATGCATGAAGTGAAATATCCCAGGAAAATAACTACTAGCCTACAAAATCACAGTTAATAAATAATAGTTACAGTAGTAGGATAATTTCTGCTTTAGAAGCTGGAAGAATTTCCTTTAACATTGCCTTTCTTTTAAAAATAATTTTTCATCTAAGCTTTGATCTCATTTCATGCAACATATGTCAGAAGCAAAGCTGGACAAAGAATTCATAAATGAATTATTTAGCTGATGAGTGTCACCTCTATTTCTCTCAGCTAATTGTTCACAAATAGATAGTGACTTTTGTGAATGTATTCATTATTCAGATTTATTCAGTGGGTAATTGCTAGGAGTAATTCTTTGTCTGTAGACTGCTTGGAAGCATTTTGCTGTGAACATTTAATAGTAAAAATCTATCCAGGCTTTCAATAAAAGACAAACTGAAAATATCTGTAACTACTGATGGAGTCCTTAAATGCAAACAATATACTGCAGCCTTAAAGAGCAATGCCAGCATTTTCAGGAAGAACTCCACTACTTCCTACGATACAGAGGGAAAGCAAGCACATCTCGATAATCTGTGTAGTGCTGACTTTGAATGGTGTACATTGTATATGCAAATATATTTTTACAAGAAATATGTTGCTTAAATGTTTGCTCAGCAGAAAAACAAAACAAGACTGAACAAAACATGATTGACTTCCCAGTGAATAAATATGAATGGTTCACACAAAGGAACTAACTGTGTAGCCAGTATTTTCCTGCGATACCCCAATCAAAGATAGCTAGGAAATAAACATAACATGATAAAGCAATTTTACACTCAGAGGATAGCTATGTAACCATATGAACACTTTCTCCATTTACTTCTGTGAGAATAAATATTCTGGACAAGAAAAGTACTTTGTAAATGGTGCCTTTGTGAGGATTCATCTGGCCTGGTTCAATTATTTTGAAACCTAGCAATTTTCTCATATCATTGAATCTGGTTTTATTGCAAATAGGGTCATAGAAATAGTCACTCATTGCAATAATGGACTTAGTTTATCTTAACTATTAACACTTCCCGTAGATTTACACACACGTATATATTCAATATTTATGGATATGCACAGTGCATATATATTAATAATGAAGCAACTGTATCTCCAACAATCTGAAAACAAAATCACGTAATACCATACAGTGTGGGGTGCAGTGGTAACTGGAAGCAGCATATCAGGGTAACAGAACAGAAAAGGAATAAATAAATTACAAGGGTGTCTTCCATATCTTCTTCAACTTCCAGAGTGTCAGTTGAGCCTTTGTTCAATATTCCACCTTTCGTGCTTCTGTGTGCTCTTGATTAATAATTTAGAGGTGCACCTTTTGGCAGCAAGGTAAGTTTTGTGTTTGCCAAGAGTGATTTTCCACCAGTCAGGGAATACATCAGGAAATAAAAGGGCCAATTGCCCCACAGAGTATAGTTAGCTGTGTGCCTTCTTCCTTTTTTCTGCCTCTGCAGAAATAGGTTTACTGCTGAAAGGTGTGAGATGCCCATGAGGTGTCATACAGCACCGTTTCTGCACCTCAGACTTTCCAGGAAAGCACTGCATAAATCCCAGCCTCAAGACAAAAACCAGCTCTTTGCACTGTGTGTTTACATGTGTATTCCACAGCTGGAAGGGTCATGGTCAATGTGTTGTCTGACTGACAGTCACTCCAAAATGGGCTGTATTCTGTGGAGTTGGATATAAAAACGTCAACAACAGGACATAATGGAGACAGAGGAACGAATAGGAAGATGGTCTGATAACACCTGGTGTGTGTAGCCAGATAGGCTGAAAGCAACAAGTTTTCTTTTCTTTTAATTTCCATGATGCCCAGAGATCAGTGTACCCAAGTGCATTTGTCCCCAGTGAAGGGCGGTGGTCAGCACAAAGCTCAACATTGACAGTCCCTGTGGTGCTCCATGAAGGACCAACAGGTTATCCTCTCAGTGGGACCTTCTCTTCACCCTTTAGATATTACTACTTTGTGTTGGAAATTTTCATGATCACACATCTCTAAGCTGCCCTTTGATGCAGGTATGCAGACCGGGTACCATTCATACAGGAACTGCAGGCCTTGATTGCTACCCTTTGTAAAAATGACATTAGGCATGGCAATATCACATGTAGCCATCTGATCCAGCACAACAGAACTCATTTCTGAAGACAGCTAGCCGTGGCTTTATTTGTGGATGTAGCAGGTCCTTTTGAGTGATGATCATCATCCTGGAGCTGTGATACCAGTTTCATATCCACAGTGTGCAGGGATTTGTACTGGTTTTGAACTGAACTTTTTTCTAAGGCAAAACCACAAGTACTGAGCAGAACGTGTAGTAGGGTTTTGCATTATGGTGAGAACATCCTCACTGCAGGACACAGTGATTTCTGCTTTGTTGGGACTGGCTAGAAATAATTTAACTGTGTTGAGGAACCTCGTCTCAATTCATCCCTGGCATGAATCCATAGATTTATAAAAGGCACAGATCTGTCTCCATTTCTTAAAACTGCCTCTCTTATTCATGAGTCTTTCTGGGTAAAATAACTGTGCTGATATGTAGTAAACACTGAGAAAATTTCTGGCTGCTGAAATGATCTTTCTAAATAATTACGGAATGATTCCACAACCATTTCATAATTAGGCTCCTGAGATTATGGCCAAGCTATTATTTGTGACTCAACATGCGCTTTTATTTTGGAAATGTCCTATAAGCCATTAGGTTTATTCCACCTGGGACTTTCTCATTTGTTCTCTTCATCCTGCCATGGGGATCTTAAATGTAAAGCATGTATTGATTGAATTTGGTTACTTACCAAATAACAAAATGCTAATATCTGCTGTTGGCTCACTGATTCCACAGTAGCCAGTCTTGTTGATATGGGATGTAGGAGATAGATAGATCTGGAGCAAGTGAGGTCATTCTGAGTCAGCTTTTATCCACACACTCATCATATTTTAGGAACTAAAAGGCATGGAACTGGAACCACTTCTTAAAGCATCTGGGCTGCTCTTGATGGCAGGGCTCATGAGATGAATGAGAGGGATGAACCCGCTGCCAGCAGAAGGATGGCTGAGCTGGCATAAAATGGAAAGAGAAGCAAAAAAAAAAAGGCACGAAAAGAAAACACCTTAGAAACAGCAAAAGCAGAAATATCGTTAGGAGTTCCAATTTAGCCGTAATTGCTTTGTGCTTTCTATTGTGTTGAATGGAGATTTCTGTAACAATTCCTCATTTCCCCAGCTGAGTTTCGGACTGAAGACAATTCAGACTAGGATCACTACAGGGTATAACCTAAAAAGGGGATTAGTGGTCTTGTCTAAATCCCAGATATCAAAAGGCTCCTATTGACTTCTGTGAGCCCCTGTATGTCCTTAAGGATCTTAGAAACTGGGTAGCCATTAATGCCAAACTCATTTGGAGAAGGGCAGCAAGTGGGACTGACAGCAATGGGAAGGGAAGAAGCTGAGGGAATTGTAAAACACCTGGATGCAGACATCACTATGTAGGATGATTTGAAAGCACTGATGTAAATGCTCTTGAGCTCCATTTTCAGTGTCACCTTGGAAGGGGATTAGATTAGATTAATGGCATGAAAAAAGAACAGAAACATGAAGAAAATAGCAGATCAAAGTGCAAGAAAAAAAAAAGAGTAAAATATGCATGACTTGGATAGGGTTTGGATGGTGAACAATATAAAAAGCAAGTGGCAAATCCCTCTGTCATTGGCAGACATTGACTTTACATTAAGGTTAAGTCTATTAATGACAATATTTGTTCTGGTTTTAATATTTTTGTAAATAGTATGCAAGTTTCTCTCCTCCACCTCTCCAGGCCCTGGAGGATGATGTTTTCAGAGAAAATCAAGTAGGTTTAACAAAGAGTAATTGGTACAATTTCCCAAACTGTCCAAGTGCTTCTGGAGCCCATATTCAATTTCATCGCAATTTAAACTGAGGCAAGAAAACAAAGCAAGGGAAAATTCAGGCAGCACATCAAAGAAAACTTGTAGACATCAGGATATACAGATATATCAGGTTAAAAAACAGTTATATTTTGCACAGGCAAGCAGAAGATGTAAGTAATGTGTTTATTCCAAAACAGGGCATCCTTTGGCCCGCCTGCAGGAGTGTCAGAGGGTGCTGCTCTTGCTAAGGTAATTTGTGTCTTACAGTGGGGTTGAGAGTAGCATGGGCTTTTACTGGATAGTGGGGAACTGGGGTCCGGCCCTGATCTCTGTCTGGTTTGAATCAGATCCTTAAAATGCAGTGCCTCTAGGTAGCAGCTTGTTACCAGTTGCCCTGTTAACAGTTACAGCTGTCTCTATTTTCCCCCTTCTCTCTCCTTCATTCTTAGGGGAGATTTGGTCTGCGACCAGGAAGCCTCTCAGCTTAAATTAATATGTTGGTCAGAATCATCTCTGCTTTGAAAAATGTGCTTTTTCTGCTGTGGAGTGTTTTCATCATCATATTTTTCATCATCTCAAATGTATGAGTCTTTCAATCAGTCTCCTCAATGAAACAATGGAAATTACATTGCCTTTTCCTTTAAAGTTAGACAAATGTAAAGGCAAGGAATAAGCTTCACAGGACAGCTATGAAGATAGTGAATTTATAGAATCTGAAGACTGGAGAATCGAAATTGAGCTCTTGGTCTATCTTATGATTCTGGTTATGTGGCTGTTCCCTGAGGGATGCAAAACTTCTGGGTACAGAAAGATGGTTCAGTGTCTTGTTTTGTCCGGTTCATGCATTAAACCTGTTCTAGTAAATACTTCTGGGAGAAGTATTGAGTCTGGAGTGCTCTTATGCTCTCTACCTAGTGTTAGCATTTCTCCCTGTGTACTGGAGAGCTGACAAAAATTAGACCCCCTTTGGAGCATACTGGGCCAAAAAGCTCTTCTCATCTCTAAAGTGAAGATGATGGAAAGGGACACCATCACTCCTCCTTCCCAGATGATGACCTCTCCCTCTTCTGCGACTCCCTTGAGGCTTTAGAACTGAAACACCTTTTCCTGGTGCTCCTGGTCTTGGCAAGTTTTGCCACTTACTGTATAGACAGTGCCAGAGTTAGGAAATACAGTCAGCTTCTTTGATGGGTGCATTGTGCAGTCCAAATCAAAAAGTTACTAGCAATGGATGCTATAAGACTTTTTATGGAAAAGTTGCCTTCTGTTTGTCTGATATAGACCTTTACATGTCTTCTTTTGTGCAATATTTCTAAAAGAAAGTAAAAAGACACCTGGTTGTTTCCCACTCCACAGTCAGGAATGCCACTGACTCCTGTGAAGAGCTCTGCATGTGAAACCCAGGCAGGATTTCACCTCTACTACTCACATCTGTAAGACTGATAGGTCTCCATTAAATGAGCAAAACTTATCTCTCTTAGGGCATTTTGGGTCAAGCTGCCTTTCCAGTGAATGGAATATAACACTGAACAATTTTTTTTTGTGCAAATGTGTGCAAATGACATTTGCTTTTTGGTTAAGTGAAGTAATATCAAACATAGACTGGGGCAATATACTGTTGATCCCAATATACAGCTGTGAAGCTTCTTATCTGGCCAGAGCAATAATTTTTATTTTCCTCTGGTTCAAGGCACAGTCTGAATGTAAGGTTGATACTCTTCTCTCTTGAGCTGTGGCTCTACTGGCTTCTGCCAAAAGGCCAAGTAATTTTGTCTGTCACATTCCCACTGCCTGGTCTGCTATTGCTAGCTTATTACAACTGCTGAATTTCCAGCATTTTGGCACTCCAAATGCACAGACACACAGCATAATCTGAATACTATATACTGCTTACAGTACACAAGTGAAGAAAGTATCTGTCTGCTTCACACTTCCTTCTGCTTTTGAGAAACAGGTTGCCATACTGCTTATATACTGATTCAATTCTAAAAAGTCTGCCAATAGATTTTATTGCAGCTCCTAATGATGGTTATTATTGATCATAAGTAATATGTTTATTTCTGTAAGTCTTCTTTAAGTCCAAGGCTGTGTAAGAGCTACAGATACTGGTGAAGAGACTGTTCCTGCTCTGAAGTCTGTATAAAGTGAAAGAGCAACTCCAGTTTACAGCAAACTAAATATTTGGCCCGCAGTTTTCAGAGGCTGAATATGCAGTTTAAGGAAAAAGGAATGAAGAAGCCACAGCATTTTGACAGAAGCAGGTTAAACAGTTTTAAAATAGAAGCTGCCTCCACACTAGTCTATGCAGGCAAGAACACAAAACCTTTTTTAAATGTACCTGTTGGTCACGATGAAAAACGTAGACAGCATCTCATACTGACATGTCTAGCTTGGGAGGCCTGCTCAGAAAAATCCTTCATCAGAGCAGCAGCTGTCTCTTTCCCCCGAGCAAATTCTTTTAAAGCTGTCAAAGATGCTGTAATCAGACTAGGTCATCAAAACCAGTCCTCCTGAGGACTGGAAATAAGATCCAGAGATGAGCATTCGGCTACGTGGGCAAGGTCTAAAACACTAAAGTTTCCATTGAAATTAAATGAAGGGACACAGTAATTGCTGTGAAAGAAAAGCGAAGCAATCACTGGGAGAGCCTGAAAGCTTTCAAACTACCTCCTGAAATGATGCTGGTTGTAAAGCAGGGATCTATGTACCACATACCAGAATCTGATAAGGGAACAAACCTTTTACTAGGAAACCAACTTAGATAACTACCGGAGCATTTGCTTGTGCGGCTCCTGGAGCTAAAGCAAATTTTAATCGAGATTTCACCACACAGTTGAGTAATTTTATTACCAGATTAAATAAAAAAGGTTAATAAAGTAATAAAAATGGATTCTTTGACTTCAAAACATGAAGATGTGGTCAATGTGTTTAATAATTTGTAAATAGAGTGGAACAAAGCACAATATCTATGGTGACCACTGAGAGGGGATTGCTTGGCATTTGTACCCTCTCTTGTACTAGTGCTTGCATCAGCATAAATCGTTTGTCAGTAAGGAAGATAAAATGGACTGAGTTCCTCTCTGGTGCAATGTTTACTGCTATTACTGGAGTTACATCTAGGATAAATTGTACTGGATTTTACTAAACCCAGTCTTGGATATAATTAAAGGGTATCAGTATATATGATTTTAGCTGTATTTACCAAATGTTGTTTACAGTGTCTCTGATTTTAGGTGATTGGTCCCTGCTTAAGGAATAGTATTATAGTACATAGATCAAAATGTGTCTTTAATGCTACTATAGCTCTCTGGCATTACACCAGATATTGTTTCCCAGATATTTCGTATTGCTCAAATTAAAGGAAAAAAAAATCATCACAGTGCATGGTGTGAATGTTTGCATAACTACAGGAAAACCAAACCAAACTGGGAATAACACCCTCTCCTAGGGGGGAGTAGCTGATTGAAGTGATGCTTGATGTGCTGATGGTCTAGCCAGACCTTTGGTACTGCTGGGGTCACAGCTGCCCAGGAGGAGCAGGCAGTGCTCTGGGCACTGCAGTTGGAACAGATGAGGGGCAAAGAGAGTATGTCAGGCTGCCTAAACTGAAAACAGCAGCCGGTATTTAAGGGGAGGAATTTCTGGGGGGAGGAAGAAAGAACATGAAAGTAACATGCTCCACTGAGCTTCTCAAAAAAGAGAGTTGGACGAGAGGTTGCTGAAACACAGGAGAGGTGGAGGTGAGTCAGGGAGATCTCAAAAGCAGGTGGGGACACCCTGGAGTAGTAAGGCATGGAGAAAGCTGGTGCAGGTAAAGAGTGGGCAGCAGTTCTGGGAGATAGAACATTAGTGGGATCAAGGAATTAGTTTTCCATTTCTGATTGCTTTTTTCATGAGAGTCTCCTAGACTGTTTCACCCAGCTGACTGTGTACTGCTGTTCCCATGTCAGAAAGGAAAACGTCAGGTTCCAGAGTCATTTGCCCCAGGCCACGCAGCAAACCTGCAGCAGAGTTGACTGCTGGGGTCAACTGATTGCTCATCCCACCTCCTACAGAATCCCCCACTAACAGGGCCAGGTGACTGCTTTGGGATGCTTCAACCAAAGAATTCTGCTGTCTGTGAAGCTCACAACTGTCCAGGGAGAACACACGAAGAATAATCAGTGCACAAAAACTATGGGAAATGCTGCTATAAATCCTGCAACATTGAAAAGCAGCCCTGTGAAAGTTTTGCAGCAAGGCAGAGAGAAGTATGAAGCAGGTAGCAGGGAGGAATATTGCAAAATATATAAAGCCATTTACTTGCCTGAACCTTCCTGAAGAGCAATACCCACCAAGGCACTGTGCTTGTTGAGTGAGCCACAGGGCTTCCTCAGCTGTTTACATTAGTGAAGGATATTTAACAGCCCAGTCAACTGGCTGAAGCTCAGCTGAAAAGCCACAGTGCCAAAAGCACAGGAGACGGAGCCAGTGCAATAAACACAAGGCCGCCTTGATATTTTAACATGTCTAGTTTTATATATATATGTTCAGAATTCCTGGGGCTCAATTATAACCTTAAAGTTGCTTTTCCTTCCTCAGAGGATTCGTCCCTGAGTTAGGCAACCAAAAACCCAAGTATCTTTACTTTGCAGCTCCTGTGCCACATTATTCCCATATCAAATCTGACAGCTTCCAGCCTTCCCAGCATTATAATTAGAACATCTCACAGCTATCAAAATAGCACTGACCCTCACCACAGCACTGACCTGCCTGCTTTGCAGCTCTCGTCTGTCACGCACAGCAGCTCCTCGCCCTCGCAAAGCAGGAGCCCAGAGGGGATAGGGGTTTGGCATTTCAGCTGTGACTGGCCTGTAGCCCAGGTCCATATGTCACCCGGTGCCTGCAGACCCTGTCCTGTGTTATGGGAGGCTGGTTATGCTCCAGTTTGCTGCTGGAATGGGGGTGCTGGGTGAAATGGAGAGGTGGAGGAAGGAAACATTTTGATTTGACATCTCTTCACCCAGGCTGCTTCTTGAATTGGTGCATGAAACTCATTTCTTCTGTCAACATTTCATTTGATTGGTTTGATATATATGACCATGCAGGCAGGTTGTGGCTGCCTGTACAGACTACTGATTTAGGGAGAGCTGAGACCCCCATGATAACTTAACACAGCCTAGTTTCCCTCAATCTGTGCTGTTTATGTGGGCTTTCAGCTCCAGAACCCCCTCAGTGAACCCTAGGCAGCCTCTGTCACCTCCCAGACTCCCTGCAAGGCTGGGATGAGAGGAAGGAGTGGAGGTTTCTCTGCTAAGCAAGTGTTGCTGTGTAGTGGGTTGATGGGCTAAATTTCCCCTCAATTGGCTTTGAACAGCTAGATGGATGCAAAGGGCTTTCAGTATTTTGCTGAGTTTCATTCAGAGGAATTTATCCTCCTTAGTAAATGGGGTGAATAAGCAGCCAGGAGAGGTGTAAGCAGTCACAGAGAGCAGTTATCTCCTCCTAAATGCTCTAAATCAGATAACCTAATAATGCACTGACAAGCTTTCTCCAGGGAGACATGGTAGTTACTTAGACTGAGGTGTCTGAGTTTTATGTGACTGAGAAGACACATGGACTGGGTCCAGTTCTGAGTGGGACTGGGTTAGTGTGAGGAGCCACTGTCCATGATTTCATTCCTGAGTCCACAATGGATTCGGCTGTCTTGGGAACTGCAGGCTGCAGGCTTCAAATGCTCTGCCACACAGGTAATGGAGCATGGCCCACATCTTCTGTTTTATTCCCTGTCACCCTCACCACACTTGGGCTGCATCATGCTGTAAATGCAGTAGCCCCTCCCTCCCCATCCTGCTCCTTCCCATGCTCATCAGCCTGAACTAGAAAACTGCAAAAGGTCGGGATTAATTTCACCTCCTCTTCATGTCAAGTGAGCAGGCAAAACTTGACAGCAAATCCACACTCATCTGGATGGACAAAAGCATGAGCACTTTCACCCTGTGTAGCATTTCCTCCACTTCAAAAAAGTTTTTCTCACTAACTGTGAAGTCAGGATTTAGCTTCTCTGCAGTTACCCCCACCTCAGTATATCACCCCAGGCTCCCACTACAGTCAAGGGAGACAAATAAGTGGTTTTAGGGACAATTCATCCACCCTAATTTGAATATCTACATCAGCAGTCAGAGGAGTCCTATCCTTTAGATGCCTGTTCCTCTCCCCATAGCACAAAGGACTAGCTCTGATACAGATGCCTTCACTCAGCCAGATAGATCACACTTAACCTATGCTCAGGCAGAGAATTTTTTTTCCTGAAGGCCAGAATGACATTTTAATACATATTATTGGGAGGCACGGGAGGGGGAGATCTCTTCAGGGTGACCTTGCACTGAATGTGAGTTCTCTATGATGAATTTGCTGGACTGTAAGGGGAAAGGCAAGAAGGATTTACTAAAGAGCAAACTCTCCCCATAGCAAAGTCTCAGTGAAGAACTACCCAGCTGAGCTGCATGTGCCCTGCATCAGTACCTGTTTACATCTGTCTCTCTCTGTAACTGTATTTTAGAGAGTTAATTTTAAATGTAAACCAAGGCTCTTTCCCCTTTTCTGAAGTCTCTCTTTGTTTATCAGAACATAATTTACATCTTCTTTTACTTTTATGGGATGTTTGCATTTCCATGTATGTCAGCAGAGTACAGAACAGCCATCTGAGTGGGTGAAGTGGAATTTTGATTTATTGGAGGAGAGTGCATTATCAGTAAATTCAAGAGACTAAATCTGCCATGGAGAGGACTTCTTTTGTTTCCATCATCAAGTCAGACATTATATCCTGTCAAACATCCCAAGGGGCCCTTTTGCTCCAGGCAACAGAGGTAATAACTCTGCTCAGAAATTCACTGTACACTGAAGTCTTCATCTTATGAAGCCTTCAACTCTTATTCAAACACAGGATACAAGCGAAGCAGAATAAAAATAGGAAATAATCCTTAGTCTTACCAGCTGTGTGATAACCCTGTTTTTTCAACAAAGGCTGTGAGGTTCTTCATCTGAACGTTTTGTCCTGGTGTGATCCCATAGCTGAGGGTGGTGTTGCACGAGGAAATTTTCAGATTTGGATGCAGTGTTGCAAACATCAGGTGGCAGCATCTCGTCACTCCTATGAATACTTCATCACCTTCCAGTCCTCAGAATGATTATAATGCTTGTAAATAAAAGAGGGATGGATCCTCCTTTTTGCCTTTATTCTCTTGCCTGGTAGGTTATGTGATAGAGAAGCAGTGTTTCATTCTCAGGCACCATGGCATTGCTCCTGGGCCATGCTCAGCATGGTGCTCATTGCTCCATTGACACCACTGCTGTACTAACACCATGCAGGTCACTTGTTGCTGGCTTAAATATGCTCAGCTTTTGTGGTGTTTGTGGAGAGCCAGCAAGTCACCTCTGCAGTGCATCCTTCCCTTCACTAGGAGTGTTCTTTTGCTGCAAGTCTTTTTTTTCTTACGAAACCAGTGAGACCTGTAGTGCAGGGAGTTACCTCAGATAACAGCATTTTACAGCATGCAGTCAGTCAGTTTTGGACTGTTGTGGTGTCATTGCTGTGACACTAACCTATGGCAAATGAAGCCATGCCTAAGGATAGTTTTAAACCAGAGTCCTCAACTTGGAGAGGAGGCTGCCTCAGGCTGGAGTGTTATCCCTCCTGCTCTTTCAAACACCCCTGTAGCCCTTCTGCTCTTGACAGAGTTCTGGTGACCACCTGCAACATCCATCCACTAATTTTTGACCTTCTTTCAAGCTTCACAGGTCAATAGTGATTCACTGTTGTTATGTCCAAATGAAGCTGACAGAAGCTTGTACGGGGCACATTTGGTGCAAGCTGACTAAAGAACTACACTGTATAGTCAGTTCCACCAAGCAAAGGGACACTCACCAAACAGCCAGGTTTTTATGAATAAATACATCTGTTCAGAGGGGGAATCACATAAAACAATGTGCTGGCAGTGGCTGGTAATTTAAAATGCACCAGGCAGACTGTTGCTCACATCAGTAATCTACAAGACATGTCACTTAAATAGCACAATCGGCCCCAAACAGCTCCTTGGGAATTACTGAGCCTTATTCTTAGAGAAACTTGCTCTTAAGACTCTATTGTATCTGTTTTCTTTATTTACATAAACTTGATAACTTTAAGTGACTATGTTTTCCTTTAAATCATATGCTTTTCATTTACAGAAAGCCACATATAGTCAGCTCTTAATATTACTTACTTTGGGCTCCTGGTAGGGTTGTAATATTTAGCAGTTCAGTCCTGTGAAATTTGTTTCATTATTTTTGCCATTTATTTTCATCTCTGATGTGCAACAGATTCTTCTCACCACTAGATTTGGAACTAAACTGTATGCATTTCCAGTGCATTAATTGTGACTTGTCCTAATCATCTGGTGCTTATGTCTTCCCCTTAATTTTGCAGATACCATCTGTTGTACACAGCCACTGTAATGATGGGTTGCTTATATGGGCCTTTTTTTCTAACAAAGAGCTACATGGAAAATGAAGGTTAGATGTATGTTTGAAGAGCTGTGTTAAATGCAATGAAAGGTGACAATTTAGACCAACTTTTCCAAACATGAACCTGAGCAGAATAATGACACAACTGCAAAAAGCGTAACGGAAAAAGCCAGTTTTCCTTCTTTGTAGTTAAAGGTGACATTGTCTGTGAGAGAATATTACTAACCTATTCTTAAAGTGACTTGTGCAAAGTTTCCATTTCTAGTCCAGGTTGGAATAAATATGATCTCGGAAAGACCAGGGGGAAAATATGGCTTCTAAATACACAGCTAAAATGTGGACTTGAGTAGCATGAGCAGCTGACCTCTGATAGCCGGTGGAGAGGATGACAGTCTGCCGGAGCAGCCAGCTAAGGTACCGTTTCTGGGTTTAGCATAGGCATAAGGAATAAGCAAACCAGCTTTTACCCAAGAAGAAAGTTATCATGTGGTTTGAGGAGTATGGTCTGGGTCTTTTTTTTTTATTTTTTTTAAAGTGCTGTTTGTTCTGATATATTCAGCAGACAATGGGATGGAAGGCACAGGAGAGCAGTTCTTCACCTTAACTGTATCTGCCACCTTCACCTTCAAGACCTGCCTTCTTCATCCAGTCCTCCCTTGAACCCCAAGCTGCTTCCATTATATGTCTGCCCTCACTCCTGGGATCACTATCAGTGATGCTGGTCTTACTCAGCCTTTCTCTCCATTAATGCTTCACTAACCCCATTTCCATCAATTGTATCATGCTTGTGCAACATGACCTAGTTGAGCTGAACAACAACAACGACGGGCAGGGGTCCATTCAAGTGAAATAAAAAGGAAATAAAAGGTTATTTTGGCTCTTATTTTCAAACTTTTTAGTGACTTTTTTCCCTAGCACCTTTTGACCATACAGGATATTAACAGTATTCATGGAGATTGTATTGTCTCAAAATGACAGTCCTAAACATTAACGATGAAGAAATGAATTTAGAGATCTGCTGAAGGGTGACTGAGAAGCAAAGGGATACACTAGGCACTAAATCTAGTCCCCTGTTACAGGCAATCACATCACATAATTCAATTTCTAAATGCAGCAGCCTTTACACAAACAACAGCAAAGTAATTCTTAGACCTCAGCATCTATCAGAAACCTTTTCCAGACTTTCTCTTCTTCTAATCATCGTGTTTAAAGTCATTGAGGGCTAGTTATAGTCAGTTTTTCTCATGGCAATATCCTTTAGCTTCCACAGTTCCTCCACAGAAGACACTGCAGTGCCATTTTACTTTGATTTTTAATTATTCACATCGGAAATAATGCTTTTAAATGCTAAAGATCAGGATGAGACCTAATGTGTAGCTGTGATGGGGAAAATCATTCCCAGATATCCTGCTGAGACCATATGGTAATTTCTATATTTGAGTATGCTTGCAAATGTCTGATTCAGCATCAGGGAGAGACGAGGTAGTGAGGGAACAAAACCAGAGACATTACAAAAGAAATTCTCCCTCCTCCTTGTCTCTCCCACTCCAAGTGGTAAGCCCCCTGCACGCGATCTTTCAGGAATGACTGGAGTAATTACTGTAATGGAAATTTTTGTTCCACTGAGGCATCGTTTCAGAAAGTCACTCTGCTTCTTTCTGAGCAGGCCCTGTGATGATGCCAACAGATATGATGCTGCAGCATCTCCTGTTCAGACAGAAGCTGACTTCATTGCTTCTTCCACATCTGATTTCATTTCACTCTTGATCATAGAAGAGTGACAAGGTTTAGGGTATGTTTGCTATGCCAAACTGTGTGTGAGCTCCAGCCAGCTTTTTGGAGAGAGCTTGGTCAATGCAATGTCTTTGTGGTCCAAGAATTTTCACATTTGCTCTCTCATTCCACACAAGGCTGCTATAAATGAAGATTCCTCAATTTCACTTTCCTCAGTAAATGGATGTTTAGATGTTTAATTAGGAAGCAAACCATATAATCAACCTTCTGCAGATATAGCTGCGGAGTGTAATCAGTCTCATTCAGCTTCTTTGCATGCTGCTGGAGTACCAGCAACTGCTGAATTTATCAACAGTGTTGTGACTCAAGTGGCAATTTGCCCAAGGATTTCTCAATTAATAAATATGAAGCAGCAGGATGTCCAAGCACTGCACAGAATATGCTGCACACCTAACATAGTGGTTTCACTCTATTTTTGTTAGGCACAACTCCAAAGAAATCAGGCAGAAAGGCAAGTGACAATAGTAACAAACTGTGTTTACCTTTTTGTGTTTCAAATTTTTTTGCACTGTTTCCTTTTCAGATTCCCACCAAGTGCTTGTCTGAGCAGTGTAAGTTATCTGAGCTGGAATTCAAAGCTATCACATTCTTCGTGAATGGTCCAGAGCCCACCTGCCAGGCAGACGGAGGTATGGAAAGTGGGACAAGGATGTACAGCACACTTCAGAAGTGCAGCAGAAATATGGAGACGCCCCTGTCAAACACAGCTCACAGTCCAATAGTTCTTAAACTAAGCAGTAAAAAGAGGTAAATCTGGGTCAAAGAGGATGCTGGCTGGGGGTGGGATCCTTGAAAGGGCAATGAACTGGAGAAAGCAACAATAGAGGATCATTTCTGCATGCTGAAGGTGGAAATATCTTTTCCTGATGCTCCCCAGGCAAGCATGGCAGGAAAGGGTTGAATTCAGAGGGTGAATTGAACTGTCTTCTGAATAAATCTCTCCTTTTTCATCATTAGCAAAGGAAGCCAAGGAATATTAGCCTTTAGCAGGTGCCTGCAGTGTGTGTATGTGTTTCTGGCAAGAGCATTCAAACTCACAATCTGTGAGTGTCCGTGTATTTTCCCGTGAGGGTGCAGATCCTCTGACAGTGCGATAGTTGGATTCTCATGCTGAAGGCCACAGCTCACTGATATCCATACTGCCTAGGTCCTGCTGATGTCTAAAGCTGCAAAAGATGTGTTATTTGCCCCATCCCTTTTGCTTGCAATGGTGCAGTGGCAGACGGACAGAAATGTCTCTGATCTGACCAAGATGCCTGATTTGAACACAGTTCCTGCTCAGTCCATCCCAAATCTACTCCCAGTCCCAGGTCAGGGAGATTGTTTCAGAAAAGCCTGCTCTCCTCCGTTTCTTAGAGTTAACAATGAGCTGCACATCTGTCAGAACAATGCATCAGGAGTGCCTTCAGAGACACTTTCTTGTTATTGCAGTTTTGGCAGCCCTCGTTCCCTCCGTGCCACAGTCATTTTAACCACTGACACACTAATCCTTTTCGACACTTCCACTTCTTTACCACATTCAAGCTGCAATGAAACATGAAGTGCCTCCCAGGCTTCCACTGCAGCCCGTTCAGAAGCAGGCTTGGAGGAGGCAGAACTGCTGTATTCCTGCATGGGAATGTCTCTATACCTTGGCTTCACGCATTCATGAGAAACGAGAACAAGCAGTGAGGGGGAGACACTGGGACAACATCCTGTGGCCCCTAATCACCCAAGAGTTTTTTTGGTGCAGGAGAACTAAAGGCAACGGGTGGAGCAAAGGGCTCAGACAAGCCATGTAATTTTGGCAGTTAAGCAAGTTACTACACATTGGCAGGTCCAGAGTAACCTCTTGTGTGTGCCTTCACTGATCATAGTGATTGGGAGATAATTCGACTTACCTGATGCTGCTCTGAGACATCTACACCAGGTCACACTATTGTCCATTTTTTGCACATTAGGAACACATATGTAAACTGTTACAGAACTCCCCTATCATGTGCAGTAGGGTTGTTAGATGTCATGGAGTTGCACATACATCTGTGTAGTTCTGGAATTCTGGAATACGGAAAGATTGAGTTTACACATTCTGTGGAAGAAAATGTTGGAGATTGGCTAAACATCATTTCAAACAGAAAAGAATTGAAAAGTCCCAGCGCCCAATTTCCCAGTTCTACGTAATTACTGATGCCTATGTAATACATTTTTGATTTGCCGATGTTTTCCTACACTCATTTCCACGGGTGCTAATGACTTGCAAAACATAAAACATAGGAGAAACAGCCCCAAAGTCTTAACAGGAGTAAATCACAGTTCAAAGGTCCTTAGTTCCCTTGTCTCCATATTTATTTGTGGTGCATACTCCCCACCAGCCACATGGAAGTGAATGTGCCCTGACTGTGTAAATATTCCATACTTAGGGTCTTTTACCTGGAAATGTAAACCCATACCCTTCCTTGCTGCCTTACTTAATGTCAGCAGTTTTCCTGCTAGTTTTGTGGGCCACAACAAAAGTAACAGACAACTGACTACTGCTCAGGGGATCAGGAATGAAGCAATTCTTTTAACCACACAACCCTTTTAAGGATCCCAGTTGTCCTGTCAATCAATGTTTACCTTTAATGAGCCCATAGGTATATCTCTCCAGTGCAGAATTATGAGGATTTGAAAAGGGTCAATTTGTAATGGTTTTTGTGACAGTCACTGCTACCTGCAATATTAATGAAGGTTTATTAAATTAACAACACATGGTTTTTCAGTAATCCAAAATTCACACAGTTAATTAGGGTTGAATTCTATACATGCACCAGCTTGGTGAGCTGCTTTTATCTCATGTGTGCAGAATTGATTAGCTATACTCCTGGAATATTCCTCCAGAACTTTGCTGTCCTTATTTATAATCTGTTTGTTTCCTCATAAGATCTTTTAAAAACTCAGTGGAGTGACATTTGTATTTAAACCAGAGACTCCCACAAAATATTTTTTTCTCATCATATTGTTGAGTCCTCAGAGAGTAGGTAAGATGCTGTAGAAAGCTTTTGGGACCTGAATGGGAAGTAGATTTCATTTTTTTAGATTTCCTTTCCCCCTTCAAGGCTCAAATTAATTCGTAAGACAATAGTCAACTACTTCAACAAAATCACTCAGGCATTAAGAGAAGAAATGTCACCATGATACTTCAGGGAGGAATATTCATGTAACCAACCAGCCCATTAATTATATCTTTTGCTCAGATTTTATCACTTTAAATGATGTAGCTCAATCAAGTAGACCTAAGTATTTTTAAGATATTCAAGGTTAGCTTCAAGGGAAATGTTCAGGCCACAGGTGTGATCTGGACTAGAGATCTAGTAAATATTTAACAACTAAGAATCTGTTTTCATTCATCAAGGAAATATCAAAGCACTTTTGGGACTTTTTATCCCAGCTGCAAATGGATGGGAGGTTGTCTGGTTCTGCTGAGATGCAGGAGGTGTCTAGGTATTTTGGAAGTTTAGGAGCAGTTCTCCAATTTATTGGAAATTTTACTTCTGTCCTGGGCAAGCTACTGTCTCCTCTCAGCCAGAGGTGGATTAGTGTTGTGTAGACTTAATCTGGTTTGGGTGGCTGTAGCTGTATAGGCTCCACTAATAGCATGCCTACTAGAAAGGAGACTCTTCCAACATTTATCCAACTAAGGTATTTCCATGCTTCTCGCATTACTGGCATTACATCCAAGCATAAATCTTAATGTATTTTCCACCTGGAGCACTGGGTAGGTTTTCAGTAAGTAGAACACCCCACCCATGAAATTATATTTGTAAGTGTCCAATTAAGAAAATACAAACTTGTCTGTGTATTGAATCTATTGCTGGGGATATATTCTCAATTTCCTTTATTGCCAGTGGTCCTTCCCATAAAATGGAGGCATAATAAAACCTCTTTACCTGGCTGCTATATGGTCAAATACATGAAAGATCATGAGGCTTCTCAGTTACTATTACAATGGATGCCATACAAATAATTGAGGCAGACACCTGGTTACCATGCTGCTTTATGCAAACCATGATAATAATGCTCAGCTGGGGGATAAGGCAGCTCTGGTGTCCCATTAGATGGGTACTTTGCTGCCTTTCATTTATAGGAATGAGGAGCTGTACTCCTGTTTCGTGTCTGACTTTTTGAACCTGCTCCCTGTCTGCCGTGCCCCCCTCCTCAGATGCTTCGTCTGGATATTTGCTTCGTGACTGTGGGAAGAATGGGAAGAGACTTTTAAAAATAATGCTGACTGTCGCTGACAATAGTGAAATTTCCTGTTTCCCAAAGATTTCATACAAGTGGGAATGTTGCTGGGCAAAAAAAGAGATCATCAGCCTTTAACTAAAATCACTGACAATATTCATGCTGCTCCAGCCCTAAGTTTTGCCAGAAGTATAGCAAGTCCAATGTCTCCTGTCCTCCCCTTCACAATGTAGCATTTTGCTAACCCTGCTCTCCAAGGATGTTTTAGTGGACACGTCATTGACCTGGAACATGACATTGGGCAAAATGTTGCCTCCCACAGAGACCTTATGTTGAGGCCTGGAGAAGTTATGCCCTTCTACAACCACAAATGTATTCAGGCACCTAAATTCTACTCAAGAATGTTAAGTCCCACTGATGTTACTTTGCTGATGGTGTTTTACCTGTTATCCCTGAGAATTAGCTATCGTGGGTAAGGCTTTAAACAGTTTTGGTGGATAAGAAACTTCATTGCTTGGTGCTTAGTCTTCTAATGGGAATAATAATATCGTCATACCTCACTGGACTGTTGTCAGACATGTACTTTAAAGATTCTGAGATGCTCACATGCTATTGTTATGAGAGCCATGAAAGCACTGAAAGAGAGAGATGACGTGATAGGAGAGTGAGCAAAAGAACAAAGATACAGCTTTGACTGATTGCTTTTTTTGTCTTGCAATAATGTACACAGTCAGCGCCAATCATATAACAAAGATTGTGGAAGCTGCCATGGAATTAGACGTATTTGCAGTGCAATTCTGATATGAGGGGTGGATCCTTTGATTGGCACATAAAGTGGGAGGCTCTGTGTTCAAGACCTTGTGCTGCTTCCAGCTTCCTGTGTGGCTGTTCTCATGTCATTCAGGTCTCTCTGTGCCTGCAACATCTCATAAGTGATCAGTGAGGGTGAAAATAGAATCATAGAAATGTCTGGGTTGGAAGGGACCTCTAGAGGTCATCTGGTCCAACCCCCTTGCCAAGAGCAGGGACATCCTCAACTAGAGCAGGTTACTCAGAGCCTCGTCAAGTCTAACCTCGAATGTCTCCAGGGATGGGGCCTCAACCACCTACCTGGGCAACCTGTTCCAGTGTTCTACCACCCTCATGGTAAAGAACTTCTTTCCTACATCTAATTTAAATGCACTCTTTTCTAATTTAAAACCATTGCCCCTTGTCTTTTCACTACAGGCCTTTGTAAACTGAAAAAATACTGAAGGCCTTAGTCAGCCACTGCAGAATCAGCTCTGTGGAGGGGTCATAAACCTTTCTATGGATGGTTTGTTAATGCTTGTTTTCAGGTATTAGAGTTGGATGACACAGAGCAGTATAAATTGCTGAACCTGCAAGAGGTTTTGGCCTATGTGCCTTCGTGTCAGTCAGAGTGTCACTAGCAGGTGATGTCTTCTTACATCTGGTTTGCTCAGCAGTGTTACAGTAGTAGGACAGAGGCTGATCCATAACTCAGTCTCAAAAGGTGTTGACCCAGAGAAGCCCATGACAAGTTACAAAGGATTCGTTGGGTATTTTTTTGCCTTGTGCTTGTTCCATGAATATGGTCAGGTAAATGAGGAACTGAACTTTGAAGGGATCATGGACCTGACATCCTGTTTCTACACTCCTGGACAGGTTACAGAGATATGTGTCCAGGGGCTGTGGCTGTGAATGCTCTGTCCCTGTGAGTGTCCAACAGGGCTGCTACCTGTGCAGGGACAGTGTCTTGATGGCACAGCCCTACACTGTTGTGTGTGGCTGTACACATGCTCCAAGAGCCTGTATCATTTGGAGAGGAGAACTGCAGATATAAGGCTCACTGTTCCATTATGTGAACTAGAAGCGTTTCCAGCATGCGGGAATAATCTCTGAAGATGCATGAGGTGGTGGGGACATATGGGGAAAACTTGTCCTAGTGTCACACTCCACACATGAGACCCGACAAGCTTATTTCTATTCAGAGAAAGAACCAGGATCCCAGCAAAAGGGGAGACAAAACTTATTCTTACGGCTTATTAGCTACAGTTAAACTGCTGTCAAATGCTTGTGCAAGACAGACTCTGTGCAAACCACAAGTTTTATTTTTGTAGGGAAAAGGAAACAAACAAAACCTAATCTTGTCAGTAGTTGGAAAGTAGTATGAAAGTGCTTTCGAGTAGCCTCATCTCCCCTTGCTGGTGTTTGGTGGTTATTGCAGCCCCAGTGCAGACTTTGCACTGGATTCCAGTTGCATGTTTGCAGGATTTTCCAATTGTTGCTAGAGAAATAATTACATTTTCTGTGTGCCTGTTTACAAAGATAGAGCTTAGCTTGCTTCTTTTGATGAGATTTAGCTAAATAAATGGATTTTTTCTTTTCTGAAAGGCCCTCCTTCATGCTTAGCACCAATATTCAGACTTAGTGAAAAGTGGTTCCAGCATAGCCATATTGCTTGGAGCAAAAGGGAAATATTTGAGTCAAGTCTAAAGCCACACACACTGATCTTGATGAGGCAGCCTTGTGTTGCTGTGTTCTCCAGGTAGGAGGTTGCATGCCAGGATGTATAGGCCAACCTGGACCTCACTTTAAACTGCTCTAAGGACAGCAGTCTCCTGGGCCTGGAGACAGTGAGGGATGTTAGATGTAGGGCAGGGAGGAGGCATGAGGCAGCTCTCTGCAGCATAATCGAGTTAAATGCCAAAGAGCAGGATGAGCTACCTCAACTAGCAGCAGTGCTGGCGCAAGAGCAAATGGGCTAATACGCTCAACTTGGAAAGAGCAAGAAGATTTCTTGCTATCAGAAGAAGCAGAATAGTTTAGGAATAAAAATAGGTCTATACAAACTATGTTTCTATCAGTCGATGAAGGATCTTATATGATGTGGGAAACAGATGTGATGAATTTTCAGGCCTGTATTCCTAAAAGGATGGTCACACTCTGGAGCAGAGCCTGTTCAGAGCCACATCCATAGCTGTCAATGTATAAGGGTTGGATCTTCTATGTGTAGTAGTTTTTTTCCTGTTTATCTTTGAATAAACTTTGGAAATTAATTTCCTCACCTTTAACTTATTTTTTTGGCACAAGATCCATGCTTCTGGCTCTGCTAGTTAAAGAGCCATGGCTGGATTTACTGTCTTCTCTGACTCTAGCCTGCTGTTCAAGGCTACCGTGATTGAATACTAGTTTGAAAACCCAGCTCCTATATATTTCATGCCATATAACTTTTGCTGGTATTTCCCTAATGGCCTGGGAACATGCATCATTTTTTTCCAGTGAAATAACCACCCATTTATATATTTCTCTTGAGAGACAGCATGGTCTGACATTGCATTTAACCCACAGCAAGATATTTAGTTTGTTGAATGAGTACTAAGAGGGGACAAACATATGTGGCACAGTTTATAATGACAGTCATTTACCAGGTAAAATACTGCTCATGTTGGAAATACAGCAGGATTGAAACAATGGCATTTTCAGTCCCTTCCTTCTCCTTTTCTGCTGTATAATCCTTTTATGCAATTTATACAAATAAACTTAATATACCAGACAAACTTTATAATTAAAAATAAGCACGAAACAGGACCAATAAATAAATATTATTTCTGTGCTCTTTAGGGAATGAGGCAAATGACAGAGTTAAAACTTGCCTCTGCAGTGAGGAAAGACATGATCATGCATGGACAAAATCAGGGGTGTTAGCTTTGCCTCATCTCGCTGGATTCAGGATAACAGACAGGATTTTGGCTTATGCTGATCAATGGAGTAAACATCAGTGGTGGGTACAGGAACATGAAAATCTATGCCAGTGTGTTTTCATGGGTCATTCAGGCATGTGACAGCCAGTATTGTGGCCACACCTTCCTTGCAATACCTTTCAACCCTTTCTGAGACCAATGTCCTAGAAGCTGTGGAGCTTCCCAGACTCCTCATTGGAAGTATAACCCGAGTTAACCACAGTGGAGGGTACTCAGCATCATGCAGACTTAGGACTCACAAGTGGGATCCAAAATATTTCTGTTCATGTCAGAGAAGCAGGTTGCTCCTGTGTTGAAATCTCCCACTTGTGTCTTTATTCTCTGTGAAGGGAGGAAAATGGAAAAGATGGCATTCTGTGCATGAAGGTCATACATGCCAGCCAGTTCTCGGCATCTTAAATGGCACTGTACAGAGATTTTATTCTCCTCCAGACATAAACATATGTGAAGAGCATCAGAGCAAAACCTCACTTCTGCCACTCAAGGTAAGTTTTGATTGAGATCTGAGAGAAGATGCATTGCACTTGAAGCAGAGAGGCCATCAACGCACATGGGGGAAGAACATTACATCTGACCTGAGCAGAATTAGGGCCAGGGAACAAAAACTGGGAGGACTTTGCTGTTCTGATATCTTTCAAACACCACGATGGCTCCACTGATCCTGCTCTGACCATACATGGTCCTTATTGTCAGAACTCTCACGCTCACAACCTCTTTGGAAATCAATCCAACAGAAGGTACTTTTGCAATCAAAAATTATTTCTTTGTTTAAGAAAACATTATTTTCTTGTTTTTTAGGAAGTGAGTCACCCATGCTCTGATTAGAACCATCAGAAAATCTATATTGCTGTCTAGCTTTGTGCTCTGGATGAAATTATAGTAGATCGGTTTAAGTCAGACTAGTTCAAACAAAATTGGATAAAAACGTTCTTGAAAAACAAATTAAAAAATATAACAAACTGTCTGGTTCAAAACTATCTATTTAGGGAATTTTTGGATAAAAATCTAATTTCCCTCTAAAAATTTTCAGGAGAATACCTTCTCTGAGTCTGCTAACCCTATCTATTTATTGATTACATGAATCATTCAGTTCCTAAAAAGTCAATCCTCTCTGCTCTCCTCCACCCTAATTATGGATGGAAGTCAAGGTGAATCTTTCCATTAACTTCCATGATCTTTGGATCAAACACTGAAACATGATCATGAGAATCAGGCATTGATAATGAATCTGGGCACAGTGAGGTTATCTCTGGTTCAGGTATCCTAATACCAGGGCAAAACTAGGGCAATGAGACACAAAGCTGACCCTTACCTTGTCTGGGGGGACTTGTCTGGGGCAGTTGTAAATACAGTGAAGCCAGACACCGCAGAAATGGTTTTGGAAATGCTTGTTTTATGGTCTTAAGGGAGATTTGTACCTTGCAGAAAATGGCTTTTGTAACCAAATAGCAGCCTGTTAACTGTATCACATTATCACTTCATGATGGAGGGATTTCAAAATGTGACTAAAGCAATCAGGAATTTCTGTTTTGCACCAGACCACTTAAAAAGCCCTACCTTTATGTAGGGCATCAAGACTTTACCATGTCACATTCTATTTCCGTTTCTGATTAAGAGCAAAATTGATTTGATGTGCCAGGGGCTTTTCATTTGCATTTCAATTACAGATTTCTGTGCCTTCTTATGCTTTCCAGGCTTTTAAAGGACTAGTATTTCCTATAAAATATTCTGAAAACAAAAATTAGGGGCTGAGTTGGAATTAAATCCATTACAAATAAAGTTTATTCAAAGGATTTCCATCCCCACAGTGAAATTCATTGGTGATTTCTTGCATTTTCATTGTTTATTAAATAAGTACAGAAAAAGTCATTACTAAGTGCTGAGAAACACTATTTGTGAACAGGTGACTTGCATGATTTTACCTGTCCAGAAGTCTTCGCTCACCCCAGTAATGAGGTAATGAATTCTTTAGAGATTGTGTGAAAAAGGTTAAAGAAGTTGATAAGGGCAAGAAAAGTCAACTGGGAATGTGGGAGTTTGGGCTCCAGGCAACCTATAGGTAACAAGGGAACCAGAAAAGCTTCCTTCAAGCTCACAATTCTAGAACTACACCTTAGCTGAGATTCCCAAGAACAGGGATCCAAAACTGAGATAGAAATCTTAGCACTTTATCTCTCTGGCTCAATTGCATTCACAAAATTCCAAAATAAAATGTTGGGACAGTTTGGAAAACAATTTAAAATCTCTTCCCTCTCCCCTCCAGCCACTGTCTGTCTTAGTGCTGAGCACATCTTCATTCTGGGTAGAAAATGCATATGTGAACCTCAAATCAAAGGTTTTTTTCTCTATATTTTAGTTTGTCAAGGGGAGCAGCCCTTGACAGCTGAGCAGCTGTTTAACACAATACCACATTTTTTCGCTGTGTCTTTGTGGAGCCGAACGGACTCTGCCAATCATTTGCTTCTGTCCAGAAGGGATCTCTTTACTCAGACCTATTTTTTGCAACACATGCTGTAGATTGTACACTGTGAGAACTCCTGGCAATGCTGCCATTATTTACCTTCATGCCTCACAGTCTCCCAGACAGGTTCCCACTGAGTGGCTTTCCACATTCCCACCCTGTCTCCTCTGGCAGAGGAAATGCAGGAAATGCAGCTGCCTGTGAAGCAGGAAAGAATTTCCATCCATTCTGTAAATCACTTTGCTGTTTCCATGTACCACACATACGCTTTCCTACTTTTGGAAAGGAAATAATTGCAAAGCGTGCAAGAAACATGTTTTATGGCTTACATTTATGATAAAATCATGGAGCTGTTGCAGTGAAATATTCCGTCAATATATTAAAACAAAACAAAATCAGTGTGGCAGTAAAAAACTGTTATTGGCCCTGTTTCATCCCTGGCTTGCTTTTGGTTGGTTTATTTAGTGCCTTTATTAAAATATTTCTCTTATAATACTGAGTTTAATGCCACATTGTTTTTATAATGGTATGATTTTTATTATAACATCACCTCCATTATATGTGAATTGCTACTAAAATGAATTGCTGTTGTAATGGATGTAATACCCTTGTAGAAAGTTTTAAGAGCCATTAGTACTACATAATTACAAAAGAAAAGCCAGGAAGTGGCACAGTGCAGAGGGAAATATCAAAACAGGAACTGTTTGTGATAAAGATAATCAAGATCAAATAGCCAGAGTCTGTTGACCTGCAACTGAGGAAAAATATCTCAGAGAGAGAACATAAGAGAAAGATGCCACCAGACCCTGGACTAGACATCATTCTCTCTTCTTGATTCTTCAAATGAGAAGAGTAGGATGGACCTAAGGTTGCCTGCTCCCTGACCATCATTAAATTCCCACCCAGACTCAGATTTCCTGGTGGTGGTGCCCTCAGAGCACAGTGTGTAAAAACTGATTCTGATGTACAGGGGGCTTCTGGAAGACACTGAGTTCACTTAACTTATGCCACTTCTCCTACTAATGTCATGTTGCATATGTCTGTCTTAGAGGTGGCTCTTTCTCCTAGGAGCTTGATCTATTCATTCAAGCTGATTTATCTTTAACAGCAACATCCAAGGTTATGCTGGGGTGTCATTGCCAGGGAAACCAACTTTTGTGCATCTGAGCAGGGGAGCCCCATATGTCCCATCTTGAAAATCTGCAGAACACTGTTCTGACAGTACAGATGTACCAAAAAAGGGAGTACTCATTTGAAAAGCTGGACCTAAGTTTTCTGAAGTACCTTTAGCTATGGATTGAGATACCTAATCTGAGGCACTAATATTTAACAGTAGCTTTTGCTATCAAATGTGCCATGTTTTAGTGAAATAATAATAATCTTAAAATTGATGGTCTTAAAATTTCTACAGATCACTGAGATAAGGCATGGATACTTTTCATTTTTTGTGTGACATTCTGAGGGAGGCATAAAACCCCTCATGTTCCCACAGTTCTCCTTTGGATCATTGAAACATATGGTAGCAGATTTACGACAGTTTATCAGAAGATTTGTATATACATGGATGCAAACTAAATATGCATGTAAAACTGTAGCTGGATCTTTTGCACTCTAGCTGAAATTTATCTCAGGGTGGATCTGCAATTTCCAGAGTATGAATTATAGTTTGAATCATGAGTAACAGGACTCACTGGGTTGGTTAGAGACCATATCTAAGGATAATACATTTTAATCTCAGCAAATCTTTTGGGTGGTGCAAAGTAAAAAAACCAAACCAAAACAAAAATCAACACACATACATACACAAAACCTCTGAAGTCAGTTTGATGAATTTCTATGATCTTATCTCTGCAGAGCATTTTCTCTTTGGCAGGGTAGAGTTTTTTGCTTCAGCGGATAATATGGGAATTCAATCATTGTTTTCCAAAGTGCATATTATTTGCAATAGCGTTGTCTGGGCGATTGCCTTTCTCAAAGAGCAGGACAATATTTCAGCTAACAGGGTGGAAATCAATAGAGAAAGATTAAAGCTCAAAGGATGAACAAGTGCATGTGAACCAAAGGAAAAAGTGACAGTGAGAGCTGCCTTTAAGTGATAGCAGGTGCTCCTGTAGCCAAAGAGGAGAAGAACGAAGAGAGACGCTTCAATTAGCTCATCGCTGTGCTCCTGACAGACTCTGCTTTGTTCTTGGCTTTGAAAGATTCTTTCTTTTCTTCTGATAGGTTTGCAACTCCATACCAATTTCTTGTTGCAGCTTGATCCCATATTCCAGTCAAGTCCTGGGCAGTCTGTTATCCTGTATGATCACTTCTTTGCTAACTAGATTCTGACTGAAAATCAGTTTACTTCCCCTAGTATAACAATAATTTCAGTTCATCTGGACCAGGGCTCCCATAACTGACAACGACGCAGAAGTGCTTTGTTGCTGCACCCCTTCCCCTAACAGCTAAGCTCTCTGCAAATGCTAAGGTCAAACCATCAGACTCAAATAAGCAAATTACCAGTTAGAAATTATTAAGAAGAGATCAGAACAAAATGTGATGCAGCCACATGCTGAGTACAGTGTGCAGCTTAGCTCTGCTTATCTCTAGAAGAAGAGAGAAGGGCTGGAAAAAGGCAGCACAGATACCCAGACATGCGGCAGCTCCCACAGAAGGAATGGTTACACAGACTGGCATGTTTCAGTTCAGAAAAGATTTGGTCTTGTTAGGATATAATTAGAGATTACAAAATGAGGAATGACACGCACAGGGCAAATAGGGAGTAACTGCTCTCTGCTTCTTCCAGCTGGGGAGCTGGGGAAGAATAGTGCAATTGGTAGGTTTGAAATGAAAACAACAGAAGTACTTCATTGTCAGTGTGCATTTAAGATGAGAAACTCCCCTTTGCAATATGTTGTGGATATTGAAAGTCTACCGAGCTACAGAGTATGACTGGATAATTTCATGGATTCATCCCATTCCTTCCTAAGAAGTTCTTCAGATCTGTGTGCTGGCCACTGAGTGTGCTATAAAAACATTCTACACTTGTCTTCTGCCATCAGACATCCAAGAGGGGATCTGAGACCAGTCAGCTTCCAGTCCGTACCAGTACAGCCATGTATATGTGAGCACTGAACAACTTCATCAAGCCTCAATGCTCCAGCTCCTGCCTGGGATGGGCCCTGAGATCTCTCCCTGCAGAACATCATCTCCCTCCCTTTCTCTCTCCTCTCACACTGAAGAGGGCTCAGGCTCATGGTTTTTCTTGCTTTGAGAAATTATGATGCATGAGCAAATCCACTCTATTAGCCCAGGGCAAATACAGGTGGTGGGATAGAGGGTGGGATAAGGAGGAGGGCTACTTTTCACCACCAGTATGTTTTCATGAAGAAACATGGGTATGACAGCCTTGACTATTTTACTCAGTTTTTGAGCTGGGACTAGCAATTGCCTTGAGCAGATGTGCCTGAGAAACAGAAGCAAACAGGCCCCTTTGCCAGAATAGTCCTGCCATGGCATTAGATGTTTCACCATCCCAGTCTTATTGACTGTCCTTCACTGTCACTGAGTTACTGTCACTCTGGCCTACAGATGTGAAAATATGCCTGTACATGCACATAACACATCTGACTCCTGATGGCCAGAGAGAATTTTAACCCTTAAATAGAATTTAATTGCATTTGGTGGAAGTTTAGGGCCCATTTCTTACCTTAGGGACAGGTACTTTTAACAGAATTTGGTCCATCTCTGCTGAGCCACTGGGTGCAGAACAGGATTCCCAATATTCCCCATTACAGTGGGGTTCAGATGAGGTTCTGTCTGTGAACAAGTCTCTGGCTATGTAGTAGCAGAGATTTTGTCTAGACTTATTTTTCAGGATGCAAAAAAGAACCCAAAAAAAACCAAACAAAAAAACCAATCCTGATGTATAACAATATCATACATCATACATTTGCTTCAGTTGAAAAGGTTGAGAATTCACATCTTTATTGTAAAATGATGGTGGATATTCTGCAGTCATTAGCCTGAAGCTGGGGATACAGAGGAAAAAAAATAAAATAAAAGGGGGAATAAACAGTCTTCAAATCCAGCCACACTGAATTTTGCATTTGCCACCCTGCCAACATTAGGAGCTAAGTTTAGCAAGTTGAAGAGCTAAATCTAGCTATTTGGAGATAATTCCAGGAAGAGACATCTGATTACTTTGCTTCTGAACAAATTTAAATAAATTAGAGAACTTCCCAGTGAAGTTAAATAAATCAAAGACCTGCTGTAACGGGAACATCACCATCTCCATATCAGGATGATTACAACCCAGCATGACAGTAAATATGTTCTGCTACCTCTATACCTCTGTGACTGCAGTGGGGTGCTGGAGGAGGATGGTTCTGCCTCTCTCAGTCAATGGCCCTGTCCAGGACATCTTTTTTTGCAACTTCAGGTGACACACAGATTGCTTTGGCACTTGCTCGAATCACTTCTGTTAATGGGTAACAATTCCTGAAAAAAAATATCCTTACTGTTTGACCTGTTTGATGGCTTCACTTTGCTGAGCCATGCAAACCAGAGAGCCAGAGAATGTGAGGCTGAGACATCTATTTGGCAATTTCCATTCAGATGAAGGGAAGCCATGATGGTAGCAAAAAAACGAGGAGATAAGACCAAATCACTTGCACCAAGGGATGTATCACCTTTGCTGACAGGTCTCTGGAGACCCTGCAGGGGCAGCAGCAGGTTTATAGCTCAACAATTCTTAAAGCATATATAATTTCATGGAGACAAGGAATATGGGGTCACAGTACCAGAGTAACCCACATCAGCACTGGTCAATGAGGAGGAACCCAGATGAAGAAGACTGAGAGGCTGTTGCCATAGATAGACAAAATGCTATTGCATTGGCCTGTTGCTGAAGAGTTATGAGTGAATCCCTGAGTCTGTGTAACAACTGGTGAAAAATAAGCTGGGATGAGGCAGCAGATAATGACAGGTTTTGATGGCCCCTTTGTTAAGCTCTACAAACTCAGCTTACAGGTGGTTCCTTCAGAAATGCAAAGGTGGAAATGCTCCATTAGACCTCAGGTCCAAAACGGAGCGATGGGGATGCCATCATACTCTTCCTTTGAGCCTTAGCTAAAGGCAGAAGCAAAGTAAATGTCTGTGACAAGCTGCCATTCATAGGCAGGGTGGTAGAGGTTCGTGCTAGGAGAAGCCAACTGGATGAACTATTAACTTTTTTTCCAGGATAAAACCAGACTTACCATGTCAAAGGCAGCACCATAAAAAATATCCTCTTTTTCCAGCCATGGGAGAAGCAAGGTGAGCGGAAAATCACAAATGCCAGGCTGACAAAGACTCCTTTATTGCTCAGCATCGTCTTATAACTTCTGATTTTATCACCAAAACAAGATTCATTGTCTCTTATTCCCCGTTAGCTTTACTGAAAAAGGGAAAGGTTGATGTAGCTTGTCAATACCCATTACACATCAATGATACAGTGATGGAGGCCATGAAGAAATTCCGGAGTGCTGAAAGGAAATAAGATCATAGCTTTAAAAAAGAGCAAAGTGCAGCTATAGACAGAGCACAGAAATAAAACCGTGTGTATTTTTCTCTGAGTTATGAACTGGTGCAATGACGCCACAGGAACTCTGATGTGCCTGTGGCTTTCGGGAATTTTAGTTCTTTTCCTATAATTTTGTCTCTGTAAACTTACCAGCACTTGCATAGAAACATTTTTTCTGACAGCATGCATGGGGTGAAAAGGTATATTCTCTTGTTATTTCCTCCTGCCACCCTCAAAATGACACAGGTTCAAAGTTGAAAGATTATGACTGGCATATGGCATAATATGCAGGGAATAAAAATAGTGAGAAGCCAGCCTTGTATTTTCTTTATTTTTAATTTTGAAATTCTGCTATCTGGGATTTTTCTCCAAAATTTGCCAGTTTTGGTATCTGGTTGTGTTCTTCATTACATACAACATTTCCACTATGTCTTGTCTGACCCACCATTAATTTACTTCTGTCTTATGTGCTTAAAATAGCATTGCCTGATAAGCTTTGCTGGAGGCCTCCAAGCACCAAAACCTGGCTGAAAGGAAGAAGAAAACTAGGGTAACTATTAGGATTTGGGTTACCAAACCACATCCTTGGGGGCTTGGAAACCAAACGCTCATTTGTGGAAGCGGATGGATGTTAATGTCATTCGACTTTTGGCACCTAATTAGTCAACTAGCTTAGGTGCAGAGTTTCTCTCCTGTTGAGAGGTCTTCCTTACTGACATAAGACCAGCTCCTCGTTTGCTTCTGGTGTCTGTGCAAGACACAACACCCTTTGAGGAGTCACAAGCCCTTGGGGAGTCACTGTCCCTAGTACTTAGCAACAGGGGGAACCTCATGAGGATCTTGAACTCTGATGGACACAACTTATGCAAAATCTGGCACTTCCCACACCGACATGAACAGCTCCTTAGAAAAGAGGGAAAATAACATGCATAAGAAGAGGAGCTGCATTCCTGAGACACTGGGTATGTTAACCAGCTTGGAGACATAGGGAGGTCCCTGTAACTTTCTGATGCTACCAATTGCAGGGTTGTGCAGCACCTACATCGTATAACAAAACTAACATCTGCAACGTGGCTGAGGTGCTTGCCCTCTCACTGTGTTTTCCTCACGGTCCTACACTACCTCCCCACTTGTAATTCAGCAACAGCAGGTGAATTCACAGCCTTGCATTGACAGCAGCCCAGAAGCAAGAGACACATACAGCAACCTGAAGAACAAAACATGCCACTGGTATTAACATAGCCTTGTAAATCAAAACAGTCTGCCTGTCTGGTGTCTAGTCCGGAAATTATTGGCTCATTCATCTTAGCCATATTAAGCAGACCACATTTATCAAGGTTGCATATAAAGAAATCTATAAAGACTATTCCTGGACAATATTTACATGCAGGTAATATGCCTGCAGGAACTGCCATTTTGAAGGGACATACCAGCTGGTTGGCTTTGCCATCTTGTATAGAAGCAGAGAGAAATGGTGCTTAGCTTCCACATGCAGGTGTACAGATGGGGATACAAAAAGAGGTGAAACCCAGAGAAACTTCAAAACTCAGGTCAAAATAACAGCACAGACAGAAACACACCTAATTCAGGCACCTTATTCTGGTTATGTAAATATTTTAGCAAAGATTTTGTGCAACTCCATCAGGTAATAGTAATATTCTCTCTCTCCTCTCAGTATACCGCCATGAAACACTGGGAACACAGAGCTGCATTGTATAAACACTGTCAGAAACATAAGGAATAAACTTCATTTGCTGCCATTCACTCATGTGTTAAAGCAATTGTCAGCAATGATTTAATTTGGATAAACATCTAACAGGATGCAGGCTGCATTTCACCATATCCAAGCACTCTCCCATTCTTGGCTGTTTGGTGGCCAGATCTCTCAGGTGGTTTTTCAGCCACCTGAATGAAGACATGGCCATTTTTCTACTGGCCACCTTGCCAAGGTCAGTAGGTCCAGGGCAACTATTTGAAACTGTCTGTTCCCTTTTATCATTTGTGGGTTATCATCCAAATCAAATGCAAGCAAATTTTAAATGGTTGACACTAAGTCAGTATTCCACTAAGTGGAATTACATTCGTCTCCCCAGGATTGCTATTTAGTACATAGGGAAACTCTGATAAGAGTGGTATATTACTGTGCTGGGCAGTGCACAGACACTCAGAGAGTAGCTGCCCCTGTGAGTTCCCACACTGAGAGATAATCTTTTTCTCAAAGATTTAGAGTCTAACCAGGCAAAACAGAGGATGGCTAGGAAATGAGGGCAGCTTGCCATGAACACCTACCAGTAGAGCTTGCTCACAGAGGAAGCATGCCAAACTTAAATATAAAAAAAAGTATTATTTTCTCATGTTGGTTTTTTTTTTAATAAAAAAAAAGAAAATTAGTATTTTTTTTTTAAAGAACCAATTTTTTAAATCCATCTTTTTTTGTCTCCTTTATAGAAAAAAGTTATATAGGAGGCAGTACAACAGCCTTTGGGAAAATGATGCATCACAAGCATGTTCCCATTTTGGTTAGACATCACCATAAACAGCATAGTATAAAACCCCTGCTCATTTCCAAGGTGGTCAAAATCACATATGTAATAAGATATGCTATTAAGTATTTGTAAATATTATATTTATGAAATTTTTCCTTTAGTTTTGTAGAAATGTTTTACTGGATCTTTCTTTTTTACCTGCTTCACCCATTCATAAACCCACTTTGACCTAGTCACTACCTAGACATGTTGGATGGCAGAATATATGTTAAAAAACTTTAAATCATCAGATATAGATTTTCCATACATCACTGTCATAACCTTAAGGCCTGAGAGCCAGCAAACCTCTAGAGCTTGCTGGAGACAGTTATATCATTAGAAATCTGAACATCCCCGTTCCCTGAGACAGATTTTTCTAGTGATGATGGGTAAAGCTATTGTAATTGTACGTGAGCAGTTCTGGGATGTTCCTGTATACTGGATTATTTCTAAAAGGAGAATTCAACTCTAACAGCAGAAATGTTGAGGATTTCTAAATTCATATTTTCTGTGTTGGACTGAGAATCAGATTTTAAATTGTCATACATGTGTATCTCTAAGTGTAGGACGGAGAAGGGAAACCTGCCTTGTGAAAGCTGATAGTCCCAGACAGGCGATGCAGGAGATGGAGGGTCAATTCCTTGCTCTGAACCTGCATTGAGTTCAGTTGATGCTCTGCCTGCAGAGCCAGCCTCTGATGTGGATGTTGTAGTTGTTTCGCCAAAAAGGAATCCCCAGGAAAGGAAAGAGTAAGACGAGACTTGGCTTTGTAGGCCATTTGCTGTGTCATAACTCCTAATCTGAAATAGAGCTGTTGTGGTTCTTCTACCTATACCACCATGATGACAAAACTGTGTAATACAGTGATCTGCTCTAGTTTTGTCCTACTCTGGCAGGGCGGTTGGACTCAATGATCTTTGGAGGTCCAAGCCCTAACATTCTGTGATTTTCTGTGATATTTCCCAGCACATTGAAACCTGTGGGTATATGACCACAAATAAATGGGAATAAAGAAAGGACAAGAGAAAGTTTAGAGAAAAGAAGTTGATAAGGACTTAACAGTCTCATTTCATATAATATACATAGAGTAGGTTATGTATATAAACATGGTATATGCATAATGGTGGTTTGCTGTTTCCCATGATCATGATGCACAACCAGAAGAAATGAGCAGCAAGGAAGATGTCTGTTGGAAATTATAACTGTCTTAAATGAAGGGAGAACAAAACCTACAACAGGCTACTGGGAACTGTGGAGTCTCTTTTGCAGAATAGGCTAAGATATGGTCAGTGAGCACATTGTGAAGGATTTCCAGAAACTCCTTTCAGCAACGGTCCTCATGGGAGGATTTTCTAAAGCTCCTTCTGACCCACTCTTTCTACCTTTTGATGTTTTCTGGGGAAATGTTGTCTAGCAAATGACTGTACTACAAAACTCCATTTCAGTCTGATATTTGCCCAGAAAGTACAGAGAAGATGCTAAGTCGATCCTGTTTGCTGTAGTGTGATGCCAAACAGCAACATGGGTCCTGATGGCCAAGTTGAGCCTGCCTGGGGCTTCACCATGGGGATTAAACAGCTCAGTTCCATTCCCTGACTTGGCCAGTTCTGCACCATATCCACAGCCCTCCATGCTGTTACACGGCATGTAGGAGGGGAGGGAAGCAGCAAATATATTTTCTAGGTGTGTCCACTGCAAATAAATCACCCTGTATAAATTATGGAGTGAAATGGGCTACACAGCATGATACTGCTGTTATAAATGCCAGTGTTATTAGTTATGCTGGGGTGCTGGAGGAGACAAATCGGTGTGGACAGAGTGTGGATGTGTGGTATGAAGATTACGTGTGATGGATTAACATTGCATTTCGCCAGGACTGCAGCACTGTGGGATCTGTGTGTGGTCAGGCAGCCCCCGGCTGGAGAGGCAGAACCTACAGGAACAGCGGGGGAGTTTTGGTGGCGTTATGTGGGTGGTTATATCAGGATACACAGAAATGGAGATTCGTCACTTGGGTTCCTTATTTCTGATTTCCTCCTGCTTCCGAGCAACAAATGGAATTGAAAATGCAAGCCTGTGCAATAGCAGGACTCCTGGGGGTGGCTGTGAGTAACTGACAGGTATAAATTGTAGCTGCTGCAAGCAGTTAGGAGGCCTGTGGGAATAAGAGATATCATAACATGAAAATGAAGGTCAGCTACGATGCTGTGAACATAGAGAGATCGCCCACTATATTATAGGGTTTTTAGGAACTAGCAGAACTACCCAGCCTTTTGCAGCCATCGCAGATCAGAAGGCTGCTTAGGGATGCCCAATGCCTTGGGGGGTTCAGCCTGTCTGTAGCTGTCAGGTGTGAGGGATTTGCTTTGGGTGTTTTCCACTATAGTATAACTCCCTGGGATTTAATAAACACAGAACAGGAGAGTCGGAGGGAATCCATGAATCTCCCCTGACAATAAAATCAGAATGTTTTTGTGATGGTTATATTCAAACTGGGGTAAAAATAAAAATATTGACTTACTTGCAGTGATTCAACACAGCTTATCTTCACTAAGTTATTTCACCAAGGCATTTTGGAAGGAACATATGAAATCAGAAAAAGCTATAGAGGATTTACAAAGATCTCATGGCAAAATACAACCTATTTTCAAACAGATATACACCACCTTGTTTGGTTTTTTGTATGCTCAAAGGAAAAAAACATATTACAACTTCGGGGAGAAGGAGAGTTTACCTCTTTTTCCAAATGGCTCTCAGGTAAAATGTTTAGGAGCCTGTAAATGAATTATGTAAGTATATTTTTCTCTTCAGAAGGGACATGGGTTGTTTGGCAATTACTGACAGGTATGCACTGGGTGATAAAGCTGACTGCAGAGATTTCAGATAAATTGAATCACAAAGCAAGGTCCATCAGAGACTTCCTTACTTGCTGGGACAGGAGATTCAAAATCATCAGCATGGGTTTGGAGACAGTATATGAGCCCTGATGTGTTCTTAAGAGCAAAGGCTGGTGGGCTCAAAGACAGGTATGGTAGATGGGATTTGGCTCTGGTCTCTTATTCACTATGGAGAATTCTCCATCTAAGCAGAGAGGGGAGGCTGGGAGATGAGCTGCCCTGAGTCCTCACCTCGTAATGGCCTGCTGCTTACATACCAGTTGGTGGCTTGTGCTCAGAAACAGGTACCTGGAATAATGCAAATTTCTAAAATGAGCTTTAGTTGGAAATGTAATGGACTATGTGGATGGAGTCCAAATGGGGAGATGTAATAGACTCTCAGCAATGAATTATGTCCCCAAACCCCAAGCAACTTTTGCAGATCCGATGTCTAAGGATGCGTTTCACAGCTGCAGATGAAGAACATGAAGAACAGCCTCAGTCTCTGGGAAATTTTGCAGGGATTTTGTGGGCTCTGATCCTTGCTGTACCCTCATTTCCACTCTCTTCACTAGGACTCTTATGTGGTGAGAGTCTGGTTTTGTTTTCAGTCCAAACCATGCAAAAGGCAAATCTTCATCATCCCATAGCAGATGTGATGGGCTGATCATTATTGAAGATGATGTATTTGGGATTTGTAATTAAAATTAAAGCTATTTGCTATAAAACATGTAGAATTTAATTCCTTTCATTAGATATCTTAGGCTAATTGTTGCATCCAGCAGGGAGCAAATGGCACTGTAATTGCTTGATATCTCATGCTGGTTTGATTAGAAGATGATAGGAATGGCAAAAAAGGGAGATAACTCGGAGAAAGGCTTCATCTTTCTTTCTTTTATTTCTGCTTGGTGCCAAGAATTTCTAAAATAAAACAGGAGTTTTCAAACTGACTTTCTGTGCTGTCTCAGTGAGAAGGCTATGGGGCAGAGGAGTGAAAACACTGTGTTTATTTACCCCTGGAGAGATACTCAGACTCTCAGTTGAGGAATGGCACTGTTTTTGGGCTGAGCTTAGTAAGCAATCACTGGTCATGTAGAGGAGTTCCCATGATTATTCTTTCCATCCTTCTGCCAGGAAAATCGAGGCACAGAAAGGCAAAGTGTCAGGACTCGCATCACATAATGTGTTAAGGAAAGGGATGATCCCAAAGAACCTTTCTTTTCTCCTGGGATAGAACAGCTCTGAAACAACCATGGTGAAGTTCAGGAAGGTGATGGAGGTATCAAATACTAGTGAGTCACATCAGACTGATGCCACACCTTTTATTTAGCTACTAAATTATAATCCTCATTGTTCCATATGGCACAGAGAACTGCTGCCACCCCTGTTTTTTAGCTACTAAATTATAATTGTCATTGTTCCATACAGCACACACTGGGAAGTCTATTATTGGTGGTGTTTGAGGTGTGTAGTCAGGTGTGTGCACCTGCACATGGGAAGTCCATTTCTGTTGTAGCTTTGAGTATAGAACGTAGCTTCTTAAAGGCACCTGTGCAATGTCCATGCCAACCCCTCTGCAGCTGCTTCATGTGGTGAATAGCACCAGTTCGGTGCTACTCCCAGAATTAACATAGCTAACCAGGGAACCTTTTCTTGGAGGAGGAACAGTGCAGTCCAGGTACCTGCTGGGGTAAGTTACAGGTACCCAAGGTGCTGCAGGACACTGACAGATGTACAGGGAAGAAGGAAGGTGAGCAGACCTGACAAAGGCTGACAAAGTTTTGCCTTTTCACAGGAATCTGTAGAACATCCATAGAGGGAAACCTTTCTGTGGCAGAGATAAAGACAAGGAAGTTACCTTTGTCAGTGTCAGACTTGCAGCAGTTGGGAAATATTACTGTAGCAAACTGAAAATAGCAGCCTCCACAGTGAGTCTGCCCTCTTCTTTCAGTCTTTAACAGGAGACTTTTTTTACATTCCCTGGGACAACAATTGATACAATGCCATCACAGTGGCCTCAGAGAATCCAGCTTAGTTGCTCAGCCTCATACCATCCTCATAAGTGTGCAAATCAAAGCCCACACAGGAAACTTCAGCCCTCAGCAATGACCCTTTTATTAAGAAGCAGCCTGTGCATGACCCCAGTCACAGTTCAAGAGGCAGGTCACACCTCAGTCTTTTAAAGATGTTTTTACAGTATTTGCTGCTTCAGATTCTGAGCACCTCATATTCTTTATTTATATCCTCCTCCCAGCATTTCTTCAAGATAAGAAAAAGCTGCTGCCTTGATTTTTCAGGTGAGGAATAGAGGTTGAATCACAGAAGTCCTTCAGGTATCACAGAGGTCTTCTGACACTATGCTGAAGCTCATGTTTTCACACCTGGGCAGGTCTTTTAAGGTGTTGTGAGTTAACTGAAATCAGCTGAAATCAGCTCTGCAAAGGCTCTAAAGTATTGGTATTTAACCCAGAAAAGGTCCTAGTAGCAGGACTATAGTGGCTGCCTGGGGTGCACTGCTCCCTGAAGTAGTGTGGGAATACATCAGTCTCTAGCTGCACCCTGAAAGTTGGAGTTGTGGCAGGGAATGTGTGGCTCTCATAGGGTAAAAGCAGGGTCTCTTCTGCCACTGCATTTGAAACTGGACTTAGCTGATGGACTTCAGAAACCGTGAGTGGGGAAATTTTATTCTGTGTCTCCAAGTATTTAAAGTAGAGAGTACTTCTGCCCTCCTTTGTATTTTACAAATTGTGTTACTGAGCTTTTCTAGCCCATGGTGACAATTTATTTCTGGAGGTGTTTCACCATCCTTTCTGCCACCTACGACTGGCTTTTGTTAATACAGGTATGCAAGAAGTGTCTGCGTTTTCTGCTTTTAACTTTTGAAACAATTCCCCCCATACATTAAATAAGCTTCTTGTGTATTTATTTTGTCTACAGTAGGTGTGACATTGAAGTCCAAAACCCAAACCTATAGATAGCTGCTCTGTACGAGGCTATATTAAGCTCATCTAAGCAATACTTTTTTTACTGAGCAGAAGGAGGAAGAAAGTCTCTGTGGTTGTTGTACTGTCAGCTTTCCTATCCAATCTAATTAGTTCTGGGAATCTCCTTGACTATAATTTATTCTTCCCTCCCTTTCCTTGTTATATGCATTAATTATTTTCATGTGGCTCACTCAAGGCTCACGGATGAAGTGCAGATCTGGGTGAACATCTCTGCCTCCAGCAGGCAGTCACCCCAGGGAAGCATGGCCGTGAATAGCTAAGGGAGGAGAAAACAGTGTAAGATAAATCTAAAGTCAGGCAGACTGAAAGGCAGGAATGGAGCAGTGGGAAACTCCTGGCAGTCTGGGGCACCTCTGTTTCTGCATACAAATACAGAGACTGATGAAAGTGAAACCAGCTTCTGCTGATGGTTTAAGTGTCAATCCTGCATCAATCCCTTTGGAATTTTAGCTTGGAGTACTCAGACAAGATTTTAAGAGAAATAGAAGTGCAGCTCAGATCTGAAGTGGGTTTTGGGAGTGCTTACGGGGTGTGCCAAGACATTTCCTGGGTGCAGGCTGTCACGGTAGGGAGCAGTGTGACATCAGGCAGGGGTGCTAGGGCATGTGTGGCAGATGTCACTGCTGAAGAGAGTGAGTGGGACAAGATCAGCTGCACATTGAAGTCTGATGCTCCTGTCACTGTCATCAGGGCTGCTGGAGTATTAACACCCCTCCTTCAAAACCCAAGAGGTGCTGTGAAACCTGCAGAGAACAGTTTTGTTTATTTGTTAGATAGAGACACATGATGTGAAGAGCTGATGGTTTCATGTCCATATCTAAAATCGCAGTGTTCATCAATCAGGACTTGAGTTTCCCAACTAGTTCTCTGCTTCTGTGGAAGGAGAGGTAGGGTGCTACTGCCTGGACCTGGTTTGAGGCCAGCAGTGACTACAGGCTCCAGCTTCCAGGTGCTCATGCTGCTCCTTCTGTTGTTATGAAGTAAAAAAATAAAAAAAATAAAATAATCTGCCTACATACTGAGAGAATAGCAGAGTTCCTTCTTCAACAAAACTGCAAAATCTAGTTTTATCTTCATCTTACCCTTTGCATTTATTTGCTTATGAGGACATAGAGGAATTTGGAGAAGCACTCTCCTTTTCCCTGTGGTGGTTCCTGGTTTGGCGAGATGAGAAGGGGACTGCTTACAGCTCTGCCATGCATCCAAGTGAAGTTTGTAGCAATGTAGTTCTGCATGATAAGCATAAAAAAAAAAATCGTCATTTCATGCTAGATCATCTCCTGTTGTGTGAGGTAAAATGTTTTTGCATCTCTGTATGACAGAGGCAGAACCACTGAACACAGTCCAGAAATGTGTTGTGGTATCTCTGTAAGTGATGATAATACTGTTAACCAGCAGACTATCCTGTGGCCTATAGTTACTTATAAATTTGTCAGTGGAGAAACAGTCTGTGGGGGCTATTGCATCTTGATTTTGTAATTAATCCATCTGTGCAACTGTGTTCTTCCCCCCCACACTGTAAATGCCAGATATGGAGATTTGCAGAGTGGACAGAGGAAATGCTGTGTCTGGAAGGAACAGATTGTTGGCTAAATAAACCTCCTTCAGGAAAGCATTTGGATAAATGGGAGCAGGGGGAGAGGAAAGGCGAAATCTGATTCCAAACACAAAGAGAGAATTTAGTTTAAATACCTCAGCCAATGGAGCAGAGATTTTTAACATAAGACATGAACAAATGATTTCTGGTTTTGAGTGCTTTGTTTACTGCATAATTTAAAGGCAGATTTTTGTTGCCCCTTGCTGCATAATTGAATTTTTATAGTGCTGTTAATAAAAATATACATCAAATGTGACAATTATTATTCTTCAATGGATTTTTATATTATTTCAGTCTGAGAGAGATATGAGAAAACATTAAAGAGAACTCTGAAGATGTATTCTGAAATAATTTCTATGATTTAGTACTTCTTAAAAGTAGTGAAATAGTTGGATGTATTCTCTACTTTTGCAAAGTAATTCTTGGTTTTCAGAGGGAGCTGACACATTTTAACGGTCTAAAAAGAGGGGCCAATCCCACAGTCACTTTCAGGTAAAAAACCCATTTGTTTCCATGGGACTTTTGTCGGGGTAAGGGAGACAGCTACATCAAGATGCATAAATGTAGGTAAAAAATGTCAGTTCCAGTATGTCATTTGTTTGAGTGTTGAAAACAGCATTATCCTTTCATGTCCCATACAGTGAGGCAGTAAATCATTTTTAAAAGGTTTGTAGATAAAGAAAAATACATTTGACCCTTTGTGCTTGATCCTGGCCCCTTACTTATGTCACTGCCTTGGCTTCTGGGGAATATGCTGCAGAACAAAGCTGAAGAATCTAGTTGTGTCCATGAATGGAACAACAGTACAAATCTGTAGAGCTTGCATTTATACTTCATGAGACACAAAACTGATGGAGTTCAAAAAATATTATCTCTTTTATTAATGGGAAAAAAAGGACATGTTAAACATCTGTCATTAAATTTATATGGGACAGTAGTTTCCAACTGAAGAATTTCTTAAAAGTATATTTATCCTTTGAAGAAAAAAATGGCATTATTTCCAGAATGAAGAAAACGATGATTTAAATATGTTTTCTGATAATGGAACCACTTAGTTAATGAATAGTAATTTTCTGGCTACCTCTGGAGGAATAAAGCTTGTGGATTATATAATACATCTGTGAAAGCTTATCTGATTGCCCAGTAATTGTGACCTCATTGTGGATTGTGCAATTAAGCATTAAGCTACTATTTGGCACCATGGTTAATTGTGTTTTACTTTTCTGATACGCTTGTTGACGATATGGAACAAAATTACTGATAACAGCAGAGGGATGGGAGGAACAGCACTGTCTAAGCACCATCCCCATGCAGCACTGCAGGTGCCCCACTCCAGCATGGAGAGATAATTAAGCAGACAAGGAGCTAATAACAGTGGGGAGACTGTCATATCCAGTGTGAAGGCTTTTAGGCCAGGCCCTAAAGTCCTTTTGCTTTCAAACCAGTGTGTTACACTGAGAGATACAGATGGTGTCAACATGCAAGGGATAGTTATTCAGGGCAAAGTTGAGGATATGTCTTTAGGATATTTTCCTGCATCAAGTCATAGCTTTGTTTAGGAACATGCAAAGTAGCAATGTTTTAGAAACATTTTTGTGGAAAGTTGTGCCCAATCTATAGGTGTTAGTCAAGCTGAAGTTGGGTTTTGGAGACATAGCAGGAGAGATGAGATCAAGATGAGCAAAAAAGCAATTTTTACAGGCAAAAAGGAATTACTCAGCCCTGGAAAGGGCTCTCAACTTTTCTTACCCTCCAAGCAATGTTCCAGAATCTTCAGATGCTTACCTGGTACCTCCAAGAGAGCATGGACCTTGTGAATGGTTCATGGGCAGGAACCTATGCGATCACATTAATTGCAAAGCAGGGATTCCCACGTAGCTCTCCTGTAAGACAACTTACTGTATGTGCCTTTGACAACCCAGTGGATTTTCCTGTCCTCCCCACTAAGGACTTGTGTTGTGCATTGCTTCCTGTACCCACAGTGACCTCCTGCTTCCTGCATGACATGGCTGAGCCTGAAAGCCATCTCTGAGCTGTTGCAGAGATGCAGGTCCCCATTTGCATGAGAACCAGAATGTTAAACAAGATGGAAAGAAGAAATACATTTTTTGGTTCTTTAATGATGAGAGAAGCAAGAAGCATAAGCATCCACTGTGACTGATTTCAATAATGTAAAGTGAGGAAGTATTAAAGGCATTTTATATAGGTGTAATCATCCCCTCTCAATTGAACATACTCCCTATTGGACCTCCTTCTCTTTGGACTCTGCCATCTTTTGAGTAGTACATCAACACTAAGCCCTTTTCCGTCATGATGTATTGTACTCATATATCTTCAGAGTGAGCTTTCTTTCTAATGATCTATTAGTGAAATGCATCATTTGAGTGAGGATGATGATGATATATACTACTCTATGGATGATGCCATCCAAAGGAAAGAAAAGGTCAGACAACAAATTCAATAGAGTTATTGGATAAAAGTCAGGCAACACATCATCTCCGAGGCCGCTTTCCTAATGCCAAGGAGGATTGCTGATACAAGCAATGCATCCCGGGGACCATTTCTTTTCCAACTGTGCCTGAACTGACCCCTGAACAGCATCAAGGGAATGCAGTACTTTGTATCATCTGAATTGAGGGACTATAAAAATATTTTTTTGTTTGAGACTACTTATATGACAGGCTCGGTGTCAAGTCCCTAGGCATCATGTGTCTTCTGTTCTTCTGGGTACACATTCACAAATGTCACATTCATGTCTCTCTGGCTAGGTTAGCTCTAAATTATGTGCATCTCTATGGAACCCGATCACTTGGTTCACTGCAGTCATACAAGATGCCAGCAAATAAGCTTATTTTGTGAGTTGAAGCTACCTTCAACCTGAAGTAGGTTTATAGAAAAATACCTACAAAATTCTCACTTTATTGAAATATTTTTTTCCTTCATCAAGTCTGAAAATATATTTTAAGGTCATTCCCTTTGCCTCCTTTTCACAGTATTCCAAGATCCTTCTATACTCAAGCTGAACAAAAACTATTCAGTGTACCTTAGATGGATTTTTCAGCATGGATTTTTCTCTTCTCCTCTGATGTATTTTCCTTTAAGTCCTAGAATTTTGCTGTGGAAGGGCACTGAGAGACACACATAAATAATGTTCAGAATTATATCCCAAAATGGCTTAATTGTTTAATGACTACTGAAATGTAAATGAAACTTATGAGAGCACCAGGTAATTCATCTATCCATCCAAAGCCAATATACTGAGAAAGGTGCACTTTCCTATTGGTGAGGGTATTTTCTGATAAATATTATTGCTTTCCAGAAAAAGGCTTCAGGCTGGTGTCTTTCGAGCCCACCATATTTGCATTTGCTAATAATGATGAATGGTTTTGTAAAGCCACTATGTGACATCTGACTACTTGATTTTGCCATTTCATGTGTGAGAATGATGTGCAATGCAGGTGCTCAAACAGTGGGAGTATGACCTGGCACTAGACTTGGAAAATCAGAAAGGATGCATTTGAAAACAAGGGGAATTCTGTGCTGTATGGATTTTTTGAGATGCTGGGAGTGAATTGGTGTCAGTGGAGCACCCCCCCGAACACCCATTATTCTGCAGAGCACGGGTGTACTAGCAGTTGTATCATTGTAAGGGTGGTCAGACATCTCCCAGCTTGAATCTGTTTATGGCCAATGAAGGACTGTGAAATAAGTTAAAAACACGATGAGTACACTTCATCTGTTCCACCAGGATTTTTTTTTTATTATTTTTTTTTTCCTCAGTATCATTGACACAAAAGACTGATTATTGCTAGGGAAGTTGCACAGTGGTTTCCCTGGAAATCTTACCACGCCCGAGTCTCTGCCTCCAGCGAGGTCTTTCTTTGTAATAAAGTGGGAAGTTTCTTTTGGGGAAAGGCTAGAGGAAGATTCATCCTGCCTTCATATGGCTTCCTGAAAAATACAACCCATTATTAGCTGGGAACAACTGTTTCAAGTCCTCCAATGCTTGTCTCCCTGTCTGGGCTAGCATACAGAGCACTGAATGGGAATTATCAGAGATTTATTACACCTTAAGAAGAAGGAGTCTAAAAGAGCAAAATCACAGAAATGTACCACACACAGAATAATTTATGTAATAAAAGCTTAGAGAGTCTTTTTCTAGTTCTGGCCCATTCAATAATATTAACGTCACCTTCTTTTGTTTCAAAAAGCATATGTTCAAGAATAATACTCCTTCTTAATTTGAAGCTGTTTCAATGAATTTAAATTGCTTCAGTATTATTAAAGCTTCTCAGTAAGCATGATTTTTTCTGTGTTGAGTTAAGGGATGTAACAAGGCAGAAAAATTAGGTAAATCTTAATATTTCCTTGTTTTAAAAAGCTTGAGAAAATTTCTGATAATGGCATCTCAATTGCAGCTTACAAATTATAGATGCCATTTCATGACAGCATGTTCAGCTATTCTTGATTCTGATTAAAATAAAACTGAGAACCAGTTTAACATGCAGAGGTGTGTGTCCATGAATCTCAGAGTTAGCCCTAGGAAGGATGGATCTCCATGTCTCCAACAATGAAAACTATTGTAAATGAAATGGCAAAATAAGTGATGTAAATATGTGTGCATGTATACTTAGACAAAATATCCTATACACACAGACAAACACCTCTGAGTACATTTGTGGTTATCTGAAATGTGTAGTAACTCTAACCATGGGGTGTTATCACTGCCAGGAGCAGACACTGCCTGTGAAAAAAGGCTGCTAACTTCAGACATTGCAGTGAGTTAGAACTGAGCTGAAAAGTAAAATCACTGCACAGAAGTACTTCTGTTCTCGCTCAGACCATGGCAGATGCAAACACACATCACTACACTACACAGGCATGACATTTTCCTAAGTGCAAAACAAAAGCCTGTAGTTATCAGAGAAATCTACCTGTATGAAGAATGAATAGCACCTCAGTATGAAATACCTGGAAATACATTTTTGCTTCTCAGCACTATAAGTGAATGTCAAGCTAACCTGAATAAAATCCAGTTACCTGCTATTTACTTCATTGCTTCCAAATAATACCCAATGGAGCTTAATAATCAATGTCAGATCTTTTCCTGCCAAGCCTGCTTTTTCATGTTGGTTCTATCCTTTACCTTCCCTGTCATGTCTCCAAGCTATTGAATCCCTGCTGAGCCTGGATTCAGTTTAACCATGCCCTAACAGTGCAGCAATTCACACTACAGTGCCAGTGTCTCCCCATCCCAGAGTGTGAGCTGCAAAATTAACTTATTGCACCTCTAGCCCAATTTTTCAGTATACCAAACTTTCTCTTTAAAAATAAAGAAATAAATAAGAGATGTCATCTTGTCACTGATGGTATTTGCATCATTTTGCAGCTGTGTTCACTTTGAAGTGAGCAGTCAGTGATTTTCAAGTTAGCTAGGTGAAGTGGAAAGATAATAATGGATTTGGTAGTCTTTTATCACTTTTTGGTCTGAATTTTCCTTATCTGTGTGTTGGCCATGTACTGCCTGCCAGTGGTGAAAAATAGATTCCAAAGTAGGTCCTGCTGGAAGAAAAAGTCTGGGTCGTTTAGTTTCTCAAAATTCTACCCCCCCCATTCCCCTTTAAAATGAGTGTTAATAAATAACCTCAGGAAAAATGGCTCACTCAAAGTGCAATAATGAAAATTAAAATGGAAGAGAAACTGATAAAATGCCTAATACCTCATAAACATTCTTTACGTGAAACTGAATAATAAGAAATAGAAGCAGCTCTTAATGGGAAGTTTTGGAGGTTTGAGACCAATCTTGATTAGTCTTTTCCCCCCTAATTTGTACAGCTTATAACATCTCTTTCAAAACAGAATAATATAGGTCAATACATGACTTAAAAATCTTTAAGAACAGGAATGATTAGTGGTTCAAGCAAGAGCCATTAGCTGATTCACCAACTCGTGTTCTTTCAGACATGAGCTTGTCTTTGGGCAAGGAACATAAATCTAAAACTCTAAACTCTACTGTTTGCATAAAATAAATCAATACTTAGCTCTACCGAGGGATGCATTGATTTGTTCAAAAAGAAGGAGGACCTGATGGTTTTAAGCTCTTTTTTGATTCTCATCTTTTTTGATTTTCATCTTCATGAAATCATGTTTATGGTACCATGTGTGCCTGTCTCTCTGATGGACTCTTGTTACCCACTCCCAATTTTAGCCAGTGTGAAGGATGTGAAAGACTTTGAGGTCTTTGAGATTTTGTGAAAATGAGGTGAAGTTTGAAAGTAAGAGTAAGAATGCTTGGTACCACCTGCCTATACCAGAAAAGACTTCCCCAAAAGAGACTTCCCCAAAGCTCTTGGAGTCTATTTTCTGATATGCCTATCCATAAGTCTCACAGCTCTTATTCAACACTTGAACTTGGTCCATAGATCAGCCTAAGGTATTATTTTATGCAATACTGGACAATACTGAGCAAGAGAACTTGACTTCTCAGGTTCCTAAATTCCCTTTTCATAATCTGTGAGGAAACTCCCTTTTCCTGGACTGTCTCACTCATTTGAGGTCTAAACTCTCTAGGAAGAAATCAAATCAAGGTTTTTCAACTACAGTATTAGGGCCAAGGATCTCTGTTCTGACTGAAGTGTCTGGGTGCCACTCAAATATGGATCACATGTTCATGTACCTCAGGCATCATCCTGTTTCCTCTGGCCCTTATTCTAACACCTTCTCAAAGCAGAAAGGTAACTCGCTATCTCTTCACCTAAGCACAGATAACTGCAGAGGAGAGGGAATTTTTCCGGATCTGGCAAAAATACAAAATGAAATAGGTTACCATAACTCTCCTCCTTCACTCTCCCAACTTTCCCAGTATTTTTACTTTCTAGCATGTACATGACTTACTCAAACCCCAAGCTCCCTCTGGCAAGCACTTACTTCATATAAACTATACCTGCCAGACATCAAATCATGAGCCTCTGGAGAGAGGAAAATATATACAGAGGAAAATACAAAAGGTGGTGGTGCAATTGGCATTTGAGGGCCATTTAAATATAGCAGCCAGCAAAGGGAAGTGCAGGGGTGGGGGGTGTGAAGTGTAACTTTTTATGTAATAAAAATCATCACACAGTTTCCTTTTGCAAACTTCCTCCTCTAACTCCTCTTGATGAATGGAAATCAGGCCAAAAGCTTTTGATGTTTCATTTATCTATGTGTGGTGTTTTTCTGCTTCTCCACACTATTGTGTTGAGGGGAACTGTTGCACTGGCTGGTGGGAAAGGCAATAGGAAGAGAGTAATGAGCACTCAGATCCACACTGGAGGACCTAGCTTGCCCCACATACTGGGTGGGGGGGGTGGGAAGACAGTGACAATTAGCAATGATCATCAGGCAAGTGATTCATAAATATAAATTCATACAACGGGGCCCTGAACTGCACAAGCAACAGCAAATATTGTATCAGATTTATTAGCAGAGCATGAAACATTAATATTTTTCAGATGACAGGGCAGATGATGACTGTGTTATGCTAGCGGGCAGGATGAACCTCATTCAAAAAGTGCCTCACAGGTGATGGCTAGATATGACAGCAAGATGAATTAAGGTCTCTGAACATCAAGATGGTGTGATAGACCCTGGGAATTGAAAACTAAACATCAGTGGTATCCTTCAGAAAGCAGCTGAGCTTTCTTTGTGTAAGTCAAGGCACAACCTTGATAATTGTTGTGCCCTGGTGACATTGGCAGGGATTGAGTTTTCCTGTCATATTCTAACAGGTTTACCAGAATAAATCTTTAGTGCTTTGAATGATAGTCAGCAAGAGATTGAATGAAACTAGTGTTCCCCAGAGAACTGGGCTTTGGCAAAAAACTTTGTGTTTTTGAGCCAGGGAAAACTTTCTTTTCTAATGTTCATTAAACACATTACACCTCAAACCTGTCAAAGAGATGGACTGGGGGGGTCTCTGCACAAAAATCTGATTCGGGGGGACAGCTGATTAATATCTAACTCAAAGCTCCAGGCTAATGGAGTAAGTAATTGACAATACGTAACTTCAACAGTCAAGCTCTTTGGAGTTAGTGGTGTTTAATTACATCCATGTTGCTTTTTGAAGGGAAAGATAAAGGCTGTAGAGTAGAATCAAACAGGACTTTCCCTCAACCATTAGATGTCCAGAGGGAGACACTGGCATCTTTATATTTTATGCAGTTTTTATCCCTTGCTAGGTTTTGCTATTTTGAGCTGACACTTTTTTCAATATAAGCACATTTCCAGATGACAGATCTTTCCACCTTTCACTCTGTTACTACGTTTAAATACATTTCCTTGAAGCAGCCCAGTATGTGAATGAGTTTCACACCTCCTTTAAAATGTACATGCAGATGGATAAAAACTGTGCCTCAGATGGCAGCTAGTCTGACTTATATCCGGGGAATGTGTCCTCTGTGAAACTTCACTGTATATACATCATGGTCATCTACCTTTCATGTTCAAATACTTTGAACTCAGCCACATCCTGACAAATTGTAATGGTCCCTTTCAAACAGAGAAGGGATGAGGTTGTTCACCAAGGTGTGCTTTTTCTTTTCCTTCTCAATCATCAAAAAAATTTGTCCTTTATAATTTTATTGGTTTTAGTGGTCTGTACTATCCAAAAGCCAAATAAAAATCCCCAAGACAAAAATCTTTTCCTTGTTTTGGGGGATGTCTAACATTGTGCATAGTTATTTTAGTTGGTACTGGACTAATTCACACCACTGTTAGTGCTTGTTTCCCTTTCATTGAAGAAAGAATTATGGTTATATGCTATAGTTAGTCATCTCAAATTTGTGTGGTCCCACTGAGACACTCATTTATCTGCCCTCTTAAAAGCCATGTTCATTCATGTCCAACACCAAAGGGTTCATGACTTCATTTTACCAATGATCTGAGTTTAATGATGAATGCTCTTGTTGCTAGAGGACTTGAGGAGATTATAAGAGGTCTGCAGGACTTGAGCAGACTTCCTATATTTTATCTATGCTACACAGTGTCTGTGTTGGCTGCAAGCAAGCTGGGACCCCTTGAGGTTTAGCCTATTTCCATTTTCAGGATGGTTTGCTCCAGCTGCATGGGCAGCTGATGGGCTAGAGGGAGAAAAAAATATAGGTAAATGGCAAGAAAAATCTGTGTTTCAAATCAAGCATGGGACTAAAGTTTTGTCTCAACAAGCCCATTTTTCTATTATTCCATATTTTGGGGAGTTCTAAATTGTAATCCAAAGTAATCGGTTTACCACTCAGAGATCAGGCAGACCAGGTTGTCCCTTGGCACAGAGCTTACCTCTGCCATGACTGCTACCCTGGAACAGCAGCTCCATTGGCACTGTAGGGACCTCTGCCTGGAGTTATCCTTCCCTGCTGTCCCCATTTGCTTGGGTAGACTGCTGTAGGAAGAGCTAAGAATAACCAAAGTTTTCTCAAGGAGAAATATGTCTTTCACTTTGCACCTGAAAACAGGCAATCCTTTCCCCTCCTTTAAGCAAACCTGGAATTTCTGCCACAGAAGAACAGTATTTCTTGGGTTTTATTGTAGGCATATTATGACATCTATGGCCGCATCTTGTTTTGAGTCAATGTGGCCTCTACCTCCTCTCTGCTATGGACTGAAGGCATGAGGTACTCAAGTTCTCATGCTTGTCAAACATTTCTTAGTCAAGCTAAAGTTTATAGGTAGAAATATTTTTGTTTAAAAACAGCTTGTAAGGGTTGGAAGAAAAATAATGAACTTTTGGTCTTCAGTTCACTTTGGAGTGTCTGGTATTGTGAGTAAAGCTTATGTATTTATTTATGTGACTTAATTAATCCTTCTGGATAATGGATATAATACTAATTTATTTTATCAGTATGCTGAAAAATAAATTTCTATGTATTGGAACAGTATTTAAACAGATGAAAGAGCACCTATCAATAAAATGGATTTGTTATATCACTTCAATCTGCTGGTGAAGTATGTTCAAGGCAAGTTGAATTACCTTTTGTGCCTAGCACAATACATTCCCTTTTTATTCACTCGTACTGTGAAATCCAGGACTAGAATTTACATGTCTGGCAACAAGTAGGTCTCACAGGAGTTTGGATGTCAGAGTAGAATGGGCTTTCATTGCATAATGAAGAGGAAAAAGGGTATGAATCCCTAAAAAAGAATTTTACCAAATTCTTCCCATGGACATAGTGTTATTAGAGTAGCTAGTGAGTTAAAACAACATTTGAAATCCCAAGAAGCCAGAAAGATCATAAAACTGCAAGGAGTAGGAAAAATGGCACACAGCACACAAACAATGTAAATTAAGACAAAGAAAATGACTGTAAATGCCAGCAGTCCCGAAAACATTAGGGACTAATTTCTAACAAACCATTAGATGCATAGGGAATTGTCAAACATTATTAAATATAATTTGCTACATCTGTTTTATTATAGAATTCATTTGGCACATATGCTATTTATGTTGTACACTTTTTTTTTCTTAACATACTGTTTTTTTCCTTTAAGCCTTATCTGACACCCAAGTGTCGTACAGCGAGTCCATTAGGATTAACTTTACTCCTGCTTTAGGAAGTCAATTCATGTGTTTGTGTGCACACTTATATGGGAACCAGTTTCCCTCCTGCCATTGCCCTCCTCCCACCTCCCACAAGCAGCTGCACACAAATGTTTCTGCAATTACAATCAGCAGCCAGCCCCCATCAAGTGCTTTTTCTGCTGCCTAATGCTATGAATGCATGTATGGAGGACATGGTGCGCAGCCTCTGCAGGGATACTGTTACCATCAATATCATTATGCCATTAACATTTAAATGGAACCATGCTCTGAATTGCATTGGGGTTTTTTAAGCTAATATTCAAGGAGTAGGTGATAGCCTGTAAGAGTTTCTATCAACCACATCAGCCAGCCAATGCTGTAATCTTGATCAAAAATAATAATGTCATCCATAACACTGTAAAGATTTATTAGTTGTGACAGGTCTATACATTAACAAATCACTACATGGCCCAGAATGCCAAGTAAACAAATCCAATCTCAAAAGGAATAGTAAGACTTTTTGGGAACACTATTAAGGAATGTTTCACACGGGAAAAGATTTCTCAGAAAAAAATACAAAATTGTGCGTGTGTGTGCATGACTGGTGGACAACTGTCTGTCCACTCTTCTACAGTCAGGATGGGGGATGACTAGCAAACCAAAATGGGTCCAATAGGTATTTTTTGATGCAGTTCTGCTTTGGGTTCTCCTGTAGCTTGAATCTGTTCTGATTTGGTTCCACTTTTCCTTCTATAAAACTGTAGAATAACTCTCACTAAGTGGTTTTGAGAAGATATCACAGTTAGGAAGACTTTTAAGCTTGAAAAAAATCTATAGACCAGTGGTCTTGACTAATATGACAGCTTTCTATGATGTTGTGACTGAATAGATAGATGCAGGGAGAACAGCTGGATGTAGTCTATCTTGACCTTAGCAAGGTTCCAGTGCCTTGTCCACTTCTCTGCCATTTCACTTTCAAGATCTCTCACAAACTATGTGTACACTAGAATCATTTTTTGCTGATGACTCCTGGATGACCCCTAGACACTGGCCTTCATTGCCCAGTAGCCAAAGTTTCAAACAAGCTTCAAACCCTTTTCCTTAAACTTGAGATGAACTCACTAAGAACATCCACCAACCTTAATTCCTTTTCCATACTCTCTTTGGATCTGTGTCTGGCCCAGAGCCATTGTAATCCTAACAGTGGATGACCATGCTGGAGGAATAGATAGAACAGTAGGGCTTATCCTTGTACTTTTCCATTTTTAGTCTCTAAGCTAGAGGCAATAGATGAAAGTCTCAAGATAACAGCTACCAGTGGTAGAACATCTGATTTTGTATGGTCCTTACGGATGATCAGCCTTTGCCAAGCATTTGTGCAAGGGGTGGAAAAGTAAAAAACTGAGGATATTCTGTTGATCCAATTTATCAAAGATTCAAAGGAAAAATTGGTTTTGACTAATTTTGTTCTTCAGAGTGAAGAATCAATTCCTATTGGCCAGAATGTCCTCTTCTGACTTTTAAAATATTGTAAAATGTTTTAATGAAAGTAAAATACTTAGATGTGAGTGAAGCAAACTGAAACACTTTCTCTGCATTGTTTGAATGCTATTTCAACAAGGCTTTGGAGACTTTGTTCTGATCCTGATCTGGGACAGCAGTTGAAGTATATAATACTCCAGGCTCTGCAGACTGGGAAATCTGTTTCCTGCCTGGGAGAAAGCTTCCTTGTCAAGGTAGCTGTAGAAAAATCATCGCCAACATTCACTCTCCTGATGATATTTTGACCCGCGTTGACCTCACTTCCTTGTCAGCTTAAAAGATATGGCAGGATCAGCTGGGCAGGCTTCTAACACACATTTCCTGCTGGAACATATAATATAATGGATAATAAGTTAGGGAAAAAAATAATAGAGTGCTCTACCTCATAATTATAGAGCCTCATAAGTATAGATATTATTATATTGTATTATTGCATATTATATATCTAATATCTATTTGGATATTATACCTATTTATATTTTATATACATAGATATTATATACTCTATTATAGATAGATGTCATAAGTATAGATATTATTGGAGAAGTGTATCATAAGCTATGAAGTGCACCCTGAGGCAAAATCCAAATATTAAAATCATCTTTTTACCTATGGGGAAGAGAGACCAGAGTGGTACAGAGATTTGTATCGCTACTCTGTCATGGAGCTGAGGACTGAACTTGGCCTCCTGCTGATACTCCAGGTACAGAGATGCATTTTCTACCCATTTCACGCACAGACTCGTCACATGGTTTGGACATCACAAAAAATGTCACATGTAACACTCGATTGCTGATACATTTTCTACTTGAAGTGGTATGATGTGAGAATACAGAGGAGGGTTGAATACATTCAGCAGCTTTATTAACTGTGTATTAAGATATATTAAGGGTGGACAAATTGCATTTGCAGGTACCTCTGATTGAGAAAAGGAGCTTTTGCCAGAAGATTTAGCACTCAAGACACCAGGATATTAGGAACTATTGTCAAGGAAATGGGACCGAAGTAGAAATTTGGTCCTAATATTGAGACAATGCAGATACCATGATAAGGAAATGTTTGTATAAAATACCTATGAGGATGTCATCAAGAAGGCAGAACCAGGCTCTTCACAGCAGTGCATGGTGGGAGGGTGAGAGATGATGGGTGTAAGCCGAAACAGGGTAAATTCAGACTGGATATGAGGATAAACTTCTGGGGACAGTGAACCACAGGAACAGGTTACCTGTAGAGGCTGTGCCATTCCCCATCCTTGGGGATTTTCAAGACATGAAAATAAAGCCCTAAGCAACCTGGTCTCATCTCACAGCTGTCCTGTTGTCCTATAACCCTACAGAAATAAGACTCAATTCACACCAGAGGCCAGCTTGGGACCCAGAAACATGTTGTTCCCAATAGGAAAGTGAGGACGTACTAGGAATTATTCATCAACTTTACAGAGCAGCTAGGATGCAAATAAAGAAACCAGGATTTGGCCTTTACTGACAAGCTGTTTGACATTACCAGATAAACTTCATTTTCCCTCCTAACCAACGTCAGGCCAAATAAAAGCCTTTGTTCTCTCTGTCCCTTTCTTTTGCCTCCTGAACTTTGTGTAAGGCAAAAGAGAGACATGGTGTCTCTTCTGAATTTGAAAAGGGTGCTCAAATGCAATGGCATATAATCATATATGTCCTTCTATGCCAGGCTTCTGCATATTGCTTCCAAGTGCTGCTTGCTCTGATAGCAGGGCAAGATTAAATACTGTACTGATATCCCCCACGTGGCAGCATCTAGGACTAGAGCATCAAATCAGTCAGTGACATACTACTGGTGGAAAAGTCATCAGTCTGTCTCCATAGTGACACATGTCCTGCTGAGATACTTCTGGGTAAGGCACAAGCAAGAAGAAAAGTTACAAAAGGTGTTTCTCTTATGCTGCAGATGCTGGTTTTATTGCTTTTTATTCTTTTTTGGCTTTGATCTTTGTGGGTTTTTTTAAAACATGTCTCGCTGCCATATATACTTAGATTCTTTTTTTGTTTTCTCCTTTGTACACTGGTTTCTCTTTTGTAAAATATCTCTGTGAAATTAGATTATATGTTAGAACCAAAAANTAAGAGGAGTAAGAAAAAAAAAAAAAAAAAAAAAAAAAATTAAACCCTGGATACAAGGGGATAATAAGAGTACCTATACATTTTTATGGTAGGGTCACTTAATCAGAAACCCATCAGTTCCAATCTCCCAGGCCATCTATGTATGGCCAGTGTTGAAGTCCAGACCAGTTGGGGAAATCACCCCACTCTCAATTTATCTTTAACAGTTAACAAGCCTTTACTGGATTAACAAACATGCCAGTTCAAGAATCCCACATTCATTTTACTTATTTTCAGTCCTGTCTATATTAGCACATAACTTAAAAAAAAAAAAAAAATCTAGTGTTACTTATTGTAGTATTTGGAGAGTTCTGAAAAATTGCCTGCCACTAGAGGTTATTCAAATTCTGGTCTTGATGTATTAGCCTAGACAGTTTTAAAGCCATATCTACAGCAAGTAGTTAGCCATACTGCTGAACAGACATTTTTTTAAATGAACTACAAAGAATAGCCTATTGTGGTTAGCTTATTTTATTTACAGCATTTCACATGGTGTGAACATTAAAAATTTACAGAGTAATATTGATTTGCAGCTCCGTCAAACCATTTCTATCCAAACTACTGAACCAAACTGTTTGAGGAAAGGTTCCTTATTCCAATAATTATTTGTGCTGCTCCAAAGGCTGCTCTCTGTAAGGCAGCCATAAATTCACCTCCCGGCAGAAAGTTAAAGAGGAGGTTCACAAAGTAATTAATTGCCAGGAAGAATCAGGAAAGGAGTCTTGCTAGTGCGTGTGATGCACAAGAGCTGGAGGAGACTGGTGTGTCTGATAACGGTTTAATAAATGCGTCCTCGATGGGTCCTGCTGCCGGCAGGGACGCAGGGTGGCACTGTTGTCAGCCACTTGGCTGGCTCTGAAGCATCACCCTTTTTTAGCTGCTGAGAGAGTTTTTGTCATTTCTGTCACTCTCCAGATAAAAAAAGCTGATAAATTTGAATAGACTAGAAAACCAAATGATACTGGGTAACGACACACAGTTTTCCAGTCACATTTCTGCCTGACAAGTGAGTGTAAAAAGAGAAAAAAACACCCCAAAACTAAATTAAAAGGAAAACCTTTATAAAGCCACAAAAGTCCAAGTAACCTTTTTTTTTTTTTATGTGAAAAGTATTTGCTGACAATAAAGATACCCTCCTCAACCTCATTAATGAGAACTTAATTAGGCATAAAATTTATGAAAGACATTGGAAATGTGATCTTTTTCCCATTAGAAGAAAACTGGGACAGCTTCAAGTCTGTGGGAGATCTGGGTGAGCTTCACATGTATAAAGATATATCTCTATCAGGAATGATGTATTTGAAACATCTGGTAAAGTTCTTTGGCCATTGATTTGTATGTCTTGAAAAATATATATAGTATTCTTTTGGTCCCCACTGTACTAGACGTGGAATTAAACTGTATTTCATGCAGTTGTTATAAAACAGATTATTTGGCTTTCAGTGTCTCTGCTCACAAGTTCTGCTCACACTTTGGAACTAGACTTCCATAATTTCAAAAGAAGTTGCAGTGGTGGGATGATCAGGCTTCACTGGTCAAGAGAGGAAATTAAAATCCAGTTGTTTTGGAGTACTAATCTAATTCTTCTGCTGTTAGACAATTTTTTTTTTCCACTATACTGCCATAACCCAAACAATTCTAAAGTGAAACCTTTTGATTAGCACCAGTACAAGTTACAGCAAGATCAAATTCATCTTAACTCATTTAATTCATTGCTTATATTAACTCACCAGTATAGTAAGGGCCAGAGTCACAGTTAATTTATTTTAAAGCATCCAGAATGGAGGAGTAGAAATAAAGATAGGATTTGGTAGATCAGTCTAATACTTCGGAACACCGCACATCAAAAGAAACTTTGGTAAGAGCAGACAAAACTTTGCTTGAAGTTTGTGGGTTAAATCCAGTGAAGTCCCAAATGATGGTGAATGCTACACAGCAGCTGTGAGGAGCTGAAAAGAGATTTCTGAGTAAGTTGCAGTAATATGAATGTAGAGCTTGCTTTAGAAGGGCAAGTAGCAACGAGAACAAAGGTGGTTTCTGATCTCTGTGGCACCACCTCCCAGTTGCAAGGGTTGGCTGGGGGCTCTGCCATTGCCCCAGGTGGGGACACATTATGGAGGAGTTAGGTGCTCAGGTCTGTGAAAAATGTAGCAGCCAGGAGACAAAATTAGGGCTGCTTTACAGTAGTCAGTTGTCAGTCTATTTAGAGGCCTTTGTTCAGTGTCTAAATTGCTCAGTATGTTACTCAGCAGCTTATGGCCAGATCTGGAGACATTTAGACTCTTCAAGGAAATGTAGGTGATTGAGTCCATCAGTATAATCCATTACCTTCCCCAGCCTAATCTTTTAAGTCTCTGGTAATTTTTTTTTCATTGGCAAAGTAACTTCAGCACCTGCAGTTTTGCTCTAGGGGATATATAAGCAAGGAAAATTGTCCCTGCAAATGCAGAATTGCTTTGGTCCATAAAATGGAGCATCCCAGGAAGGATTTATTATTTGTAATGGTCTTATAAGTGATAGTGAGATAAAAGCAACATGAGATTTGAAACAACATGAGTGTCTTAAGGAGAGATCTGAGTGACAGGAGATGGTGAAAATATCTTCCTTCCCTCTGCTGGCATTTTAGTATGTCCACTGAATCAAAAAAAGCTTTGCACTGTGGGGAGAAAAGGAAAGGAAAGAAAGGAAAGGAAATGAAAGGAAAGGGTAAAGGGAAAGATAAAAACTCAGTCATAATCTAGTTATACTGCTATCAGAATTAATAGCAAAGATCCTGTTCATCTTTATCAGGCAGAATCAGCCCTCCTAGGGAGACTATGCCACAGATTCAGGACTTCCCTGCAATCCCACTTCCAAACAGGTAAAATGGGGATGCTTAATTGAAATGCAGGTCATTTCACTGGAAAAAATTATGCAGGAGGGACTTGCACCTCTACCTGATTCCCATTCTGTATCTTTTACAAAGATCTCTCTAATGGTACAGTCCTGTCCTACCTTGTCATACAAACCACTAAAGGAGGGAGGGGGAGGAAGGCAATTCATTCTACAGAAGTAGATCCACCAGAGAGGTATTTAGGGCTTATAAATAGGTCTATAAATAATACATTTCTATTTCTGCTGGGTTTATTGCTATTGATATGCAATATAGTCCTCTGGGCTTAAATCTGTAGGTATTTTTATTACTTGAGGTCATTGCCACGTTGCATTGTACAATAGCAGACCACATTCACCTCAGCAAATGTTTATTTTTGCATGCCTCTGTGGCTGTCTTGAAAAGGTGATGCATCAGGTGCTACACATTTCTTTATGGATCAGTTGAAAAGCCCGAATCACTCTGTAATTTAAGATTTTATGCCTGAATGCTGGATGTCATCCTAATAAGTGTGGTGATGTGTGCTTATGTGTGAGGAAGTATAAAAGAAAATAATGCTTTGTTTCCCCGATGAGCTTCTGTGACTATTTCAGGATACTGTCTGCACCTTTGCTAATTGAATAAGGATTATTTTATAATGAGGAAACCTGTAGTGGCTGAATAAGATCCAGTCAGTGCAATTAAAATGTTAACATAGATTGCTGTTAAAGAGGCAATTCCCTTTTTCTCAATGTACATAGAAGGAGCAGAGGTGAGTGGTAGGTGGTCAGCTGCTGGGTTTTATTCTCTTCCAGTTTACAGTGTGGAATAACAGTAGTCTGCAATAATTACCTCTTTGAAGCTTACTTTAATTGCATTGTTATTTATGTCAAGCCACCAAATGAGACCCAAGACTGCTTGCCTGCTGCTGTGTAACTACCCAGCAAAAACTTGCTACTGCCCTTAAGATATTTGTGTGCTGGTTTTTGAATTTCTGACTAATGTATGCACAAACAGCCACGCTGTAAAATCAGACTGAGGATGCAATGCTTGAATGTTTGTGGAGCTGCAAAAAGATGAGGGCTACTCTGCATTCCCTTCAGGCTCTGAGTTTGATCCAGACTGGAGCTGGGGTGCAAGCCTGTGTAGCAGACACCCAAACTATCATGGTGGTGTAGAAGCAAAGAGCAAGGATGTGGCTGAATCTGTCTCTTCCAATGCCATCCGATGCCCACGTCTGGAGAACGATGGAAACCAAAGACACGGAGACCATAAAGCACTGAGACTGCATTACCATTTTCAAGCAGTATCTAACAAAATTAAAAGCTCTTCTGTTTTCTCTTGTCATCACCTCTGTCACATCATCGTACAGAGATCAACTCCCGGTTCACAGAAGGATTTCTCCCAAAATATATTAACCTTAGCTCTCTCTTGTGTCACTACTCTGAGACTTAATGTATTTACCTCTGCTTTTGTCACCCTCCTTGCAGCTCCTCTTTTATTGGTACTGTGTTGTACTAGCACCCATAAGCATGTGCCTTTTCCCGCACATGTCAGATGAGCAGATTGCTGTCAATAAGACCTATCATTTGTCCAGTGGTGTTCTGGATCATTAGCGCAGTGTCACAGCTTCACCCTCCATCCTGGTGCTTTCCCTTAAGTAGATTTCACTGCATAAGTCTCATTTGCAAAATGATGGCTTAAGTGCACATGTTAATTGCAAGATTTAATTATACGGTGGTGAAGTTGTGAAATTTTCCTCCTAATTAACAAGGAAAAACTTGGCGCAGGAGAAAGGGCATAATGGGGAAACGCCTTTTGCATTTCATCATTAGCAATTCTCACACATGGTTGTGGCAGTGGTGCGTGCCCTGGCTCATTGACTTCCCTGTGTGAGGATGGATTAGGTGCAGGTGAAGGCCAAGAGGTCCCCAGCCAGACACCTGCAAGGAAAATGGTGGTGTAGGAGCTGGAGGGGACCAGAGTATTGGTGATACAAGGAAAATATCCAGAGAGTTTCAAGGGGCTTCTTCTCACAGGCATGTTGACCTGTAGCAAATAGGGTGAGCCCAAATCAATTTTATACTGAGATTTGTTTCCAAATTGGTATCTAGAGATTTGCTTCAGATTCATATCCAGTCTTCAGGAACTGCATCCCATGGCAATTAGAGAGTCAGACAAAAAAACCGCTGCTTCCACTAGATGAGAATCTGTCTCTATTTCCGCAGATCCACCTGCCTGTCTGCCTCCTAATGTGCTTCTCAAAGGTGGAACACCTATTTTTTCTCCTCTTGGGTTTTTTTTTTCCTACTCTTTTTCCTCCTATTTTTTTTTCTTGTTCCAGTAGCCAGTTCAAATATTTAGACTTTCTGTTAATTCTCCTTTCTCTTTTCTTTTCCCAGAACTGACTCTCAGAGAAGCTGAGTAGGGAGTGTGGGAGTGTGAACAGAGTCAATGTCAGTACCAGGGAAGCAAAAATGAAAGAATACTAGAGACAGTTAACACCTTCTTTTAAGTAAGGTTGTACAAGCCCATCCTGTAGCTTGTTCTCCTTTCCTTTAGCCTTTGTCATCTCATTTTGTCATGTTTTTATTTTATGTTATTACCTCCGATGCTAAAAGGCTGATGCTGTCAGGTTTTTGAAGCACTCTGCTCTTCCTGGCCACCTTGGATCCTTGTGCCCAGGTCACTGCTCCCAGGGGTCACATTTCGCACTTGCCAGTGGAAGAGTCTTCTAAGTCCAGACAATTATCTTTAAGGAAGGGAAGGGCAGCAGTGGGAATCCCTGGGACACTGGATAGCAGGACAGTTCTGGCAACAGGCTACAGCTCTTTCTTTTGCAGGAGCTCAGTGTGGTGGCATTAATATTGTGTAAATTTGGAGATCCCACACCAGCAGACACTGCAGTGTTTCAGGATTTCAAGATTATTTATTTGAATTGAATTGAAAAGTTGTGTTTCTATAATATAAAAATGTTTCATTATTCTTTTTTTTTTATTCTTTTAAATAAAAAAATTGCATTGTAATTCATAATGCAATAATCCTTCTAAAATTAGTATTTGGATCTTTGATTTTGACCTTTTAAAAAAAGAGGGGTTTTGTTTCTTCTTTTTTTTCCAGGTGAACTTTATGGAATGCAACACACTCTCATGGAAAGTCCTGAGACTAGCAGTGTATTTTTTTCATTCATCATGCAGTCACCTTATCTGACATTAGAATTTCACATGCTTTTTCTTTAAGGCACACTGCATGGATACATAATTCTGTACTCTCAGACTTTGGATAATGAATAATCATATTCACGGATCAACCTAATTAGGTAGCAGAGAGCATTGCCTACAACAGAGTGAAAAAGTGTATATATTCACAGCTAGACAACTGTTCATTAGGGGCCTGACCTTGCAGACATTATTCATGTTGAGTGGTACTCACTTACAGGAATTACTCCTATTGTCTTCAGCATGCATATTACCACATAAAATATCATCTGCCAATGTTATGACTTCCTTAACATCCCAATATTTTCTACTTACAGTGACACCTGGTGTAAATTATGCAAGAAAATTTTTGAAGAGAAGGCAGCATTGGCAGCAGTGCTGTGCATTTCATTGCATCTGTAGGAAAAATGCCTCTGAATGCACCAATCCATTTACTACCTTAGTGCTGAGACAATTCTAACTGGCCTTGAGTATGCTCCTAGACTGCTGCTGTGTGATTTAAACTTTGTTTACTTAACCCTCTTGAGGAGAGCTGTCTGTCTTTGTGCTGCAGAGCAGCAGAAGTACATGGTCAGTAGACCACACTCCAGCTGACGGGGCAGTTACCAGCAGCTGGGGGCCCGTTAACATATTAAAATGCACTAATGCAATTGCAAGCAGTTGTTTCACCATGCCCTCAGGGATGGATGGATTTGAATTGCAGATTCTTGTTTTCCTTCTCCGGGCTTCTCTGCACTTTTCTGTCCATTTTCCATTTTCTTAGCCAGGAGGTCTGAACCCGTCTGTCCTATCCTGGTCAATCTGAGTGCTGCATGTGCCCCACACACTGGCTGCATGCCGCACAACCCTGCATATGTACAAACCTCTGGCAAGGGATGGCTGGGAGCAAACTGTTGCTACCAGGCCAGTTCATACAATTATTTCTGCCTGTCCTTTTTCCCTTGGGAATGGGCAGGGAAAGGGCTACATTATTTGGTCAGCTCCCTCCTCACTGGTTTCTCATTAGCCACTCCTCTGTTGGAGCAGTGGATAGGCCAAAGCTATTCATCATCAGGCACCCATGTAACAGATCATGACACTATTTTTCATTTCTCAGTGAATTCATTTGATGGTGGAAGGTGTGTTTGGAGGGTCCTTTCTCAGAAAGCATACCCAGGTGAGGGGTCAATCTAACATGGAAAAAGTTGTATTTCAATGACATATGATCTACCTGAAGGTATGGGGTATCCAGGTTTTCTTACCATTTTACTGCAGAATACCTGCAGGACAATAAATAATTTATTTCCTGTCCCTGCCCCAGTACCCTATGACATGCTGGAGACCCCTATGCCCTGACAGAATATTTGCTGCCCATTTAAGAAGAGTTTTTCAGGGACAAGGCTGTTTTCCAGTGCTATACTGCTTTGTAAGAAAGAGGATAATTCCCTGCTTGACAAGGCTGGGCAGTAAGAAAAGGGTGATCTTTTCACTACAACAGGGTAAAAGCCATCGGTACCTCTTGATCACCACACTGCCTCCAACCCTGTTTCTGCATCCAGCACCAGCACAGCCAAACCCTGTCTTGCCTTGCTCTGCAAGCACTGCTGTACTGTGGACAATAATAACAAGGCAACCCCTGTATTTGTTTAATGCTTTGCTGTGTGACAGCTTTTCGATATAGGTAAGCTTCATGGAACAAGCAGAGGTAATGAGCTTGTGTATTGGCTTAATATATCAGCCAACAACATTTGTACTTACAAGGCACCTTCTAGCTACTGTGAGTGGTTTGTGAGCAGAAAAAACGCTATCTGATGCCAGGAAAGGAGGCTGGTTTTAATATGTGAGGCATGGGTTGCTGTCAGGTTTTGTCAAAGAAAGGATGGCTTATCTTATCTTGTGATAGGGCAGCTCTGAATACAACAGTGAACACAGTGCGATGACACTGGGAGGTAAGCTCCAGAATTAACCTTTACAGGTAGAATGGGTGTAAAAATTTTGTATCCAGAAGATTCTCCCCCCTCTCCTCTTTCTCCAGTGATGAGGTGTCCTGAGAAATATTTTAAAAAGCTGTTTCTTTTTCAGCTTTATGGGGATGTACGGGATTTGATGCACAGCTGTTGAACATGCATGTAGGGTGATCAGACAGCAGGTAACAGGGCCTGTAGCTGAAAGAGGTGACACTGTACCACACACACTGTGAAGCAGCCATTATCGACTGGTGTGGTTCAGGTTTCTGTTGTGTCCGATGAGAGAGTAAGAGCAGAAACATGTTCCCATGGTCCAGGAGTTATACAGACAAGACTCTGTGCTCAGAACAGGTGCTCTCAGGCCCATCAGCGTCCATATTATTACTGGGATTTTGACTATTAAGTGTTCCTCTTCTTGCTTTTGCCAATATCAGCTCATGTACACTGGAGGTCTTGCTCTGTTTCATGGGGAGTCAGGCAAAACCTTTGGATCTGATGATGGTAGATCATCTGACTAAACTGGAAGTGATCAGGATATCAATAACATATTGATACTCTGTTAAAATGAATCTGGTCTAGATGCATCAAACGGCTAATCAGAAGTTCACTGAAGCAGTGGAAATCTGTATTTGATTTGAGAGGATTGGACTGTCAAGATCTAATCCTGGCCAGGATCCTACTGTTTTCCCAGTCTCTGGAGTCAAGCTGATCTTGAGTAATGTGATATTCTCAGTTTCTTCTCTGTAGTAATTTTAAACTCTTTACAGGCTTTCTCCTTCTCTCCATTACAGATGAGCACCAGGTCTGTCCAAACTCACACAGACCCCAGGATAAGGTTCTGATGTCTGCCTCGGGGACAGAGCCTAGGGTAGCCCAGCACTGCCTAATCCCCAGCCAACTGCCCCTCTTTGTGTGCAGCCTGCTGTGCTCATCGCTGGGGCTAAGCTCTTGGCAGCTTTCAGACACTCCTATCTCACATTGAGAGTGAGACAGAAAGTGATTGCGAAAATTCTCTCAGCCCTATTCATCTAAGAAGGGCTCCCTGTCAGGGTTGTGATTTTCCCGAGTCCTTTTGCATAATGCTGGCAATGATACAAAAGCAAAAAAAACACAGAAAAGTTCCCAGTCTAAAAAAATCTGTTGCTATATGGCAATCCTGTGATGACTTATTGCCAACAGACATGTGAGTTTACTATAGATCTACTTTAGGTCATAAGTGCAAAACCATATCTCGTTAATATTTAAAGATGCTTAGTACAAAAGCATGCATAATTAAACAGTGCATCAGAGCTGATAATTCCAAATAATTTGTCTTCTGAAAAGGGATTTTTGTAATTTGTTAAACTGGTTTGAAATCTGCAGCTTAGCAGCAGGAGTATGTTTGCATTACAAAATGAATAATTCTAAATGTTGGGCTTTGTCCATCCTCTCTGAGAAGAAAGAGGCATGGCACGAGGAAGGGTTTTTAAAAACGCACGTAGGTGTGCATTTGACATTGCACAAAGCTCTGTGTCTGTCTGAAATATATGTCTAAATTTTAAAAGCAAAACTATATTTCTACCAGTTGTAGCATTGCTTTCTCTCCCAGGATATTTTCATGTTCCATGAGGAGCTCATTGATATTAACCATGCCTTTCTCTAGATAACTCAACAGTGAAGGCATTCCTGTAATAAGAATGATCTATTAGTTAGTAAAACAAGTGACATACAAGACAAATATGAAAAAATTAATGGTGTCAGGTACAAGATACAATATACTGTGAGCTTTTCATTACATCCAAAAGGCTATCTGAGCACATTTTCTGCCTGGATGCTAAAAATCTATGAGGAAAGAAAATGTGCTTATGATCCATTGCAAATCATGCTTTTCAGAAGTGCCAAAATACAAATTGATGTGTGGTCACAGCTGCTATTTAATATAAAATCAAAAATTAAATGGCAAATGTTCAGGGCACACTCAGATCACTGAATTCACAGGAGAGTTATTTACAAGGCAAATCTAAAAACCTTATTCTACAGGTCTCACTGAAGTATTTCTAGAAGTTACTGAAGTTATCATGTTCTTGTTTACCAGTGACAGTACTGGGAGAGCAAATCTTAACAGGCACAGCTCTGCTGTAGTGAAGCTGCATTGTTATTAAGACTGGAGCTTTTGGCTTAACTCCCTGACACATATGTATTTGCTATTTAGACTAGTTGGGAGGAGATTGGGGAGGTGTGTTGGAAATTCTCACATATTAACAGTATACCCAGTGCTATGTCTTATTCAACAGTCTGGTGTTTCATTGCTAATAGGAGTGCAAATTAAAGACTGACCTCTTTTTGCTAGGTCCTGCTCTGAAGTGGCCAACATCATTAGCAGAGGGAAGGTAGGAAGGAGACAGTAGGAATTTCCTTTCATAGCTGGAGAATGAAGCCTAGAGACGTGTATTCAGATGGTATGTCCTAGATGTGGTAGCATCCAGAGTGGATTTAGAATGGATGCAAGTATCTAAATTCAGTTGATCACAAGTGAGCATCTGTCAAGGCGTCTGTGCCTTGATTTAGCAGGGAGTCAGAGAAGAGACATGAGCAGCCAGGTCACAGCAGCCTGTAAAGGCTGACCAGTGTTACACCTGACTCTCCTCTGTCTATATTGGAAGCCCTCAGTACAACAGCAATTCAAATAGCTCATAATTTTCTTGAACTTAAAGAACCCAGTTTTCTGTCTGAATACAGCCCAGAGAGACATTAAGGGCAGCTCATGAAATATATTTGGTTAAAAGTGCATGGATAATTATAAAAAAAAAGAGGGGAAATTTGGCTATGTCTGACTTGGCTCCTTTGATTCCAGAATAGCAGATGAGTAGACCAAAGTAGCTGGTGCTGATGCCCTTGCATCTGTATTTACATGTTCTAATCAAATCCCATCCTGGTGTGGGTAGATCTCTTTTGATCAGCCCTCCCCTAATGCTGTTTCTTCAAGCTCATTCTGGGTAGAAAGGCAAATCAGTCATTGAGTTATGAGGTTATGGACTGATGACCATCTTTTCAGCTGTTTGCTCCTGGCTGGAGGGCTGAGTGGGAGGAGAGCATATGGGCACTCTAAGGCCATGGCTGCACTAAAGCCCATCAGTTTTCTTCTCAATTAACGCTGCACTGACCCAGCTAAACTGTGTGTGGCTCAAGCACATTTCCTTACACCCAGCCTTAACCTGAAGGTAGGTCCAAATGGTGCAGATATCCCACTGGCCCTTGTGAGGAATGCCTCTCTTCCCTGTGGTGATGTGCCTGGCTCTCCATGAGCCAAGCAGAGCCTTTGTCACAGGACAATGCTTTCTTGACGGCCTCTGCGAAATAGAAAGGTGTGGAAAGGGTGGATAAAAGAGCATCCAAGTGAGGAATACTGTTATACATACTATATGTCTTCTAACCTAGAAGGCTTTCAGCCTGATGACAAAATCTACTTAACATGTTACACTGAACTTCAGCTCCCAGATTGCAAAAATCTTACTCTGGGCTGCTATTGCTGTCTACTCCACAGCAGAATGTTCTGCGTGATTTAGTTGACAAAGCATCAAGAAAGAATACTACAGGTTGGGATGAGTTTTATTCCTGAGTTTACCTATCTGAAATGATTAATGCTTGCTTAATAACTTCAAAGATTTCCCATCTCTTCAGAAGGAGCGGGTTTCTTCAAAGCTTTCAGACAGAGTCTCCCTTTCGAATTGATGAAGGCATGGTCCCAGTGGAGATTTTACATTTTCAGTATGTACTCCTTCAAAGATTTCATTGTTGGCATGCTGTATTTGAAGATTTCCTGCCCTCTGTTACCTATTCATTTCATTTTTCAAGAAAAGAAAAAGAAAAAGAACAAGAAAATCATATCACTGGGATCTCCTTCAAAGCAATTTCATGTCACACCCCTGAACCCTGAAAAGGAATAACGTACACCAAATTTAGGGGGTTGCTGTAGTGTAATTAGCATCTCTGAGAAAAAGAGCTGCTCTTTCCTAGAAGATTTGTTTTTCTTGCTGGGAACTCTCTTTGATGTGCTTTGATTCAATTGCCAGATCATTTTTCAGATTAAATGCTGAACAACACGCAATTCTTCAGCAAGTTCTTCATTCATCTGGAAGGTTTTTGGATCAAGGAGACATCCACTCATAAGTCTAGAAAGATTTAAAGGTACTTGTAAGTATATCAGAGCAAAAACTTCTAGGACATTTAGAAACAAAGGAAAATGCTTATCCCATGGAGTTGCTAGGTCTGTAGGACCAGTGACGAACTTGTTTCCTTGCTGTTTATGGCAAGAGATGTGCAATAATACATTAACTCCTGGAATGCATATTTTAAAAGATTGCAAGGACTGCAAAAATTTATAGCTGCTTCACTTCTACTACTCAGTCCTATCAATATAGTTTAAAGTAGATCTGAGAAAGATATAATTCTTCTAATGGTTTAATCAATTTACGAACACTGCTTTTACTCTTATTTTCCCCCGTGTAATAAATTGTTAATTAATGTGTGTCAAAGACACATGAAAAAAATCCTCCTAGACTGTATAGACTGCTGAGAAAAGGAGGCTATTTCTGAATGTGTACAAAAATCTGAGTAAACTCCTAGAGCCGAGATTCCAAAGCATACTCTGAGGTGTCCACATCCCAAATAAAGAGCAGTGGTCTGGTTTTTTGAACACCTATTCTTTCTAGTCATTCTTTGTTTTGCCCAGTGAGCGCATTCACCAGCTCTTCATGGCTCAGTAATTCATGAAATTCTCTTTCCATTAAAAATAAATACTCCATTTTATATCCTTGAGATCGACCCCATATTTGATTGTATTTTCTATGGCAGTGTATATTGAAAACTATAAAATTATAATACAACTATTAATCCGCTGTATCTGCTTGTACCTAATTTTTATTAAAAATGTATTGTGCTCCAGCTGGCTCATAAATTACAATGCGGTTGAAAAGGCTTCAGTTGGATTATTTCCGAAGGAGATCATAATGAAATAAAGAAAGACTTACTGATTGATATTTTGATTTTATATACAGTGTTATTAAGGTAGCAGCTTGATTACCATAGGAAAGAATTTGTAGTTAACTATATTGCAGATCTGGTGAATGTATCAATGTGAAACTTGTGGAAAGAGGCATTTACCAAAGAAACCACATTATCATCACTGATCAAATCTTTCATGTCATCTTTTCCTCTTATGAATGACATTAAAAACCTACTTTGTTTCAACAGTAAATTAATACATTTATAGGAATGTGGCAGAATGTGGAATCACATACCATCTGTTCTGTCTCTCAATTGCTACCACTGATTGTTTTTGATAGCCCTTCTAAAGAATGCCTAGAAATAGCTGAAATAGCTTTGTCTTTAGTTTTAATACCACGAGAAGCAAAATTGCTTAATTATGTCTCATTTGGGAAGAACTGGGAAAGGAGAAATGAGGATATTTGGCTTAGAAACAACTAGTGGCCTCTTTTTCCCCTTTTTTATGCTTAACAGTCATCACAATTTTGGGGGTAAAATTTATACATTAAAAACTACCTGACAGAACTCAGTGAGTGAACTGAGAAATTTCAACTGAAAAGCTGAATTACTCAAATTTGTACTTGCTGCCTAAGAATGAAAGCATGAGTTAAATCCCAGTTAAACTGGCTCATGGGTGGCAGAAGCAAACTGTAAAGATGAACTGCTTTCCATGGGCAAACGGGCGCATGAGCACTTGGACTACAGCCCCCATGAGGTCCCCGTTTCCAGCCTGAAACAGTTGAATTTCAGACTTTTTGTTTTTCCTTTTTTTTTTGTCCATAAAAGAATGTTTAGTTTCCAAAATTGATTTTCGCATTTTTTGTCTCTCTCACATCTGCTCTCATTCTTTTTCACACATGCACACCAGGCTATGCTCCTTTTTCATCTTTCATCGATGATAGAGAAGGTGATTTTTATTTTTTTTTACATTTGTGAGTTAAATGAGACTAAAGCCCCTTTATTTTCACTACTTTATTCCTGAAGTTTCACCAACAATAATGTTGGCATTATTAGCTGTGTAGGATTTAAGATGCTATCATGGTGTCAGACCACATAGAAAGATGCAGGACTGCATATGTTTTTAATTTTCTGGTTATTTGTCTTGTCCTTTTTGGTCAGCCGAAGACTCATGAGAACACCATCAAGCAATGAAACAGAAGTGGAGTATTGGAAACAGCAGTGGCAGCTGCATAATATAGAAAGAAAAGATCACTTAATGGCTGCCTTCCACAATTTTCTGGTCCAGCCATACAAGGAGATCTGCATATGCTCTCATAAGATGTCAGTGTAAGAACATAAGCATTATCCTTGTTGTAAAAATGCTGGCTGACAAGATATACACATGATAATCTAGTTTAGAGAGGAAAGTGTTATTCCTTTTGATCACAAGTACTTACAGTCATATGTAAGCCCAATTCATTCCCTTCTTTTTTTGATAGTAGAGGCAGGATATGGGATTTAATACAGAGTGGTTACAGGGTAGTCAGATAAATAACTAGATGGATTTGATGCCCTGCAGTACAGATGACATTTCGGACCACTTGGATAAACAGGCTTTCAAATATTTGATGGCTCTGGATATATATGGCCTTGTATCACACCTGAGCTTTAAAAAAAATATTTGCATTTGTGAGAATTTCCCATTTTTATATTAATTATATTCCCTTCTACAGGCAATTCTTCTGCAGTTTCAGTCTTTGCTGAGAAAGTCCGAGCAATAGCTGACTATGGCATCTTTACTCCTATCTGTGCAAAGATCTTTCTAGTTCTGTGACTATGTAAACGGAGAGCTAACGGCATGTATCAATTCATATGAGATACTGTCACTACAGTGAGTCCAACTAAGTGAGGTTATTTGACAAACAGATTAAGAAAAAAAATTCCAATGATGGGAGCCTTTGTTTTTTAATTTCTTTCAGAATTTTCACTCCAACACCTCCCTTCTGCCTTTGTTTTGTTTTCTTTCTTTCTCTGGTCAAAGCTGCAACACAAGGCACTGCAACCACAACTTCTGTGAGGCAACAGAGAAATGGAAAAAGGAAAAGAGGAGGAAAGACATCCCACACCAAATGGATACTACTTGGGGGCATTAAAATTCACAGTAAGTTTATTATTTTAATTTTTAAATTCTTAATTTTCTTGAAATTGAGAATTTATCTTAATGAATAAAAAGGAGACTAATTTTAGCTTAATATCTACCACTTCAGCTTTCTAAATTGCTACTGAAAAAATATTTCACAAAAATTCTGGGAATGATAATGACAGGGGTAGCTGAGGAAATTCTCACCGAAGACTTGTGGGGGTGCCCATGCTCATTATTTATAGGGAAATTGATATATTCCTTAAGAAAAGTATCACTCGTATCTCTCTGTGGTGGGACAGTTAGTGAACCACTAAGGTAAAGGCTGGTTGTGGACGTAAGACTGGAGTTAAGATTTAATTCACATCAGAAGGACCTTGCTGGGGAAAGATGCCAAGAACCCAGATAGACCTCATCTCTTCAGTAAAGAATTAGATGAGGTTAATCAGTGATTTCTAGTGATATCTCATCTTCATAAATCATCAAAGCCATGGCACAGATGGGTCTCGGGATTAGTGCATCTCTTTGTCCAACTTATACTTCCTGGACATAGCCAAAGGTCTGTGTGACCCAGTTCCCACATGCGGTACAACACCAGGCCAGTGCCTCAGGGGGCTGAACTTTATTAAAGCAGCACCATCACAAGTTTCTTCAGCGTAATCTACTAGACCTGCTCAGCATCACCATCCCTCAGGCAAGCATGCTGCCTAACATTTGGTCGTGCTGGGATTTGAGGCAGCTTGATGTATCGACCTGAATTATCTCCAGCACTGTCCTGGCTTGTGTGGGAACATTCATTCTTCCTCTCCCTAGATTTGCTCCTCTTTTTACAGCAGTCAGAAAGCAAGGGCAGAAGTTCTGTGTGTTTGATGCCTTTTGACATATCCAAGCTTGCAAATGGGTAATGGAATATGGCACCTGCAGGAATTTGTAGCAGGATTAAAAAGGGTGAAATATTAAACAGGGAAATGAAACCAGTAGCTATCGGCATTAATTATTGCCTTACTAAAAATGTCTTAAGGAATTTCAGGCACACAGTTCTAGGTTTGTGAATGAACAAATAAGTATAGTGGCTGGACTATCCTTAATATACACTAGTGCCCTTTAGTCTTGTGATTGACTATTTCAGTGATTCACAAGCTACACACTCATGTGATAGGCCATGCTAACTCCGAAGAAGTTACTGAAGAAGTTGATATGTGATCTGCAGCTAATGGGTTTCTAGGAGATTTTGGAAATGCACCTTTTAATTCATGGTTTTGTGCTTTGAAGGTGCACAAAGGCTCAACACACTTAGATGCACCTCGGAGTTCCCTCAAAACACCTTGGGCTCTGTCCTATACGCATCGATTGATGGAGCCATTAAGACCTGAATGGACGAACAGTAATGATTCCATTTGGACTGATCCAATTTCAATGATATTGTCTCATACAATTCCATTAACATTGGAGCTGTTACAACCTCAGTGACAGATTATTATTTCTTTTAAAAAAGGAAAAGGAAATTAACACAATATATTGAATTGCACTGAATTGAGACAATAAATAATGGAATGTACCAGACACTAAGCTCTCCCTTCTGTAATTCCAGGAGGAAAAATAGATTTATTTACCACAAAGTTGATGACATATGTAGCACTTACGTTAAAATATGTGGCAAATCCTTATAACATATGGGTAGAATTATAACTCTGGCTAGATCTCCTGTTGGCTGTAACATAACTTCAGGTGTAGAATTAGACAAAGTATCTATCTATCTATCTATCCATCTATCTCTGTCTAACAATGGTCACTGCTGGTAGTCACTGAGCAAAATATGCTGCTAAGTACCCACCCTATAATGAAAGAAACAAATTTAAAGAACTAAGTTTTCTGAAGGCACAATAGGACCAGTGGCAAAATGAAGTGTAAGCCACTACACTCTGCATTAATATGCTAGGCTGATATCTGTATGGACAGAGGAAGGGATAGCACATGTAAGTGTACCCAGAAGCCTGCTTCTTCTTCCAGGGCTACTTGAGGGCATACTCTAAGAAGCTCTACTCCCCAAGTGGAACAAGTGCTGTACCATATTACATGAGCTTTTGTTTGTCTAAAAGGAATTTGACTAAGATTTCTATTACAGGTTGCAATGTATTACCAGACCCCCCACTCTGATTCATCTGATCCTGATGGAGACATTACTATTTAACTGTATTGGGTCAGTTTGTATTGTCTGAAGAATATGATGCTAAAATTAGCACATTGTACCTTGAAATGGTTTACTGGATTCAGCTTCAAAATGACTGTCACAATCTTTAAAGATGTTATTCATAGCATTTATTCCCAGTGCATATCCAGCACCTCAGGTTACATTTCCTGAATGCATAAGCACGCTCTAGGGATTAGTGCAAGGATACAAAGAGTGATCCTGATAGGGAGCTGTGCCTTCCATCTCCATGGTATTGTCCACTCCTTAATCCTGGCTAGCATAGGAAGATAACATAGGTATGTAATACTAGCCATGTAGATGAGAGCATGTGCAAAGGGAACTTTTTCAAAAGTGGATGCAAAAATGATCTAGCAAGGAATTTGCAAATCCACATGTTGCATCCTCTTTTGAAAAGGTGTCTTCTTTTCATTTTCTTCCAGCAAAGTTTCCATGTTTTTCTAGTCACCTTGACTAATTCCTGTGCATTTATGATGTATTAGTTTGGTCTCTATTGCAGTTGGAGATGATAAGGCTGTTCTTTTTCTTCAAGTCCCTCATGTGCCGTTTACAATGCTGCAGACGTCAGTGCATCTGTTGCAATTCCTGGGCATTTGCAGTAAGCAAAGGGAAAAGATTAGACAAGGGAAGAACAAGAGACCTTCCTTGGGCATTCAGGTGAGTTCAAGACCCCTTGCATAAAACACTTTTTCTTCCGTGGAGATGATCCAGTTTACTGCAGTATCAGAAAGCACATAATCAGATGTGTCCATTGGCAATGCCTGACAGAACCAGGTCTGATGGAAATGTGATGTTTCCAGCTGCTGACGGAACTCCCCTAGAGACCATCAGCCTTTTGAAGTCTTTCTTGTCAATAAATTTGCTGATTGAATGACTGTCACTATGCTTTGCTCAGAAGTAGTTCATATGGACCTTGAGTGTTTGATAATACTTTTTGCATAGATTTTCTTTATGCTCCTTAAAGTCAGGCAAGTTTATGTTAACAGAGCACAGGATTTTTTAATGTTTTTTTTCCTGTAGCCATTTTTTGTGTGGTCTTTTTATGTAGCTTTCCTGCCCTTATCTGAAGCCCTAGAACAACTAAAATAAGTGAATTCCAGACCTTACAACTTATTTCACATGCACATGTACCTGATATAAAAAGTCCATTCACTGATGCTTTCCCATGTCATGCTGGTAGTTGCTCATGGGTATTCCCTCTGAAAATGTCTCACTCTTGAGTCTAACCTTTCTGTAGCTGAAGCCAGAGTCCATTCGGCTTCTCATAATGCCAGAACAGTTGCACACACTGAAAGTGCATATTTTTGAAATGTAAGTCATAATGGGAAGTGAGTTTCAGGTTTAATTAGGATGAGATAACTTCTTTTCTCTCTAATCTTACAGGAGACTTTTGAGAAGGTCTGCTTATCTATATGTGAATTTGTTTCCCTTTGTTTGCTTTAAATATAAAGGGAGTCTGCACACATTTTGCAAGTACCAGAGGGAAAATTGGTCTCATACAGTGACACAAGCAAAGAGGACATGTTCCTTGCTCCCAACTATGCCATCTTCTAGACTATTGCTGAAGTGGAGTGACAAAACCTTTAGTCCTATTTCAGGAAGACCCTTTTTGTGCAGGCAAGAACATCTGGGGCAGGACAGGGCACAGGAAGAACCTAATGCGATAAGAGGTGGAAAATTTAGTGGAATTCAAATGCTGTTGACTGTGAGGTGTTAACACAAAGCTTAACCAACTCCCTGATATTTTGCAAGAGCAAAGTTTGATCCTGGCAGGAAAAAAAAACCCAATAATGCAGAGTTACCATTCTCTCTTTGAAGAGAGCTGACCATATCTGCAGTTTTATCTTCATTATTTCTACAGATTCATCTCTGCAGCTGCAAAAATAACTAAAATAACAAGAATGTTTGCAAATGGCTGTTTTCATCATATTGTCTGTAGGCTGTAGATGTACCCCAGGGAGAGCAGAGGAGTTAGTGTTGGCTGTAGATCTGCAAAGCCTTTCTTTGTAATATTCACCTTTTAATATTCTTATGCCGCCTTAGTAGATTCATTGTTGCTGTTTTGTTATCTCAAGACTGGTCCATTGCACACTAAGACCATTCTTTCAGCCTCTTCAGGTACTGTAAGTGGAAATAGGACTTTTCTGCATCCCTTAATTCACATAGTGAAGGAGTTTTATTTTGCTGTAGCATTTCTGTTTCACAGGTTAGCTGATTAATTTGTAACATTATTTGGATACAGGAGTTAGTGCTAAGAAAACCTCTAGCAATAGAAGTAAGAAATTCCAAGCATGCAGAGCGATGACATGCCGAGTTCTGGCCAGCAGGAATCTTCACAAATTCTATTTGCCTTGAGGGAAAAAGAGGGATTCACTATTTTCACTTCACCTTGTGATCTGACCCCATTTGGCTCCTGCCAGCAAGAGCTTCCTTCAAACTGCTCAAGAAGGCTTGTGTTGTGTTCCAAGCACTAAGCTTGTATTTCTTTATAAACACTCATAAATCACTCTGATTTCAAAGCATTTTTGTACATACACCAGAATTTTCATGAGATTTAGATACAATAAGAATCTGAATTTCATTTTAGATCATTTCCAAAGGAGGAGCTTTATAGTATATCCTATTAGCTTTAGAGAGCTTGGAGTATGTGTGGGTTTTTATGTATTTATAAAGTTGGCTTTAAAGTTGGTTTTACATTCAAACACAGGAGAAGGAGGGAAATAACCAGGTTCCATCACTGTAACCTGTCAGTTTAAATGGGTATCTTTTTTTCACTTAAAAAGAAATTGGCATATTCATTTATACATCTTGTTAATTATCTTCACTCTGTTGATCTAAGTATTTCTCACAGCTAAATGACTGCATCATCTTGAATTTTAAAAAAATACAGAAAAGGAAAAAGGCATACAGAAAACATAATGAGATTCCCATGGGTTTAAAAATGCCTCTCTATATGCTGGGGCCCTATAAAGCTATTCAAACAAAAAAGTATTATAGAAAAAAAAAGAAAAAAGAAAATGTCCTTGCCTTAAAGATGCACACAGACATAAAAACTTATTCCCCATGGAAATTGTGCCTTTAAATGACATTTCACTTTTATGAACAGTTTTATTACAAAATAGATTTCCTGCAGCTAATTTCATCACTTGTCCCACTCCACTGCTACTTTCCACAGCCTCTCTAACTTCTTGTTATCTAAGTAAGGGTACATTAATTACTATATGATGTAAGAGAGTTGGCTGCATGCCAGAGCCATAAGCAAGGAGGCATTGTGCCTAGCAGGTTTCACTGAAGATGCCTGCACCCAGCTGACTGTGGTAGTGGTATTTATGCAATGTTTCCCTGTGATGAATTAAGTGTCATTGATGGATGTGGGTAATGGTATCTCCTGTGTGTCTTTTTAACAAGATGTATATGCTGTTGGACGTATTTCACAAGTCTTTCTAATAATGCTTTAGTCTCACTGAGAAGGAATAAGTGATTAGTAGCACTAATTAGAAAGTTCTTGGAGACAGACTTTGGCTGATAAAGTATGGTGTGAGCTTTCAGTCATTAACAATAATACAATGAGTTCAAGGTAGAATCAATCTAGGAGGGTGATTGCAGAGATGACATAAAAAATTATACTTTCCTTATTAATATATTGATTTGCATTTTAAATTTAGTGATGGTATTTAATAAAGAAGAAAATAAAGTGGGTTTTTTTTTCTATTATATTTGCTGTGTGAGTGATGTGTAGTTCAGTTTCAGAGTGAGGACTTTAATCTCCTGTTATCTGCAGCAAGACCTGCATTTATGGGAAAAAAAAAGAAAATAAAAGAGAGAGAGCACAAGAGAGGGAATTACCTAGTGCCTGAGAAAGCTCATTATCACAAATCTGGGTGGTCTGGGAAGCCTTTCACAAACATTGCCAGTTATTTCTCTTTTTTTTTTCCTCTGTGGCAAAAGTGAAGAAATCAATTTCTCACTCTGCAATTTCCATTTCCAATTACCAAAGATGGAGAAATCTTGGAAAAGGATGAGAAATGAATAATATTTATGGATCCATTCAAAATGTTCACCCATCTGGACCAGCCCTCACTGAACCCAGCCATAAGGAGACCACATGTTGTCTTTGCAGAATTGGGTTAGAGGCAATAGCTAGCTAGCTCTACCTCCAATCCCACATTTTACTATTGAGTGCATCAACAACCGTTTAACTCCATAAAATCACATCACAGCAGGGGCAGTAGCTGGAGTCCCTACATGGAAGGAATAAGATTCTAGATCTTTGGAACCATACGTCTATAAAGTCACTTTGTCTCATTCCCATCCCTGCCTGAGCTTGCTACACAACAGCCCTTAAGCCTTTTGCATTGCAAAAGGTTGGTAGGAAAATAAAAGAGCTGCTCTTCTGTGCTACCTGAATGAACTCCCTCACTGCTTCTGGGGATAGCAGGCAAGGCAGTATTTTGGGTCAGTGCCTCCACTGAAAAAAGCGCTCCATTCAACCAAAAAGAAAGGTGCCAGGACCCTCAGGATGGAGATGCATCACAAAGGAACACTGCATGGTGGAGCTTCTCATTAGCACACATCCTCAGTATGCCTAAATCAGTGACTGTCACTGGAAAAATGCTCTCACCCAGCATTTTTATGGGCTTGCTGTGTGGATTGGTACATGCCATAGCAGAAACACAGGTCAGTAGCATGCACTTGTGATATATTTTGTTTTATCTTTACTGAACAAAAAGATCCCTTTGTGAAGTTGCCCAGTTATTAAGTCCCTCCCCAAGGGGACAACCCTGACACTGAGCTGCAGAGGAGCTTGTTTCTGACCCAGCTGCCTCCAGATGTGAAACAGAGCAGGTCACAGAAGCAAAGGTATGGGGGATGTACATTGTGAAGGGAAAGGAAAGGTTACAGCCTAGGGCTGAGAAATTTGCCGGCATAGAAGTATCTGTGGAGAAGATGTCTGGGCTCCCTGAGTGCAGTCTCTGTGTGTCTGTGGAGATGAATCTGCAGAAGTGTAATACTTCTGTCAGCAACACCAGATGTTCAGGCGGGATTAAATTTTTGTGTACTCTATGTGCAGAGCCGTGGTTACCATCAGCAGGGGGTGTCATTTTGCACACCATGGGGTAGCCTCCCACTGAGAAGCAGTCTCTAAGCGGTACACAGTTTGTTGCACCTCAGAGAATCCTTTGTGTATCGCAGGTGCACAATTTTCAGCTGTTTTAGTACAAACAGTACAAAAAATCAGAGACCTCATATTGCCTGAAGGAAAGGAGAAGCTGTGTTTAGAGGTAAGAACAACTCCTGCTAACACTGATGTGTTAGGGAGAGGCTGTTTCCAGCACTCATTTCAAGCTCTTGATATTTGGGATCTGGTCTGTGACTTTGTACCTTCAGTGTTGCAACTCAAGCTACTTGCCTGACATGGGGACATGCCTTTAGTGAGACATTTATCCATTATCCAAAGAGAGTCTATGCTCTCTTTGCTTGCTGAAACAGAGTTAGACACACAGATATAGTGTCAAAGACACGTTTATTTGTGATATTAGTACGCTTTTGCAATACTATCTTGTATATTCAGCTTGGGACTAATCTTAAAGTAAGGCCTCTTCTGTCTTCTGCTCCTAGAGATTCATCTTCCTTTGGTCCTTTGTCCTATGGGACTCAGTTTGAGTCTTCAGGTTTGGGGCAGAGGTACATCATACACTTGCCAAAGAAAAACAGCTTATTTCTAACCTCCACAAACCCAGATGTGCCATAGTTCCATGTTCAAGTAATTACACAGCAAGCCAGTGTAACCTGCCTTCATACAGCATGGACACATTGAAGGGGACACATAGGCTGCAGATAAAGTGGCCTTCAGGTGTGCTTCCTTCACATGGAAACATGTATGGGAGCTGATACAACCTCAGATCTGAGCCTAAAATGGAGTTGGGATGCAGCTGAGAGAGACACCATGTGTGGGAACTCACCCACAGGTCTTATACACCAGGCAGAGCAAGGTATGCTTGAAAGAGCTGCTTTTCTATCCATGACCAGCAGAAGTGGCCATATTAAAACACAAGGGTTGTGAGACTGATGCCTGGCTCCCCCTTTAGTCAAACTCTGGTGTCATGTACACCTATCACATGCATCAGGCTCGCATTCAGTCCTTAAAATCATCTGTCTATAGAATGAGATCCACAGACAGCTTCCTGCTCCTTAGGGAAAACCACATTTTGGGATAAGTTCTTTCTTAAGTTTCTCTGTGTTGAAGGAGGCTTCACAGCATAGCACGTATCACCTCCTGAGGTAATAAGAATTGGAGAAGCTCTCAGCGGCACAGAACATCTGGGTTTATAAGGAGGAAAATGGTAAGCTGGGAAAACAGGTGTCCAGAAGTGAAGCTGAGCCTTTCAAGAATTATACTTTTAGCAGATGCTCAGGACTGAGTTCTGCTGGTTGATAATTAGCAGGACAAGCATGGGAGACCTGCTCTAAAAGTGAGTGCCTTTTGAAGATTCTGCATTTCTGATGAGTTATTCAGATCATTTTGAGAGAAGACTTTTTTTCTTTTCATTGGTTAACAAAACAAAACAAAAAAAGGAAAATAAAAGAAAAGAAGCAGATGGTTTCTATTGGAAAAAAGCTACACCAAAAAACATCTGCTCTGAGATTTCCCGGAGAATTTTTGTAGTATATCCCCTGAGTGCCTGACAGCAGACCTTGCATGCTTCAGTTTTGATTTCTGAAGTTTATGGCACGGCACAGAGGTTTAACAACTCATTCTGTATGTGCCAGGGAGAAACTAAAGACTGCACCCTGCAAGGAAGAATCAGGGTCAGTAAGTGTTAGCAAATCCGCTTAAGAAGGCTGAGTCAGAACTCAAAACCCCTCTTTAATCAAAAGATTTCTCCAGCTCTTGTCTTGTCCTGAATATTCGAGACAAGTAGAAACTCTCCAAAGATTTTTTTTTCCCTTTATACTTGGATTCTGGTAAATTTTGGATGCCAGTCCATGCTTAAAAATTAGGCAAATATTTTCAAGTTTCTTTTCTGAAATTTGCAAGAACTAGAACTGTTTACAAGAACACATGTGCTCAGAAGGCCTTGTTAAAGGAAGAAAAATATCTTTCACAATTTCAAGTATCAAAAGGGAAGGACACCAATGTATAGGAAAGTAGTGAGAGTTATAAACTTTATGTTTGAACATAAAGAATCATAGATCATAGAATTGTCAGAGTTGGAAGGGACCTTAAAGATCACCTAGTTCCAGCCCCCCTGCCAATGGCAGGGACACCTCCTACTAGAGCAGGTTGCTCAGAGCCCCATCCAGCCTGGTCTTAAAAGCTTCCAAGGATGGGGCTTCCATCACCTCTCTGGGCAATCTGTTCAGTGTCTCACCACCCTCATGGTGAAGAAATAAGTTATGAACTTGTTTAAATGTAATGGATGTTGGTCAGAAGATAAACTATGAAAATTTGGGGTAGAGGGAATTTCGTAATGAATTTGGTTTTTTGTTTCAGTCTGTTTATTCCTCTAGAATTCATTGCAGGATGGTAAGAAGGGATGTTCAGAGACCTCTATTTTGTCTCTATTACTTGCTACCTTTGGTAAAATGGAAATTTTGACACTTGGCCCTTGTATAGGACATGATTTTGTAAGCAGATTTGCACTTCATTGTGTCACAAATATAAAAATTCTGAAACCTTTTTTCGTTAATGAATATGTGAGTACTTCATCAAAACAACAGCTTTTGCAAGAAAAAGACATACTTGGGAAGGTAGCATTCATTACGTGGAAATTCAAACACTAGGGATCTGAATCTGAACAGGTTGTGATCGTCTCCCCTTGTAGCCAACAGTTTTATTTCTCTGTGGTTTCCTCTCATACAAACTACACGTCAAAGAAAGCTGAAACAAGGTCGGTTTAGACTAGACACTAGGAAAAAATTCTTCATGGAGAGAGTGGTGGGATATTGGAATAGGCTGCCCAGGGAGGGGGTTGAGTTGCCATCCCTCGCTGTGTTTAAGAATTGCTTAGATGTAGTGTTGGAGGATATGGTCTAGGGGTGAACTTGTAGAGTAGGGTGAATGGTTGGACACGATGATCCCATGTGTCTTTTACAACCTAGATGATTCTGTGATTCTGTGAAAGATCAGGGAAATTTCATCCTGTAGGTGTGACAATTCTTTGTTGACTATAAATGGTTCCTAAGGAGACTGGCTTAGACTTGTGCATCTAGCTTTTATCTAACTTAAACTAGGACATAAAATCAAATCTGCAGTGTCTGAGCCTGCTCTTTTTGTTGGCAGTTTGGAAAGCTAACAGGCACAGATGTTGATGTAATATGTAGCATGCATAACACAATGTATAGCAAGTGCCTGTTCAAGACAGGAAGAAGTGAGACTCTGTTCACATCATCAGCTTGTGGAGGTGCTCCTTTCTACCTTTGATGGACACCAGCTTTCCTGCAGTACAGTCAAGGCTGTCATTAACATTTTGATCCTAATCCCTTGCATGCATATTCTTTAATTTTTTAGTTTTGGATCAGGCTGTTCTTTTGAAGCACATATACTGATTATTTTTACTTACCACACTTTGGCTGATGTTAAAGAACAGTCTTGAAGCACACAAATTGGATTTCTTTTTGGCTGAATCTAAAGTGGAAGATGTATTCCAGATGTGCACCAGTATGCAATTACTAAAGAGAATTCAGTCCATGACATCAGAGCTCCTCAAGAATGAAAGGCTCTTATACCACTGTGATGTGGGTGTTGGGTGCCCAGCACCAGTGGTTTAATTCTGCAGTCCCACTCTTGCCAAACTGCACTACTTGGTAATGTAGAAGAGTTTGTGTATAAAGATGTTCCTAAACTTTAGAATGCTCAACACTGGAATTAGATGAAGCTGACCTTTTTTTTCATAGAATATCTCAAAATCCCTCATCTTAGCTAAGCACCATGAAATGCAGGTATTTTTCCTCAACTTTATGTGATTTCAAAGCTGTGCTGAAAATATGACAAGATTGCCCTGCCAAGAAGAGGAACAGCCTGTAAAAGGCACTGCAGGGAAAAAAAAAAAAGGTATAGAAAATGCTTTGTTAGTGGTTTGGGGAGGGTTGGATTTGGTTGTTTTGGTTTTTTTTTGATATTCCTTTTGGATTTGGGTAACTTTTTCATCAAATCTGCCATCATTCATCTATCCAATCCAAAAATAATTCTATCTTGTTTCATAAAGTAACCCTACGTGATATTTTGAAATCTGTCACCTGTATATAGGTGGCATTTAACATGGGACAAAAGGTAAAGGTTAGAGAAGAGATCTGAGGCATGGTCTTACCAGGGAGGACTGATGTTAAGAGAGCTGTATCACTTCTACACCTCCTATGACTCATGTAGTGCAGCTTATCTGGCAGGGTTTGTCATATCTGAGAATTACCAAACCTGTAGTTTACTGAAATCTATCACAGCAGGTAGAACTTTACTTTCAAGCAGTCTCTGGGAAGCGTTTTTTTTGTCATTTGAACAAATACACACTTTTTCCTGAAAACCAGGACCCAGTCTTTCCAAAGCATGAGCTGTGTGGAAAGGCTGCTATATTTCTCCTTGAGTGGAGACTACATAGGCACTTGATATAAATTTAATCATTATGCATGCCATTCTTTTTTATTAAAATAATAACATCTTCCAGGCAATCAAGCTGAATTTCTTGAAACTCAGCAGTTTTACCTGCTTATTTATGATAACATCAAAGTCAAAGTATGGACACTCTCATACCAGCCTGTAAATAACCAGGGTTATGTCCTTGATCAGTGAAATATTAGAGTGTTATGTAAGTGGGAGTGTCTGTCTGTTACTCCTGGGAGGCTATAAAGTGCACAGAAAATAATTACCTTTTTTTTTTTTTTAGTATTTTTGATAATACAGTCATCCTTTACTGATGGGATATCTATCATGATCTGCTGGTTTTCCACAACATCTCAAACAGAAGTTGAAGAAATCATCAGGCTGCACAACAGGAAGGTTCCCTGTTTGTTTAATGTCACAGACATGTCCATGCAGAGCAGAAGAACGTGACACAGTCTATTCTCATGCATTATCTGCTGGAGAAAGGGTGTCAGGGAGAAAAATAAGGGTCTTCTGGTGAATTCCTGTTGCACACCACTTCAGTTCAAACCTTTCTAATGTTCTTCCACCCAGCGATAGACTAAAAAGATTTTATACATCAGGGGTATGCTGACAGGAGACATTTAAATGTGATAGCTGGCAGTGGGTTCAACAGTTGTTCAGATCTGTGAGAGCTGTGAGCCTCACTAGAATTTTGCAATGACTTCCAGACCTGCAAGGGGATTGCCCCTGCACAGCTCTGAGCTTCTGTTGAAAAGGAGCAAGCTTTTTATTGATCGTGGGAAAATGGACTTCTGCAGAGACAGGCAGAGAGCTGTTCCATAGGCGATGAAGGCACCCACATCAGCAAGGACATAAAATCATCCCTGAGTGTCCATGTCTGTGCCACTAGGAGAGAAAACTGTGCCTATGTGGTAATACAAATGTCACAAAGTAGAATTCAATTTGGGTCTGGTTGCTTTTACTGACCTTGGGCTCACTATGTTCTACCATAGACAGAGGTAGTCATGGGTGGTACTGTATTAAGCTCATCTGCTCCTCCTTTGCACCATACATGTATGTGAGTAGGAGCGTGTGTGCGCTCAATTACCTCATCTCCAAGGATGAGTTTTAATAGCATGCATACCCAGTAATTACCCACAACATTTACAATTGTTCATCATTTCAGTGTTTATTCACTCTTTATTTACCCCTGGAGGTGAGGTCTTAGGGGTAGAAATGTGAAATCCATTCCAAAAATACTCATCCTGCCAACACAGTATCTGTGATGTTTACATTTGTGATGTATTGATGAGTAAAGTTGAGATTTTTGAGTGGGAGAAACTTTTGGGCAGGTGCCTGAAATTATGAGAGAGCTTCCAGAAATATTAGGTCTGCAGGGAATGGAATATGAGGTACCTGCCACTTCTTAGCAGACTGTTAGCACATTGTGTGAATATTTGTGTTTCCTCCAGCCTCAAAATTCTCCAAATATTTGCAGTTTTACCTGTAGCTGGTACTTTGTTTTAGCACTTGCCTGAACATTGAATGTCCTGAGCAAATGTATTGACACCATGCAGCCTGTTACGAAATTGTCCACTCTTTATAGAGATGTGTAAATCGCTTATATTATTATGCCTTCCTTTCTGACCTCTTTCTCTACATTTTTGTTCTCATTTAGCTGTTCTCACACAATGACACATGCTAAGTGTTCCCTTCAGCATGTGAATGTCAAGATAACCTGAGGTTAAATTATAGCTTTCTAAAGAGGAGCCTTGGACTGTGTGATGTTATGCTTCCATTTCTTTCTTGCTGAGGGTGAGGGTAGGGGGAAAAAAGACGAGGAGGAAGTTTAGTAGCAGCATTAAATGAAATATCCAGATTCCAGCTTTGTGATTTTTCTCTTTAATCACACTCTTACTTAAGGTGTGTGCCACGTTTGCATGTGTTTTAAACAACATCTGAAGAAGTTGGAATACATTAGCATTTTAAGTACCATGAAAATGTACAGGGTACCATATGGGACTCTGCAAGTTGTAATATGAAGAATCAAGTTGTATTTAAAAGCTGTATTGGAATAAAATATGTGTTTTCTTAACAGCTGAGAACAAAACATTTTCCAAAGCAAGGCTTAGCTGCCTGGGCTCTCCCCAGGGGTCTGATGCTGTGTGAAATGGGGAAGGAGGGTCCCATACTACAAAGTTTTTCTTCTTTGATGGGAAGAAAAGATAGGTTTTTTGGTCTGCTTACTTTTCCACTCCATAGGCAATATTAAGAATTTAAGTGCTGTGCTACAGAAAAATCCCCTTCAGACAAATTTACCTGAAAAATCTCTTTTGCCGACTCCTTTTTTAAGCTTCTCTTGCCTATAACTAAGGACATCAAGCCTCTCCACCTTGTCTAGCACATCTGGGGAGGGGTTGCTCCCCTCAGAGCATTCCAGTGTTCTCAGTGAATCACTTCTTTTTACTGTGCTAGTGATCAATTTTGTCCTGATTTTACCTACCAGTCAAACCGTTGTTCTTCTACTTCACTCATAGGTCTACATATGGAAATTTTGGTATTAGAAAAAAATGACAAGTGAAAATTAGACCAAGTTAATTAAGAAGCTTCTCTGCTCTAATGTTTTGTCAAAGCTTTGTCAAAGCTGCATTTCAGGGTAGAATTGAGGATCCATGTGCTCCAGCTCACCTTGGTCAGTTTCAAGTTGATTTGATCAAAACTGATAAGTGTAACGCCCAGATTAATTGAGAATAGGCTATTCTACCCGTGTTATTTAATTTACATATACCCTTGATTATTAACACACAGAGCATGCTGGAGGTAATCTTCTGACACTGAATGTGAAATGGTTCTTTTGAATGTGTTCCTTGTTTCACAAACCTAGCACTGAAGAAGCTTCCAAACATCATTCTCTTCTGTCCCCTTGTGAAGGGGCAGCACCTGTGCTGGTTAAGGTTATGGGGTATAGTCTGTACTTCTGAGCAAATAGCTATAGGATTGCTGAGAGTAGGTCAGTGAACAGCAAAATGAGGTTTCCCACAGTCTGTACTTCCTCTGCTAGTTAATAGATGACTATATGTAGCTGGTAAAGCAAGGGTCTTTTTGCTTTAAATCAGAAGAACAGAGCATCCAGGAGTACAAACCCTAAATAATGGATAAGAATAATGTTATTGAACAGCTGCAACACTGCAGTGAGTACTTAAATGTCAGCTTTAAAAACCTATATACCAAATATATCTTCTCTAGGAGAGAATGTTTACCTTAATGTTCTCTAATGAAAAATATAGCTAAAAGATTTATAATTACAGTAGCACACTTAGAAAGGATTTACAAGTATCAATGTATCTACTGAGCTGAAAGAAAATCCATTAAGTTTTGTCCCCTAAAAATGGCTGTTGCCTTCCCTGTTTCCAACTAAAATAATATTAAGTAGGTATTTTTCCTGTGAACATTCATTAGACGCTCATCAGGCATAATAGAACTGACAGCAGAGCTTTGAGACACAAATCACTCTCACATATCCTCACACTGGATTATTCATTTAAAAATGTGCTTGTCTGTTCTTTTTTTTTTTTTTTATGATGTCTTTCTGTTGCAAGAAGAGATATTTGATTGCTCTTTACAGGTAAAATTTTTTTTACCTCTTTTTAAAAATCATTAACATAATAGAAGAGTGATATTTTTCCATTTAAATGATGCACAAATAAGACAGTTTTTAAAGGCAGTTTTGTTCTTGTTCTTTTAACAGAAATAATCCTTTAAAACAAACTGCCTGAAGTTAAAGGATGTTATTTCCCACTCCTCCAAGTAAACTTCTTTTTACAAGGAAATCCTGAATATAAATGAAATCTTTTAGTCTACAGAGAATAGAGAAAACTAGATAAATTGAAGGAAAATGGACTATTAAAGGAAATTAGAAGCATACTCTGCTTTTTTGAAAAGGCTCAAACATTAGCTATAAGTCTTTTCAATCGGCTGATTGTTGGCAGAAGAATGAAATGAGGTAGGCATGATATGCATAAAGGAGACTCCAAATGCATTACTACATTCATCACATGAGAGTTGCAGGCAACAGCAAGATTTATCCTACAAGGAAAACAAGGCAGGGGAGAATATTTACATTGTCCGATGTGGAGAAAATGATAATATACAGCCTATTCAGAGGTCAGCCTGTCATTTTCCTATATCAGCTACTTGGTAAAGGGGAGGGAGTTGTCTTAGCAAAATCTCTCCACTTGCTATTGCACTCATGGTGGTGGAATTGAGACATTTCTCTGAAACAGGAGCAACTAATCAATGAATCCACTACTTGAATGTTGTCAGCCACCAATGGAGCATATGCATTATCAAGTTTGCAGAGAAGATGTTGTTAATGCCCACAGCATAATAGAGTTATTAAATCCTGAAGTCAGCCTGTCTCAGAAGTGGATGTCTGGCCATAGGTCTACAGACTGTTTTGAGTTTCTCCTCATCTGTGTTCCATCCTGAAGCAATGGAAAAGCAGCAGGATTGCAAAATCCTCTGCCTCTCCCAGGATTGCTGAGTGTAGGAGTATCTTCCCTGCATAGGAGGGGGAAAAATATCTAGGCAGCCTCCAACTGGAGTCTTTGTATGAAGGCAGATGCAGAGACTGGGCTGTTGAACTGGAAACTAGGCTAGAGTCACCACTGATCTAGTGGAAGACCGTTATACTCAAAATTATGGAGTACAAGAGCCTATATCTCATGAGTCTGTCACTCTATTTTGCATCTGCCTCCCGTTCTCCATCTTGGGGAGGAGCAGTACATCAGCAAAACACACAAATCAAGGTTACCAATGTCTGTCTTTGCAATTACTTTCTCTCTTGATAGCAGTTTTTCTCCTTTCCATGGATCATTTTACTCTAATTTAAAGTCATAATACACCATCATCTATTTGCATTCCTGCAGTTTATTGTCTTTTAGAGGTTGTTTGTAAAGCAGCTTTAATTCACAGGTGTAGTTTAAACAGATATGGATCAGATCCAACTCTCAGGGTCATCCATAGGTATATTTCTGCAAGTTCAGTTCACTCTGCAAATGGTAAACAGCATGGTCAAGATGAGGGGATGCTGAACGTGATGATTTACCTGTCACTGAGCTCAACACCAGGTCTGAGGTCTGACCTCAGACCTCAGGTCTTTATTTTCTTATCTGATGTGGAAAGTCTCAGAAGGAGTCTGTGAACATCATGATTCCATTCACTTCTCCTTGAAACATGTCACATTAACTTGCAAAGAAGGTACGTGGGCTGGAGATTAAAATAAGTTTATAGGTTATCCATACAATATTAGCAGTGGAGGCCCAAATTTGCTTTTAATTTCATGACAGCAAAGCTGAGCCTGTGAAATCATGCCAAATCAATTCAATATAAAAGGAAGATATACTTGAAGTGTGTAAAAAGTGTTTGTCTGGATTCTGCAGAAAACAGAAATTATTGGATCTGGTGTTTTTGCTGCTTGGGAGAAACCCATCTCCCTGTTCCAATAAGAAGTAGTATCTTATAATTAGAAAGCAGCTGACTGTCTGTCTTAAGGAGCTAATATGGTACAACAGCATTTCTGATTGCTTCAGAAAATAGCCAGCAGTATGAGCAGTGATGTGAGAACCAAAGCCGTCTGGCTCATTAACAGAGCCAGAGTGTAAACGCAGCTTGATGTCCTTAGCCTTTTCCCCCTTCTTCAAAATTTGCTGTAGCTGAGAGGCCAGATGCCCTCTGACTGTACTCCTGGATTGTTAACATAGTTTGCAGATACAGGTCATTGATACAGATAATGTAATAACTAAATATACAAAGCACTTCCCAAGCTGATCTCTGCATAAGCTTCACTGCCCCTGATGGGCTCCAGCATGCATTTCTTTTCCTGTTCAACATTTTGGTGTCTGATATCTTGCACACTCAGCAATGTGCTGGAGGGGCAGGGGCTTCTCCTCTACAGCTTATGGTCCTTTTTTTGCCATGGCTTCAGCTGCCCCTGCCCCATCTCCTCTCTGCATGGTCGGAATGAGGACGTTTCCCTGACACATTAAAAGCTGCAAGGTGCTTAGGTGGTATAGTTAGCAGGCCATATCATGCAGCTATTTCCTTCAGTTAAGAGGTTTTCAAGAAGAACATTCTCATATCAAAAATATGTCTTTATGCAGCTTTTCTACAGGTTTAACTCCACCATAATGGAATATGTTGGGGGAATGTACACAAGGACATGAGTCTGTCTGCTATTCTGTGAATATGAAAATAATGCTACGGGGACTAAATACTTTTAATTGGATGTTGACCATGTTTGCTATCAGGTTTGGGTTTTTTTCTGTCCTTGGGAGATCAAGTGTTCCTCACAAATGCTGATTAAAAGGCATTTATTGATCATGGTTCTATTTTTTTCCGCAGACAGAATTTGCAGTAGATGCTGCATAGCTCAAGAACTTATTCTGTCAGCCTGGTACATAGATTTATTATGCTGGTGGCTAAATCTGCACTTTCACACACTGGCAGAGAATCAATATATGCAACCCACCAGCTAGTCTTTCCAGCAATTATGATAACCCTGTAGACCAATAAACTGGGAAATGGCTTGATTTTATTGTTTTATCAGACATCAGAAGATATCCTCATCTTTAATGGTGTTTTACAATTCATTAAATAATCAGCAGTCTTCCCTGCAAAGTGATCTATGAAGAGCACAGATCAGACCTATGCACTGTTTGTGCTGCAAGGCTGGGAAACACTTTGTGTGACTCAGGTGAGATCACAGCCACAGCAGTAAACCCCTGCAGTTCATTTCTGCTAGCTTCCTGCAATACCCTTGCTGGTGCCCATACAGCTGCTGTGCTCTGCTTGTTACGCACACTATAATCACATCACTGTGCCTTGTACTTCCTTGTCTGTTTGACGTACTCTCCTAGTCCCTCTTGCCACATATGCAGGGTCCTGCTCTTTCCTCACTGATGCTGAAGCAGATGGTCATGCCCACATGGGGGTCTGTGAGGAACTGGCAATCTTCTCAGTAATGTTGCTGCTGCTTTCCCAAAATCATCAGTCCAATAGCTGGTTGATCCGTGATGCACCTCACATGGGAAAGCAGGTTCAGACAGGCCTTGTCCTCTGCTGACCTAAAATCACACTGTCATAAATCACTGCAACAGGGCTGTTAAGTTCTGCAAAATAGCAGTGGGTATTTGCTGGGACTGAGATCCATGCTGCCGTGTTCACCCACCATCTTACCAGTGCTGGCCACTGTCCTGCAGGCAGGGAACAAGATCAGACCATGAAGTCCATCCAGGGGTTTTGCATGCCTAGGCTGACTTGCATCAATTGTTTCAGCAGAGAGGACACCCTGAAATTGATGGGTGAGTGATGAGAAAATATTAGGAAGCTCCAACTGAAAGGTGGGAACTGTGGCAGCCCTCTGAGAAAGTATTGATGGGAGTATGCCACTGAACTGTTTATAACTAAGAGTACAGAAACAACTCATTGGGAATTGGTATTGCATATAATTCAGAAATGTGAGTGAATGGTTTGGAAGGTCTGTAAAGAAATGCAAACTGTTTGGAGCAGAGAGGAAAGCTCAGTGACATCCAGAGGCTACTGGAGACAGCTGAAAGGGTCAATTTGACCTATGTGCTCCGCAGGATTTTTTTCAGAAAGGCAAGGAAGAGGGATGAGCCTGGTGGAGTTCCTCCAGCACACAGATAAATAGCCTTGCTTTGCAGTGCTTTGCCAAGATGACAGCACTTGAAGTGCAAAGATGAAACAAAGAAAGAAGCAACAATGTAACACATTACACTGAAATATCAAACCCCAGTGACAAGGCAGGTGTAGCTCAGTGCCTTCCTGGCCTTTTGATGTACTGTGATTGTAGCACAGAGAAGATAAAAGCATTTCTCAGTGGTTTGGGAACAAATGTCTGTGAGGCAAGAAATGGCACTTCTGCCTTTGGGCCAAGTTCCTTGTTTCAAAAGGTGAACATGGCTGAGATAAAGGAACCTCCATCTGCTTCCCCCAACACATTACTTCTTTGACATGTTTGCATGAAAACTGTTACTACTTTCTCAGGCTTTGGAATATGCTTCCTTCTCAATGCCCCAGAAGAAATAAAGGTGACATCTCACTAGGCATCAACCAGCACAAAATACTCAGTACAGCTGTGAGAGCTGACTGGGGGAAAAATTGGTGCTTCCAAGTTATTCTATTGTTTTGAAGCCCGAATAAACAGAGGAATGGAAAAATGCATATTTGAAATTTTTAATCATAATTTCTAGAGATAATAAATTGTGAAATCACTGCTATTTTGCAGAACTGAAAACACACTCACTCTAAGTGTAATTTCCTGGGGAACCTTTCTGTCTAAATTCCACTGGCACTGATAAATAATTATCGGTGTTTTTTGTTCACTTACAGTGACTTCAGTAAGTTCGAAATGTTGATACTGGTTCTGGTCTCAACAAGTGCACTGCACTTTATATACTTAGGTTATAGTCTAATGTAATGTGTGTATGATATCTTTTGGCAAAATATTGGTAATAATTTTAAAAATTAGCTTGAAAATTGACAAAATATCATGGTAGATTATTTTATTTTTATTGACTGATATTGTTGACCTGCTCTGGTCAATTCTTTCTTTTAGGAAAATTAAGCAGGTTCCTGACCGACTGAAGTCTATGGGGTTGTGTAGTTGTAACCTTCCCTCCACTGCAGATAATATCACCTTAAATTAGTTTGCATTATCTAACTTCTGACAAGGTTTTTGTAACTGGTGGGACAAATTACAGAGGAGTTCTCTTCTCTGGCCAAATGAACAAATAAACTCTTAAAGGACAATATGAGGTTTGCTTTAAAATTTTCACTATGGGCAAATGTGTACGCTACTAAGTCTTTTATACCAACAATTCTTGGGAGGCAAAAGAAATCATTACATGGGACTTCTATCACCCAACTTCATTCCCATTTCTAGAAGTCTCAGCACTGTGTTCCCTTGTCTTTTGATGGAGTCAAAACGATTTTCCCATCTACATTACCTGTATCAATGGCCTGTGTCCACAAACCACGTTAACAATCCTGGAGTACAGTCAGAGGGATTCTGGGGTCTGAGATTGGTACTTCTTTCTTTGTATCACCAGTCTTGCTCCACAGATTGCCATTGGTGGCAATGTTTTCATTTGAAATCCTTCCATGTCTAAGTGTGGGAAAATATTGCTCTAAAGTAATATTTCCCCACTGCCTCCCCCATTCATTCACATGAATAGAGCAGTGATCATATGCGCTCAGACCTAGATCCCTGAGGGATTATTTGGAGCTCTGTTTCTCTATCTGAACTAAGAATGCACAAGCTGTAAGTCTCTCTTGAGGAACGGTGTGGTAAGCACAGACTCTTTGTGACCTCTGCCATGAGGCAATTTTATTACATCATTAACTGAAAAAAAATATTTTCTTCTTAACTCAGTCAATTGATGGAGATGTCCCTAGACAAGCTGTTTCAGTCAAAACCTTACATCTCATGGATTTTCAGTTCTCAAAGAGATTTTGTCATGCTTTCTGGCCAGGTCCTAATCCACATCTGTTGGCTACCCAACACTGAGTAGATGAGGAATCAAAAAGCATGCCCTAGAGCTTAGGAAGGTATATTCTGAGGTGAGCCAAGTGGTGCATCACCTGAGCACAAGCTGTATCATATTGCTTCTCTCTGTAGTCCAAGCAAAGAGAGTGTCCTGTGATGTAAATGGGCACCAGCCCTTGTTACATCAATGAGATGTACCTCTGTTACCTTCTGTCACTATGAAAGATTTGTCCAGAAAACTTTCTTTTAGGGAGACTTAACACAGTAGTGTGAGTGCTCTGGTTCCTCCACAGTGGAAGTCTGTGTAGTCACCCCTTGTGCAGTCAACCAGAGGGGTTTTGCTGGAGCTGTTACACCCCATGACTGTGATGTTGTGATATCCAGTGAAAGGTTAAGTTTCTACTTCTCCCTTAATGAAAAGCATGTAGTGTGTAATGGCAGTGTATAAAAGTGTTGAGGACTGCTTTTATTAATGCTGGCTTGGGGATTTTATGTGCAAGGCCCAGTAAAAACTACTGACCGTGGACCCTTGTGGTCAGTTCAGCTGAGGGCCAGCAGGAACAACCATCACAGGAATAATTGGGTGACAGCAAAATATGAAGAGCTGAGAAGGCACAAAACTCAGCTGCCATCTTCTGTAACATTTCTGTACCGCAGAATGAACTCAGCTCAATCTGCTTCTGCCTCTTTGTGACTACCTATGTGAAATGTGAATTTTCATGTAAATTGGTGTCAGCAGCCTTGGAAATAAACAGAGCTTGCAACAGAAGAAACGAATAGCAGGTGTTTTCAAGGGAAATAAGTCTAAAGATTGATGGATTAGTTTTAGGAGGATAAATTGTTAAGCTTGTGAAGATGAAAGTTTTATTTCCACAGGTACAAAGATTAAGTAGTTCTTTTTGATTCACGATTTTGAACTACAAAACAGCAGTATGCAGCATGCTATGTGTAACTTAATAATCTGCTTTAAAAGAAATGTGAGGCAACACCAATTAAGGCCATGTTTTTTTAATGAATAGCTGCTCAGACAGGTAAAAAGCCATGTACCATATTGTGCCATCCATTTTAAGTAGAACTTCACAGAGACCTTCAAAGGTGGGTTCTGCCTAACAAATGGATGAAGTGATGCATCTCTATTTTACAAGGCAAAAGGGAATAACGTGGGCAATGTATGATCTGCATGTGTGTGCGTGTGTGTGCGTGCTCGCAGCGTTGAAAGCACCAGATTATGCTGAACTAATTAAACAAGCTTACAATTGCATTACAGCAGACACAGTGATGAGAGCCAAAATATGATTGGCAAAATATACATGACATATTGTAAAACAGATAAAATGATAACAGCTTTTTACTGAAGAGCATCTGCTATTCAGTTGGGAAATTAGAGTGGAATGCAACTCTTCTTATAAATCATAAAATAGTGTTGCTATCATCAAGAATTTCCTGTCTTAATTATTTAAGTGTGACATTGTTGCTTTTGCTTGTATGTCAGAAAGTTAGAGACTCCAACTTTTTATCTCTGAACATACTAGTTTATTTAACCACACTTAAAGATCTTTAAACTTTGTGCTTGTTGACAGGTATGAGGACTAAGCCAGATCAGCTGGATAAAATAACCTGACATCCCTGGGTTTTGAATTTCTTCAGGAGAACCACATAAGAAGGGAGAGCAAATGTCTTTACTCTGATGTGAGCTGAACCTCCTTCCCTTGTTGTTGCAGTGGTTTACCATTTGTTTCTGCAGGGGAGGCTGCATGCACAGACTGTATTGTTGTATGTGTTGATCTGCTGAGATTAGACATTCCACTTAAATGCAATGACCTTCAGATGCTTCCATGGAAGAAGATCTGTTTCTTAAGCCAAATAATTAATCACTGCAGGATGGATGCTGCTTCACTATCTATTGAATTGATTCTACAGGGTGTAATGACTCACTATTTAATTGCTATATAATTTTATTATTATCCGTAAAATGTTTTTCAGAAAGGGAAGAAATAATTGCAAAGGTCCTAATGTAAACTGATATAAAAGCTGACCTAGCTTTACTGACTTTCAGTAATCATGCATTATGTACCTGCCTGCTGTAAATGAGTAACTTAAAAGGGCTGTCCTGGTTTAAGTGGCCTGCAATACATTTCTCTCACAGGAGCAGAACACATGAGAAAGTGTAACACATCCAGTGCAATTTGTGGTCTAACCTCCAATTGCATGATGTCAGGGCAACCCAGATCCAAACTGCTGTGCTGCTGTCTTTCTGATCTACTCTGACCTTCTCCTTGCCAGCTCATGCAATAGGCTCTTATTGTAGACTTACAGTCTACAATCTGAAATCAAAATAAAGCTACTTAACACACACACAAGTTGCTGTCAATTTACCTGTCCTGTCTTCCACTACAGCCAAGAGCTCTTGCACCTGCTTTAACTTGCTGGCTGCCTCATACTGACCATTTTAACCTTGAATTTTGGTTCAGGCAGGAGTTATTCTTGATTTCTCTCACTATAATGTGTAAACATCCTGTGGATGCATGAAAATGCAACTTTTTTGACTGAGAGAACAGTTTCTTATCTCTAGTACTTGTTAGACTGCATATCTGTCAAAGGCTGTTGCACTTCCTATCATTCTGTATCAACATCTGTACTTAAATGAATTTACCACATTCTGGGCAGCAAATTATTCTGACCAGTGGTCCCCCAAAACACCTTTGCCCTTTATCTGCTGCTTATCCTGTGGCTTTAAAAAATGTTCCTCTCCCCATCTTAAAACTGCTGCACAGAAAGGCTCAGATGAAGGAAAAAACCAGTTGGTCACTTCTTGCCATCATCTCCTCTTCTGCCAGAACTCATGGGTACTGTCAAATATCTCTTGTCTGAGAGCTCACTTGTGCTTTGGATTTTCATGTGGCTTAGATTAATGACCTGGCAGAACTTCAACATTGCCAAGTCCAACAGAAATGCTGGACTGAAGGTGAATTATAAAATGGATGGCCTTGTAGAAAGGAAAGAAGGTGACTATAACACCCTGTGTTCCAACAATATGCTGTTAATAGAAAGGTAGACAGTAGGCTACAAACTCCAAAGCAGCTGAGAGTATTGTTAACCAGGCACAGTCCTAGAGAGAGTCTTTGGTCAATCTACACACTGGGGAAGTACAAATATGAAACCAACTTTTCCCTCCCCTTGCATGAAAAAGTTATATAAAAAGAATGAGATTAAAAGAAAAATGAGGGAAAAAGAATGCAGGCATGTTCTGAGGTGAAATACATCAGTCAGTGTTGTTTTCCAGGCTCTTTTTTTTTATCACCAGTGCTTTCTAAGACTTAGCTCAAGTTTAATAGATGGTATGAGACATAGTCAGATACCGAGTCAGGGCCAACCATACCAGGAAGTTTTTACATCATCTAACACAGATGGGTGCTTACAGATAACTGCAAAAGTAGGGGGAGGTCCTGTCTTGGATCTCACTATTTCCATAGCTAGGGCCATAGTGGTTAGTCATGTTTCACGAGAAGCCTTGTTTTTTGGTACTTGAGCCTCAAAGCACATGAGGTCTTGCCCTTGGGAAGGACTACCCCTCAGCAATGGTTTATCTGGGCACTGACTGGCTGAGGAGCATCTCTGCTGATATGGATGCAGGCATATTCACAGACTCATGACCCAAGCTGTGTGCCCAGGCAGCAAAGACAGAAATCAGTATGATGGGCTGTATCAAAAGAAGAGGTAAGACATCAAGCAAATTGTTTATCCATTTTGCTTGGCACTTGTTAAACCTCATGTAGATACTTTAAGCGAGTCTGGTCACCCAAATGTGTAAAAAGCCTTTTCAAATGAGCAAATTCAGCAAACGACCCACAGAATGCTCAGGTTTGGAGTATCTGAACTGTGAGGAGATGTCAATGGACCAGGAATTGTTCATCCTGGAGGAGATGTGGTTTCAGGCTGCTTAATAGGACCCTCCTTGAGTACATAAGATAATTGGAAAGACAGAGCCAGGCTTTTCATAGTGGAACACAGTGGGAGAATAAGAAAATTGGAAAGACAGAGCCAGGCTTTTCATAGTGGAACACAGGGGGAAAAAAAAAAAAAAAAAAAAAAAACAGGCATAAAATGATAAAGGAGATGCTCAGATTGCATATAAGGAGACATTGTTTCACCATGACGACAGTCAACAAGTAAAGAAGGTTTCCAATAGAAATTTCGCTGTCTCCATCCTTGGAGGTTTTCAAGACTCCACTGGATGAAGCCTTGAGCAACCTTGTCTGATCTCATAGCAGATCCTGCCTTGAGAATTAGGTTAGACTGGGGATATTCTGAGGTCCTTACCAGTCCAAATTATCTGGCAACTGTATGGTACTTAAAGACCTGTTTAAATAAAAGCTCAAAATTTCTTCAAAATTCTTATCTGTATTCCCTGTGCACTGAGGATTCCTTTCCAATTTTGAAAACTCACTTGTTGCAGTAATCTACTCTGCTCATCGCAACTTCTTTAAAGCCTCCAAGCTTTTCAATATCCCTTCTTTTAGTATCTGCTTGCCGTAGTAATGTATTCATTACATGTTCCTACTATCTTGCTTCAAAGACACTTATAAGGATTGCTCAGGTCTGTACTATTTTCTAAAATCCTGTTCAGTTAAACTCATAATTTGCTCATTTCTGCACAATTCACAGAGACATCACTGTTGTTAAGCTTTGCCATGTGTTCCTTCCCTGGGGAGATCCACTATGTGATCTGTACACCATTGCACTTTGGAACAGAAATACATTTTACCCTACATCTGATGGAGAGCTGAAAGATTGGAGATTAACTTAAAGCTAAAATTACTTTTCAGTGCTTCACAAATTGTTTCTATACAAACAAAAATGAAAGATTGTGGATTGCTTTTGTCTTATAATTTTTATTGCACATTATGGAAGAGTTCAGGAACAGTCGGTAAGTTGAACTAGAACCAATTCTCATCTGTTGTTATGGTTACCAGGGATAGAAAATAATTTCCTGTAATTTATCTTAAAATCATTTATGTCGGATACAAACACAGATTAAGCTGAATACCATGGTAATTTCTTCTTCAATTGTGTTAGGAACCATAAGACATTCATTTTTACTTCATAAATAAGGGTTACAGTATGTCATGCTCAGTCAAAGAAGATAAAATGAATCTAATTAAGTGCCATCAGAAGATCACTTTGCTGTTTTTATTGCAGCAATAAAAGTGCCCTTACCTTCTTATTCTTAGAGAAATGACAGAAATTATTATGGAAATAGGATGAGATCAAGTAAGTCTTGCTTGACCTAGGCTTGGATACAACAATATCCTTGTGTCAGTGATTGTTGAAGTGAATAAGCAGTTTACGAAATCTGATGGGCTAGAACTCATAAGAGATGCACTTGCTTTATTAGAATGAATGAAACCATATGTAAGCCTCAGACAGGTCTTGTTTATTGGGTTTTATATAAACAATATCATCTTTTTATTGATCTATAGGCCTCAGTGCTGATGATGGCAAAGAATGCTTTCAGATTGATGACTGCAGGTTCCTAACATTGATTAGTTGATGTGTGCACAAGTGAAAAGAACCATTTAGCATTAGCAGTATGTGTATACCAGAATAATAATCTGGAGGTTGCTTCAGGGTATAGAAACTCTGCATGGAAATAAGAACAGTGGAGAGCCCTGAAAGAACACAGGATAAGTGAAAGGCTGTTAAACAGTACCTTGAAGACGTTTTCATTGACTTGCCAGTGTTTTTAAAATGCCAGCAGGGAGTTTAAAAAAAAAAAAAAAAAGTAAAAATCTGCTGTAAACCTCAGAAAGTTTAGAGGATGCTTACTGCCTCTGAAGTACAGAAGAGTTTAGTTGATACGTGGTTACACCACCTGATCCACATGTTTGGAGAATGATGATGGAGAATAAATGTAGCTTCCTATGTCTAACAAAACCCCCCGTCACAGTGAAGTGGCAGTGAGCCAGGAGGTTCCGAGCTGTATGGCTGCATGACACATGTTTTTTACCCAGCACTGATACCATGGGCCAGCTCACCTCTCTCCAGTGCCTGCAGGAGAGTGGCTTGAAGCAGTGAGATCTCCCACTGCTGCCCACCAACACCAGGCAGGGAGCCACAACTCCTCAGCTGTCAGGATCCAAGGCAGGGGTTCCAAACCAGATGACAACTGCTCAGCATTTCCCTTCTGGAAAACTTGGAGGATGTTTTCATTGAGATCTTTTGCAGAAAGGACTAATTTGTTCATAACCAGGGTGGTGGGATTTTACCATAATATTTTCAGGAAAAGTTGGACTTGTGCAGTTATCTTGGTGGAACTTTGACAATTTTTCTCTGAGGGTGAAAATGAAAACCAAACCTTCCACTAACATACATTTTTCACTAAGAACCTGGATCTAGTCCAAAGGAAAGCAAATTCCTGCAATAGATAGACTGTATGTTTCCCTTCTTTCTTATGAAAATGGTTTGTAAAAAATATGATTTAGAAGTGTTCCTGAGGTGGAGAAGGTTGAACACAGAGCCATCAATGCCCTCCCTTTCTTCTTCCCACCAACCCCTTCTTTCCTGGGCTTGCAGAACTGCAGCAGCTCTCCAGAGCAATGGTTGCAGTGGTGATGGGCATAAACTGTATAGTGTGAGCAGTCTCAGCAAACACGTCACGGCGCCGTGTCCAGCACTCTACGCACCTAGTGTTCACCTGACACCTTCAGAAGAGAGGGGACAGGGCAGCCAGGACTGCAGGGTGCAGTCAGGGGTACCCTGAACAGTGTCCCTGATATAAGCCACATGACCAGTGCTGAGGGTCCTCTGCTCTAGATACAGTAGTTGAGAGGTGCCTGCAAGTGAGGTATTTACAGACACATCAGTATGACAAAGTCGGCCTGGTAGTTAAGTCTGCTACATAAATGGGCCCTCACAGGATAATGAAGTGATGTCTGTCCTATTTCATTACATGAATTTTTCTCAAAACTAGTGTTTGCTGCTGTCATTGGTCTGAGCCTCATGCCCAGCATCTGAAAACTACAGTGAGATGATAAAAGAGACTAGACCTCCATCTCTGTGCTATGGTCTGGGGCTTGAACTAGGCCTCGGGTTATTAAGCAGAGTTTTGAAGGAGATTTTGGTCCCCTCAGAGCTATCAAGGATGTGATTATTTGTCTTTTAGATCAAGAAAGATATTGCCAAGAGGTCAAGTGGTTTTACCATGTGCCTTCAGAGGGAAAATTATCCCTGCATCAGGACAGGGGATCATAGAGCACTGGATTTGCTAGACTGAATCAGTAGATTTGGTCATAAGACAACTTTAAGTAAATCTTGTCAAAGAACCTTAAAACACTGCCTGAAACCTAAGCTAACTAATCAGAGAAGAAAGAAAATCCCCCACAAATATGGTGAATCTGAGAGTTTCCTTCAAGTACCTAGAATTTTGTTCCAGTATGGGAGGTAAACAGGTGAACCACTGTACAACATATTTTTTTTCTGTAATGATACCTTTGTACAACACACTTTTGAAAATCTTTAGAACCAGTTCCACTCTGGAAAAGGTCCTGAATCTTTCTGTATGGATGATGCTATCTCTGTGACGCATTCAGGACTCCACCCATCTTTTCATATAAAGACAGCACATTTTGGCGCACAGGATGAAACATGCTCCAAGTTCTGCTTTATTTGGTAGCCAGCTGCTAATCCGCATAGTGACTATACATAGTGAAAGTACAATAAATAGGTAATAATAAAAATAATAGCAAAAAGTGTAATTACTAGATAATAAATAGGTACAGAATGCAATTGGAATGTTAAATATGGCTGAGTCATTTGCATCATAAAAACAACTAAAACCCATGTCCCCACTAAATGATCCTGGGACATTTCTTACTTAGAAAATACCCAGTTCAACAGTTTCTCCACAGAAGAGAGAGTGTGCCTACAAGTTTATATTTTCATATGGGTGTAGTGCCCGAGTGGAGACACCTCACTCAGGAGAATGCCGTCTTTGCTATTTTGACTTTAGTTGCTCTAGCAGAGATGTAAAGTGCCACAAAAATCCAATAATGCTAATTTATTTCATTTCCTGAGCTGGAAGTCACAAGGAGCCGAGTGCATGCTATCTAGCTCACATGAAAGCTGATGTGCAAGTTGAAAATCAAAAATATTGCCAAGGAGATTGCAACTTGTGTGGAGTTAACCCATATCAAATGAAGGTTTCTGAAAGCCTTAACCTGCTTCAATAAATGACATTTCACTGTTAATAAGGAGTGAAGAAATGGGAGGAAATATTTAAGGGCAATATATTGTAGCTGCAATTGCTGAGCTGGATCCATTGCTGGCATAAACACTGTTGAAGCAAATACAAGATATAATGATTATCATCAGCTAGGAATATGCCTCTTAGCACTGTGCCATTAAAGTTCCTGAGTGTGGGAGTTAACAAAGGCAGTTTAAAGTGTATTGGAAAATGATTTTTCATTCCATTTTAAAAACTCATTTCATGCATTGTTGTGTCATCTACTTTTAAAATTACAGTCCAAGCAGAAAGACCAGAATGTGATACCAGTCTTTTAAATCATGATCCCCAGGGCAGGAGTACATGATTGACCTGTGGTTATTTGTTAGGTCTTTCTAGGACATTCAGCAAAATACTATGCAGGAGAGTCATATGAGTACCTATATAATGAGTAAAAGGTATTTGATTGAGAACTATATTAGAGTAAATAAATAACACTGAGATGGCTCATGCTGTGAAGTTGTGACTGAAACTTAAATAGCCATTTCTGTTGCCTTGATGTAATTGGTGACCTACCAGAGCCAGCTCTTTGTTCGTAATCTATATCAATGCTTGGACAATAGTACCTTTCAATTCATCGTTTCCCAAGAGATTTAAAGCAGTCATAGAAACATTTTCTTTTGCTGCATGCCATTTATTTCTTTGAAGGATGGAGCAGTCTCCTCTAAACTCCCACTGTGCATTAAATATTACAAATTAAAATAAACTACTCTGGGTCTAAATAAAACAGTAGCCACAGGGGCAGGCTGGTATCAGCTTGTTTTCTAACATTTTTCTCAATTAAGGAGAAAGACTCTAGTAACTGGAATATAACACAGTGCTGCTTCTTGTCCTCAGAAAATATATATGTGCAGATATAAAAAACACAGTTCCTGAAAATGAGAATTAATTGTATTCCAATATGCTTGGTGGATAGAGAACACTATACAACTTCTTATGCTTGACTTTATTACTTAATCATATTGGCTGAACTGGAAATGCCTCTTGTGTATGTATCGGAGATTATTAGACTTGCAGCAGGATATTGACTGGAAAAATTACAACTTAGGAGAAATGAGCTTTTGCTGATTTCTTTTTTCTTGTGAATCAACAGAGAGGACCGACCAGTTCCATTTGGATTTCTCTGTTGCTGTTCATAGCACACAGCGGGGAAGATGTCATAAGCCATGAATTTAATTTTGTTAATGTAAGGCTCTTTTACAATATAACACTATTTTTTTCTTTCTATCCATCTTAATATAGTTTATTACACTAAGAACAAAGGCAAATCTTTCATGAGAGATTTCTGTCTGTGTTCAGTATTTGTTCCTTTGATCAAACTTCTGGATTCAACCATGCTTCTGGATTTTGCTTGGTCTAGCCTATCTGAACCACAGAAAACTGGTTTTGGACTAAAAAGTGTCTGTTTCCCCTGTCCATGATGTACACCACTATTCTCTTCTAAACCCACTGATATTTGAAGAGTGTTGGTGACTTTGGCTTGCATTGTCCTCTTTTAACAGCAAGCTGCTGTACTCTGCAGGACTATGAATGGGGTGAGAAGCATACAGGGACAGGGAGGTGCTGGCTGTCTCTGTTCCACCCTTTGTCTTGTGGTGACCATTTCACTACTTTATGGCAGCGGAGCATTCAGTGTATGAGCATGACTCCTGTGCATTCAAGCACCCACCCACCATTGACACCAGCTGGGCTATTTACGGACAGTGTCCTTAGGAGTCAAGAGCCCAACAGTTGTCTACATGAGTAGTTACCATGGTTCCCCTGATGACTTATTGCAGCAAATGAAATGGTTGCCAGATTCCCAGCAGAGTCATGGTGGCTTGGAGGAAGGTGGGTTTTTGTTGGGGACAATGTGATATGAATTATCTCTATGTGGCAATCACAGCTGCAGTTTTTCCCTTCTTGTGACTGGCAAACATGGTACAAACAGCAGGTATCTTTTTTTTTTTTTTTTTCTGACCAATCTTTTCTGTAAAAAATATTCAGAGATTTTATGTGTCCTGTCAGATGTTTTGGAAAAACATGCTTTCACAGCACAAACAACTAATTTAATTTCATCCCATCACCACCAAAACTCTTTCTTTCACAGACAATATAGATTTTCCCTGTGAAACAAGCACTAATAAACATACACATCCACACACAAAGTATTGAGCCTGAGTGGACATTCTGAGATCTTATCACAAGCACTAATAAACATACACATCCACACACAAAGTATTGAGCCTGAGTGGACATTCTGAGATCTTATCACTTCGGTTTATTTACTATTAGATTTATTTACTATTACAAATGATGGTTGCTGATAGCCACAGCTGAAGCTGAGATTCAACGGGAGAAGTACTGCACTAGAATAAATAGTGAGAATATGATATGGCTTAGAGTTCAGAACAAAAACCAAGTCTTGTAGAGCTGAGGTATCTTGTCCAAAACCACAGCAGATCCCTAGCAGAATTAGATACAGATCGTAGGCATTCCCAGCTCAGTGCAGTAATTGCCTGACCATACTGGCTGATCTAACTTCTCTTCCAGTTTTGGTTTCTGTGTCTCAGCACCCTGCAGAATCAGCACAATCCTTGCTACAAGCACAGAGAGGAGAAAAGCTTCATGTTTGCGTGTCTGCAGGCTGAATCTCTCTCCCACACATTCATGGTTCAATCAGAGAACAAATTCATCAGGCAGAATTACAGTTGGATTTCTTCCCCAGTGTGGCATTTCTGTTGTTTCTTTTTTTTTAACGTGAGATAATGAATGGCTGATTGGGAGACACTGTAATTGATTGGGTGGATTATCTAATCATAAAGTGCTCTATCCCTTTTAGCCCAAAACATCCCCTCAAATAAAGCTCCTTCATTAGATGAAAGCATACATCTGGGGTGAATAATTCATATTAACATCATTTTGAAGACAATTCTTTCCTGTATCTTTCAACTAAGGAGACTTTAGAAGAAGTACACATGATTACCATAGAATCATAGAATCTTAAGGGTTGGAAAGGACCTCTAGAATCATCAAGTCCAACCTTCATCCTAACATCTATCTATCCATTAGATCATAGCTTCAACTGCCACATCCACTAATTTTTTAAACACCTCCAGGGATGATGACTCCACTACCTCTCTGGGCAGCCTGTTCCAGTGCCTAACCAACCTCTCAGTGAAGAATTTCTTCCTAATAACTAATCTAGACCTTCCCTGATGCAACTTAAGGCCATTTCCTCTTGTTTTATCATTAGTTATTTGGGAGAAGAGACCAACACCAGCCTTACTACAACCTCTTTTTAAGAAGCTGTAGAGAGCAATAAGGTCTCCTCTCAGTCTCCTCTTCTGTAGACTAAACAACCCCAGTTCCCTCAGGCTCTCCTCATCAGGCATGCTTTCCAGACTCCTCACCAGCTTCGTTCCCCTTCTCTGGTCCTGGTCCAGCACCTCAATGTCCTTCTTGTACTGTGGTGCCCAAAACTGGACACAGTACTCCGGTTGTGGTCTCACAAATGCCGAGTACAGGTGCATGATCACCTCCCTACTCCTGCTGGTCACACTGGTTTTTTTTGTAATAAAAACTCTATTATGAAACTGATGCAGTGAGAATCTCTGATTCTGTCATGGCAGGAGACGCTGTTTTAATTATTATATGCGATTTTGCAATTTTAATTGTATAATTATTATAACATTAAAAGACACAATTACATTTTAAATCTTCTTAAGAACTCAATTTTATTACATTTTTATTACTTTGTAATGATATGGTGGTTTATTATTAGAATTTAGAAATTATTAGAAATAATTTTATAATTTAATAATTTAAAAATATGTTCTTTTTACTCTTTTGTCACTTTGTCTTGCAACCATCAGCCATCCTAAATATCCAGTAGAAAAGAGAGGCTGCAAGCATTTTGAAAGTAACCTAGATAAGACATCAATGATGATGCTGGATATTTTTTCACTTTAGCTGTTGCCTGCCTCACAGAATTAATGAAGCAGGCTGCAATGACAGAAGTTAGTTCAAAGCAAAACACTAGTTATGAAAACAGCTTTTGTGGAGGGTTCATGCTTAAGATGAGTTATGTCACAACTGTCTGCTAGATCAGGAACCATGTGAGAGGAGGTGGTGAAGTTGTCTGGTGCTAATTGTTCCATTTGCTCACAGCAATGTGAATCAGAGGCAGTCCTGTTGAAATCAGAGGCAACACTTTTGTTACAAAGATCCGAGACTCGTTGCAAACCTGAACAAGGCTCACAGTCATCCATCTTGCAACACCCAGTGAAGAGGATGGTTTTGCTAAATAAAGGAGATGAGTGAAATGATTCTTGCTCAATATTGGAGCTTGAACCACCTTCAGTGACCTCATTTCTTTTTCTTTTTTTTTTTTTTTTTATGATTTGTTTGTATTCACTGTTTGCTTTCATGTGTTTTCCTTTGTGTTTTTTTCATTAAAGTTTCCTTGCTGAGTTATATTAACATTTTCCATTGTTCTTCAAACTTTGATATTTTACCAGTTTACCACAAGAAAGCATACACAACCATACAGGGGGGTTATGGATATCTCCACCCTACCCTGAAGAACTAATAACCTGTCAGACAGGTTGATAGTAAATTTAACTAGTGCACTGCCACAGGTGCACTGAATACATGAATTTTGTGACCAAGAAGAATATGACCTTTCTAGTCTGTCTAGGACAGAATTAATCCTCCATGAGGATTCTCTACATTCATAGTTTGATCCACAGAGTGGTAGGTCTCAGCAGAAGAGGAGACTTGTGGCCAGATGCATTTGTGTGAAACCAACATAGGCACTTTGATTATTTGTCCAGCTGTACATTCATATTGTCAGCCCCATATCCAAACTGTGTAGCAAGAGACACACAGAATCTTAGTAATACGACATTCACCTTTAAGTATAAGAAAAAGAAGATCATAATAAAACACCAGTGTAATATTATACTCTAGTGGGCATGTGCTGTTCATCTTAGATGTAAATTATCAATTTTAAAACTCAAACAATTATTTGCTCTCAGTTTTCTCTCCTCTGTTTTCAGATATGTATTTTCTCATTTATAGCTAACCAGGAGATAAACTGCAATTACAAAAATAACAGTGCAAAGTCCTAGGTAATATTCTGTCTGCCCAAATGTTACAAATTCTTTTCATTGGGAAGAGATTGAATGAAAGTAGAGTATCAAAATTATTAGGAACAAAAGGAAAGCACATTTAATTTCCAGACTGTGAAGCCTGCTATGCCACGGTGTCTGTACAGAATATGCAATTGCTACAATTGCCTCGACTGTGCTCTTTCTTAGTTTTTAACTGGTAGAAAATATAATATAGCTACTTTGCACTGTATTTCAGAATAGTATCTGAAGTTGTGCAATTCAGTGCAGTACATCAGGTAGGAATGAGTACTTTGCAGGGAAGCTCAAATCACAATGTGCAGTCAAGAGTCACATTTCATCTCCAACCATTCTTTCAAAACAAATGAGAATTTACACATCAGGACCTGATATGCTGAGATGCCTTCTCTTTTTAGTATCACAGCTGACATACACAGGAGAACACTAATACATCCATCAGAACTATGCTTAAAAAGCAGGTGGATTTTGGCACTGTATGTTACTACTTCTGATCAGAGCACATGCCACTTGCCATTCTGCTCTGCTCTTTCTTTCCTTTCCATAGGTGCTGATGGAAGTATCCCATACCGAAGAGGCTTGCCTGGCCAAAAGTGAAAAATTAAAAGCTGTTCTGCTGTAATAGTGTCAGCACTTAGATCAGTATTTTTTTGAAAGGTGGTTACATTGCTTTTAAGGCAGATTTTTTTTTACTAAAGCAACAACTATATGTGTTACTATAAAAGTAAATTGCTGTATTCTGAGAACAGTAGCAATTTGTTGAAGTATAAAGGCTTCTTATCTTTCTTCATATCATTATTGCAGGTGATGTTTGGTTAAAGACAAACCACTCTGGATGCAATTCTGGCTTAATTTTCGTCTTTCCTCACTTGTTAACCTTTCTGAGATGGGTTACAGAGGAAGGAGAGATGAACTCTAAAAATAACACCCTGAAAGATGACCTTCAAAGGTCCCTTCCAACCCAAAATATTCTATGATTCAAGTACTTGGAGGACTATGTATTGTTACAACTTGGTCTGTAGACCTTATAACCTTAAACAGACATCTATCACACACAACCCCAAGTGATGAGAATCATTCTGCCCTGTTTCTAGGTGAGTAGAAGAGTTGCAGAGATTCTTGGGATGACACAAATGCTCCGCATGTGCAAACACATGCACACATGCAGAATTCTACTACACCTGGTTTTATCCAAGTGCCTCCAACTGGTGCGGATTGTCCTTGATGGAGTCAAAGGGGCAGCCTATAAATTGATTCCATTAACTGCTGAATCAAACGGTCAGAGAGGGCTCCAGGAGGATATATTGCATACACAAGCAGAAGTGAATTGCTGAGGAATTTGCTATCAGCAACACGGATCATTTGAACACATCCAGTATTCACATTTCTGTAAAGAGAAAAATGAAAGAAACTAACCCCTGAATCTCATCCCATCTGCAAGGTTTTTTTTCCTATATCCCTACTAATCCCATGTGGAGAAATGAAATAACCTAATCATTGAGTTTTGAATAAACAATTATTCACCTGAAAGAAATTATCTTCCAACACACGTTTTTTCCAAATCAATCAACTGAAATTGTATGTCAGCTCTTCTTATTGGCAGCACCACTTTGGCTTTTGGTGGAGGAAAAATAAATTTCCATATTTTTCAAAGGATGAACTTTTGGTTTTCACTGATTTAGTAGGATTAAAACTGCAAATTTCTAGGGATTGTATTCCAAATCAGATTCATTTAATGTTTAATTATGTGCCTAAACTAAGACTTTTGCCAGCAATTGTCTTTATTTAATAAACAGAAGTCTATATGTTTTGAAAAAATAATGAAAACACCACCAGCAAAGAAAGGTCAATGATACTCCTTTTCCTGATACTCTGAAGATGTACCTTTCTATAATTGAGTGTGAGGGCTAACTTTTCAGTTGATAAAAACCAATAGAGTGCTTGGGGATTTTGAGGAGCTCCAGCAGTGTAGGTATCTGTGGTGAAAAAGGATATGATGGCAAATTTCAGATGTTCTTAGACACATTCTACCTGAACATTTAAGTATAGGGAATTTACATAGCTACCCTTAAACTTGCTGATATCAGTCATATTGCAAGAATTGCATATGAATACTTCTGGGATCATGAATTGCAGGTTTAGATTTGTATCCTAATAAAACAAAATGCTCCTCTGCCTGCCACCAGAATGCCCACCAGTGGAATGAGTATATATATCTGTGAAGAAAATCACAGTCCAGAGAAACCTTCTTTACTAGAGTAGGTAAACATTTAAAGGAATGAGGAAGGAAGGCAATTTGAGTGTTCTCTGTGCTCATTGGCAAATGTTTCCCATCCTCCCTGCATTCCCTACCATGGTCCAGATCCTCAAGAACTGCTGTGGCACTGGAGCAACATAGTGGCATAAACAGCATCTCCATGAGGGGGAATTCACCTAAAAAACAGCTAGGAGTGCATCACTGTCTTGTACATTGATCTCTTCAAAGCAGAGGAGACAACAGAGATTTAAGACCAAGCTTCTGAGGAATAGGAAGGTGATGGAAATATCATCTCAAATCTTCTTTTGGACTGGGAAAATGTTTATCAATGAAGCCATAGGTGATGAAACTGTCCTGTATTCCATGTGAGAGAAACTGTTTCCCAGGTACTCTCCCAAAGTGGGAACCAATGTACCATTATGTTGTACAAAAGCCTGTTCTCTAAATATCCCTTGTCTGGCTAGAAGCAGAAATGAATTGAAATTTCATAAGGCACTTCATTCTTATGACATTTTCAGTACATCTTTGAAAACTGATTAATATGCAGTGAGTGCCCTGCTGTTAAAGTTCACTGTGTTATGATATTGATGTTCTACTTTTATATTTTGGGGCAAAACATTGATTTGGGTAGTTAAATAGATTATAATAACCTGTCTAACTACTAGTGGGAAAGATATATTTCTGATTCTTTAACAGCCTAGAAAGAGCAAAGATTGTTCATTAACAAACCTGTGCTTAATGAGAGAGAATAATAAAATAAAATCTTTTAGCAAATGGTCTAATTTTACACCTTCCACGTGGGGAAATTAATGCTCTTTTTCGTTTTGCCATAGTACTTTGCATGGGTGCTTCACTAGCTCCTCTGTTCCTAAATTGGGTGATTTTCCTATTATTTACTTTCCTGTGTTCACATGCTGATCTAGATGAGCGGTGCCTGTCAAAAATAAACACAATGTGCCTTTCTATGTTTCTTTCCAGAATTGCTAAGTATTACTCCTCTATCCCTTTCACTCAACTAAACAGTTTACAGCAATCGATAGTTTACTTTAATCTTTTTTTTTTTTTTTTTCCTCCAGCAATGTCATTATCATTTCCTCTTTTAAGTTGGGGAAATAAATGTGAAATAATCTCAAGCTTCCTCTCCTTAATGCATTTTTTTCTAATTTTCCAAATGAATCCCTGTTTCTGGTTAAAGACTAGCACAGTGTGATGAGTTCATTAGTTTGCTGCTGTGTGTTCTCTGACTCACATTAAAGTACTAAAGGTCTTTGAATTAGCAATAATTAGATGAGGTCATTAAAGCTACAATGAGATCACGATTGCCAGAAATGGCCTTACATTGTACACAGTAAGGTCAAATCAGCTATAACCGTTACTCATTCCCAATTTTTTCTTCATTACGTATGCATTAAGTAACGGTAGTGGGTAATCCACTACTTAACATAAGTGAGATGTCCTGCAACCTGTCATATGCACTGTATGGTACAGTGGTAAGAAAGTTGCATGGTGAGATATTTTGTAGTGTCTCTTGCACATAGAAACCACAGCAGAGACTAAATAAGAAAGGATCAAAAAGAAATGGAAGGGGGTATCAACAACATTTTGAAGAAGGAGGAAGGCAGGAAAACGTGGGCTACATTGTCTGAAGTTGCCAGCAGCATTTCCCAGGAAGGATCAAATTAGAAGGTAGGAAACGAGGCTCCCAAGCAGGACAGGCTCAGATGCTTCTCAGGTCTGTAGCTGATGGGAAAGCTGTGGCTCCATGGAGTTCCACAGACATTATGCATAGCAGGCCAGTCCATATGGTCATCTTCCTGGAAGGTAACACTGTTACCTGAGCAGTATGAAACATCCCTGATGTTCCTGTGTCACATTTGCCTTTGACCCATGGACAACACCTCTCCAGACAAAATTGTCATCCCGGGCAACAAAATGCATGGATTACTTTTCTTTTGCATAGGGATGAGTGCCGAGTCCATTCTTTAGGGACAATTGAGCACGTAGTAACCTGGGGAAGGACGACAGAACCTCTTCCATTTATTTCTTATTTTCTAAACAACCATAAAGCAACTTTAAAGATGAGCCTCTCCATGACATTAGATAACACAAGTCAAGCTGAACAAATAGTTAAGTGGGAGAATAGCCAGAAGAGAAGAAAATCAATATACTAATTAAAGCAACAATTGCTTCCAGATGTGTATTTTATACAAATCTGACACTTTTTTGTATGGGTTTGGATTATCTCTCCCCTCCTCTTCCTCACACTCTGATGATCAGAGGTATAGTGGAAAAATGCCCCTTCCAGCACTACGACACACCACATTATTTCAGCACCGTGCAACAGGCAATGTGCTCTGCGAGAGTAGGGCAACTCAGTGAGCACTTTGCTGCAGCTCTCAGCTCTGATGCATTAAAGTCTGCAAGAAATTTAAGGCTCCATTTCATCTGCTTTCACTGTGAAATGCCTCCTCCCTAGATTACAAGTGACAACCTCACTTACATGTCAAGGATGAGGAGACAAGTGAAATTACACGTCCATTCTGGGCTGTGCCAGAGGAAGGAAAAATGCCCTTTTTGACAACTACAGTCTAGACATGAGGTATAGATTAGAGGTTCTGCCTGGAAATTAAAAGAAGTTGTGGTCAGGAGTGTGAGTATGTTATCCAGGGAACTGCCCCCGAACAACTAATACAAGGTGCTCCTCTGCTGTGTGCTGTTTCTCCCATCCTCTGTAAAGACCTCCTGTCAAGGGAGGCTGGATGCTGCTTAGATGCTAAGCTGACCGTTTTAAACATGCATAGAGCCACACTCTGCTTTCAGGCTAATTCATACCTGCGTTGTCCCTGTGACTGAATTAATTCGTGATCTGAACTCACACAGACATTCTGAATTTCCTTGCAGTTATACCTGAATTATGAACAAAAAATATAGTTATTCAAGAGCTCTTAATTTGCAAAGGCACTTCTGTTTGTGTACAGAGGCACTCTGAATGACCAGGGGAAGTCACACAGCTCTCTTCCATGCAGTCAGGTTGTGATGTGCTCTTTCGCTCTCAAAACCACTTTTCCATTCTTCCTGTCGCCGTGTTTCTCTCCCGTCCTGTTTCTGTCAGGATAAGGATGCCCATTATTTTAGGTGACAAGTACAGCCCTTTTCTGAAAACACTAAGGCTGTTGAATACAGATTGTAAAGTGTGCAGTGAGTTTTAGCCCACATGTGGATGCAGGGTATCTGGGACCATTCAGTGTAAACTCCAGCTTGTATATGAGCTGCCAGGGTCCCCAGAGAGCACACATTTAGAGTTTTCCTAGTAGCCTGCAAAGATACTTCACAGATCTGTGTCTAGCATTTTGCCCTTTTTATTTCCAAACTTGATTGATTGATGATATGAAAAAGACATGTCAATGAAACTGCAGATGGGGGAGACAGCAGATTTGGCATGCCAATGTTTTTCTGATATTTTAGTTGCCCTGAGAATCTATTTCTCTACCTTGTAGAGCCAAGTGTTGTTTCTTTTCACTGAGTTTTTGTTTCTGTGAAGAGGTAAATTGTTAAAGCTAATAGATCCTAAAATATCCACAGTGATGGAAAAATTATTTTGTTTTAATGTGTGCAGTAGAACTTCTGTGCAAATAAAGAAGGAGCAACCAGGTTCATTAACACTAATGTGTTAGCCTGAAAGGGAAAAGGAGAATATAAGAAGCTAATGTTGTTTGTACTGCAATCCATCTTCCATGTCACTGAAGGGAAAGAAACCTTTCCTAAATTTCCTATCAATCATCCTGACCTTTTTTGCTGTCTACATCATTTGCATCTTTAAACAGATTATTTTGTGCTGTGAATTTTTCCCTTGATGCTTCACTTAAAAAAAAAGAAAGATGCTTCCCCTTAGGAATCTCTTATTCCAAATGCCTCAGCCCAGATAGGGGTCTATATACCCCCAACAGTAAAATACAGCACTTGCCTCATGGAGCAGTAAGCCAAGGTTCTACCAAAACTGGACATGCAGTGATGTCCTGGGGTTATCCTCACTGTTCTTAAAACCTAAAAGAAAAGCTGTGCACCTGTGTGTGTGAGAGATTGATGGACCCACTGGCTTCTCACTCAGTTTTCTCCCCTCCTGGCTTACCCAAACACCCTGCAGACCATCATCATGGAAAGAAGCACATGGGTAGAAGACATGTGGACAGCGGGGACCACTTATACATCCATGTAGCACTAACACTGCTTCACACAGCTTGCATAATTTTCAAAGATGCAGGTTTTACTACTCCACAGGAATGTATTTTTGTTTGTTTTTTTTTTTTTGGTTATTTACACAATCAATAATAGATAGACTTTTTCATGATGCTTTTACCTTAAAGATACAGTAGGCACACAGGTGCAGAGCAAGTAGAGATAGTTAGTATAGTAGAAAGCATAAACACATTTACACATTTGGTATTCACACACTACCACTTAGAATGTGTGTACTGCTTCTGACAGAAGGTGAAATTCTCTATCTCTTTAGTTAAAAGTGCAAGAGTATATGGGCAAGTTTAAGATGTTCAAAAGGTACTCTGTCATCTGTGGCAACTGCCTGCAATTACAAAAGGCAACACAAATAATATGAGTAAATTAGTAAATTGTAAACATTGTTTTAATTAATTTAATAGAACAAAATTGTTTAGAGTTTACCAGTAAGTAGTGAAAAAGTAAATCTGGGTAAAAGATACAGGAATAAAATTATAACCATTACACTTTTATAAAGCATACCAAATAATCTCTGTGTTTCTAGAAAAAAAAAATACACCCATCTTTCATTTTTTTTTCCTACCAGTTTCCATTCTTGCAGGGAATTTTGGCAAAAAGGCAGAGCAATGTTTCCCAGCCGAGCTCTCAGATGCAGCAGACTTGTCTTCTCAGGAAAGTGCTGTGGCTTGAAAGCTTTAGGAGCTGGCTTTGAGCATTTCACACCAACAAAGAGATGTACTCAGATTTTTTGATCTCTGTTTGGCTAAGTACACAGACAGCAGCAAATCCTCACCTTGCTACCCAACAAAGAGTTCATCTGAGTCCATAAGAATTGCATTTGTGGCTGTAATTGATGGGGAGGAAGAGAAGGAAGTGCAGAACTGCCCATAAAATCCATCTCTTAAAATTATACCCCACAAAATGTCATGAACTAGCTGTAGCATCACAGGACATGAATGAGGAGACTTATTAAATCATTCCCAACCTTAACTTCTGTGGGAAGCTACAAAAATGAAAGCTTTCTTATTTTTAGAGCCCAGGCTTCTGGGGAGTGTGAGGCAGCTTACCAACACACAAAAAAAAAAGAGAAGAATGTTCTGTATTTGTGATTGTTATCATGACACTGACTCAGCACTCAGACATTTTTGGTAGTATCAAAGATGGGATGCTAGTGGGTGAGGGGACTTCCCTGAGTGCAGCTGTTGCTCCTATTTCTGCATATGTCTCCAGTTTTCTTGGGAAGAAAGGAGATTCGGGAAGCAGCTTTAAAAACCTGACATGCAAAACGTATCTTGCGTTATGTTGTGCTGTGGAAAATGATCATCAGTAGAATTATACAATGCTATATTGCCTGCTGAATCCCCCAAAGCAGTTAAGAGCCAGGAGAATATCAGACTGTCATTACCCTGTCTCCCTCCCTCTGCTTTGGAGCATAAACCTCTGCCAGACACTCAGGCAGAACAAAACACTTAATCAGTGTTAAGGATGCATCTGGTCCCCCCAGAGAGATGAGCTGTTCATTTATGCTTGTTTACAATATGTTTATAAACATTAGTGGACAGGGATAGATTACCCCAGTTTACTGCCACATAAAGGAGTCAGCTGCTTACATTTCCCATCATATCTATGTGCTTTTCTTTTACATTACTCAAGTGGTACCTTATGGCAAGTAATCTTTGTGAATTAGGCCAGAAATCAGCAGCGTCCCTGTAGAATTTATACTGTTTTCCTTGTCATTATCTCTAAAGCATTACTTTTGCATCAAATCCCTATCCAAAATGCCTATTTTTACTTGCCATCTCAATTACCTCTTTCCTAAAAAGCATATTGTTTGGGCAGTACTGGAATAGATATTGTTGTGATGACACTCCCCACTATGTCAAATGTTCATACCCAACCAAAGAAAGCAGTCTTTGTAAACAAATTTTTAAATTTTTCTTTCTCTTATTTTAAAAACATATTATCCATGCATGTTCCTTCTTAATTATGAATTGAAACTCTACAGAGCAGTGGGAAAATGGAAAGAAAATTAAACCTCTGGGTTCCCTGAAGTGGAGTGAGGAGACAGGAGTGCTACTGAGTCCTGGGAACAGTCCTGCTCTGCAATTTTACCTCTCTTTTCACCTGCTGGTTCTCTCTTTTTTCTCCATCTTCTGTTTGCTTATGAGCTTTTTAGGACTCAACTGTTTCATTTTAAGTATTTGAATGGCATCATGATCTCTGATTTGAGTTTAATAATCATATATAGGAAAAGAATGCATATGGTTGCAAAACATTGATGTAATGGAGGAGAAATAAATTGAAATAAGACAGTGGAACAGATTTCACAGAGGGGGAATGTGATGGGCCAGGAGACCAGCTGTGTGTAAATCAATACAAGCCAAATGCTTTGGGTGAGGCTCTCCTTCATTGGTGAGAGAGTCTAACAACAAATATTTGACTTAAGGTTGCTCTGTTGTGTGTAAACCCATTTAGAGGCCTGAAATAAAAAGGTGTAGCCAGTTGTAGCTTCTTCTTCATGACCTAATATTTATCAGAGCCTTCCAAGTTAAGGTCATAATTTTCATTTTGTTGGCTGCAAGTCAGGTATTGTAAGGAGTATCATCACACCTCTAATTAGATCAGCATTTTAAATGATCCAGCAATCCCATCAGTCGATGGTTACATGAAAAATGTCCACGAGCCTGATCTCCTCTAATGGGTTTCCCTGAGTTGCCATCAGGCATGACTTGCATAACAAACCAGGCCTGAGAGTGCAACTCATTTACAGTTTGAGGGAGAAGGCTATGCACCATAAGGGAAAAGCAACCAGAGCAACCTCTGCAATAAAAACCTTCCCTTCACACACTCACACACATACATGCCAATATTTGTACATTGACAACTCCCCCTCCAGTAAAGTGCAGTGGTACCCTGGCAGGCAGATTTTTCACTTTCCTAATGTGAACCTGTCTGTACAGTTCACTATTTGAGTGCTTCGTGTCAAAAATCAAAGCCACTGCAAACCCAAACAGAGGGATTTTCTGTCCTGTTTTCCCTGACAACAGAAAGCAGTGCTCCTCATGCCAGTGGAATAGCCTTCAACATGCATATCTTCATTATTCTCTGCATCATGGTCTTACAATCTCTTTACCTTTATTATGTCTTCATGTGGGAGATTGAGAAAATTATATTTGTTTACACTTGCTTCTTGAGGTCTCTGTTTTCTAAAGAATAAAACACATGTTAGGGAGGAAAAAAGATTCCTATATCCAACCATCCTGTACACATGCAAATCTATCTGTTTGCAGAGTGAAATACCTTATAGAGAATAATAATTTATTTTTTTTTAAATAAGTGTGGAAAGAATCTGGACATATTATTATTATACAGCATATACAAAAATAAGTTAGATTTTGTCATATGGAGCTCCAGTTCAGAGACACTACCAAGATTTTCACTAGAAGAAGCCAAAAAACCTTTCAAGCACAGATTATTTCTACCTAAAATACTATTTCACTCTGCTTCATATTACTAGTAATATGGGGAAAAAAAAAAGGCACTTCAGATTTCAGACAAATTAATTTTGGATACACTGGTGAATTTCAAAAAGATTAAAGTACCAAAATGAGATTTTAAAAAATGACAGGAAGACTTCCCTTGGAATCTCATTTTACATGATTTGTAGAACTGACTATTAAACTGAAAAGATCAAAATTTGGCATGCTGTCCACCTGAAGCATGGCTAAGGGAGGGAGTAGATTTTATATTGAGCCCTAACCATTAGATTTCATATACACTTTAGAAGTAGTTCTTGCCAGACCAAAACAAATGAATGATGACACATATTTTGCTTTGTAAGCAGAAGTTTCTGCCACTCTAAATTTAGAAACAGTTCCCTTGATTTCACTTTCAAGCTTCATACACAAGTGTGGCAGAATCTGACTCTAATATTTGGGTGTTTTCCTTTGCACAGGCTGACCCCAGACAAGCTTCAATCTAGTCAGACGAAATTATCATGGATGTTTTTACAAGAAAAGCTCAGTTGGGCTAGAACTTTTCAACCTGGAAAAGAGACAGTTAGAGGAATATGAGAGCTCTAAAAAGCCTGAGTAGGCTGGAAAAGCTGGACAGACAGACTGGTCAGTGCCCCTTTCTGTTCTGGACTAGTGGCCATCAAATGAAGCTACTTTGGTTCAAAGCAAACAAAAACATGTGGTTCATGAAATCAGTGATAGATACATGGGAGTCCTAGCTAGAAGTCACTGTAAATGCAACAAAATATTTAGAAAAGAGTTTCGTGGAGAGTTACTAAACAGAATATTCAAGCTCAGGCATTCCCAGGAGCTGACAATACCTTGAGGCTGAAAGCTAGCTGGAAAGAGCAGCCTGTGTTCTTACTGTTCCTTAGAGGTCAGATTTTGCACTCAATGAAGAAAGGACAGGTAGGTGAATCCTTCATCTGAGCAGTACAACTCTTCTTAGGGTCCTGTGCATCTGCTTTTGCAGATGATGATACCATATACTATCTTTGAAGAAGCCATGAAGACATATCTTAAAACAAGCTCTGCTGTATACCTCTCTGTCCCTACCCTGTTCAAGATCTTCAATCTCTGATTATGATAAATTTCCATTACTATCCAGCCTTAATTTACCAAGGGAGAATTAAACCTTGGCTTCTTTCTCAGTTCTCAGGATTTTTGTTTGGTTGGTTGATGTCAACAAGTGACTATATAATAAAACAGATGTGGTTTCGGCATCACCACAACTTCTGGTTTAAGAGGATAAGCCCCACCCTGCTATTACAAGAAAGTGCATAGACAGCCTTTTTCAGAAGAGTCTTCCTAGCAGAGAGTGCCAAGGAACCTTCATGGGATGTTCTGTGAACTGTCCTACATCCAGAGAGAGGCAGCAGCTCCCCGTGCATTGTGTTACCTGTTGGCTAATTCCAGGCTGCTTCCTAGGCATTCTACTACCTTTTTTTATCCTGTTTCTCTGGGACTGCCTAGCTAACAGGGAGTTAACTCCAGTAAGCATGTAAAAAAACAGAACAGTCTGAATCAGGACTCCCCAGTTCAAGGTTCTAATTTTGGGGAGCTCAAGCCTTTACCAGAGCACGTCTCCTCATGGGTGGCAGGTCCAGTGAAGAAAATCACATTTCATACATGCTGCTTCTGGAACTATTTTGAAACATGCAGGCTTAGCTGGAAATTCCAGGTTGTTTTTGTTTGGTTGGTTTTTTTGTGTATTTTGTTTGTTTGTAGTTTTTGGATGGTTTTGTTTCATTCATTTGTTTTTCATTCATTTTTTACTGTAAGGGTGACAGAGCCCTGGAACAGGCTGCCCAGGGGGGGCGTGGAGTCTCCTTCACTGGAGACATTCAAAACCCGCCTGGACATGTTCCTATGTGATGTACTCTAGGTGGCCCTGCTCTGGCAGGGGGGGTTGGACTAGATGATCTTTCGAGGTCCCTTCCAACCCCTAGGATTCTGTGATTCTGTGATTCTGTTTTTAATGAAGTAATAAAAGTTTAAAACATTTTAATTTTAGTAACCTGCTTCATGTAGAATGCAGATAACTCAGGCAATTGGACTATCTAATGTGTAAGTCATTAATTCTTTGAAGCACCTTACACATTCAAATCATAACAATAACAGAATAATAAAACATAACAAAATAATTTAAAAATCCATACTCCTGTTTTTGCTCTCATTTTCATCTAATAATAGCAATAGTGACCTCAGCACAGGGCGTTCTCAGGGATTAATGACCAGATGGGACTAATAGCACCCTTGGCTACACCTCTGGACACAAATGTCTGTCAGTCCATCATCAATCCTCATAAATTGCCTTATGCCCAGGTCATTACTACTTAACTGGTAGTGAAAATGAAAATGAAAAGCAAACATAGAGAGAGTTGTAAAGGATTTCCACCTTTTATCCATGGGAGAGTGTATTTGCCCCTATCAGAAAGCTTTGCCTTAATAAGACATCACAGCAATCTGTATTGACTAACACACATTGACCGTGTTTCTGTGATTAGTCCTTGTGCAATTAGCCTCCCTGACAACACATTCTGAGGAAGGAAAAACAAGAATTCAGGCTAAGCACCCTTAGCTCTCTCCCTCCTGGGGGTTGACAGGGTGCAACCCCAGTTTTGGGGCTATCAGTATCTTCTGTCTAAAGGATGGCTTTGCAGGAATAGCAACATCCAGACAGACTATAATGTACCCTTCTATCCCAGTCTTTGCTATCCCAGGATAGAAAAAGCTGAGAGCCTCAGACTGTGTAAATCACATCATGGGAATTAACAGCACTTATGAAGAGAAAAACAATAGGAAGTGAAGCCTTGTTTCAAGCCAGTGGTGGATCTAGCTTTATATTTTTTTCATACTTGCTTTCAGAGAAGGTGTACATTGAAGATTTGACCCAAGAAATCTCTAGATGTGTAAATTTTCAACATACAGTAGTGAAAGCAACCCAAACCACATGCTTCTGAATTGCTGGAAATGCCAGAAATGTTTGTGAAGGTAAGTAAGAAAACACGGGTGTGATTTGACTGACAACCAACTGCTGCCATTTTTACTTTTTGTTGACTGAATGACCCCAGGAAATATTTATGCTGGCAAACTTGTAGGTGTAAAATGAGAAAATGAATTGAATCTAAAGCTGGCAGGAAACTGTTTTCTCCATTCCCCTTAGGTATGTGTGGGTGTTCACATATTTAGAAACTTAATTAATAGCTCTCAGGGACTTTCCCTGGCTATTTTTCAATGAAGAATGTTGCCAATTGATTTTTTTTTTTTTTTT
>VWZY01003580.1:337625-406201 GCA_013399075.1 Chloroceryle aenea
TATATCATTAATTAAAACTGATAAATTTTAGTCTAGAAATATTCAAATGGGGGAAAAAAGTGATCTTTCACCCTCTATTTTTCAGATTGCCATTATCAGAAGACTTCTGAAGATAGTCAGAAATGCTGTATGTTTTACTTTCTTGTGGGCCTCTTTTCACCTATAGCTTCCTGAGCTTCTTTTCTAACAAGCCAACAGTGACCAGATCTGAACAATACTTTGACCCTTAATCCACTGCTTCTTTTAATATGCATGTTCAACCTTATTGTCCTGAGAATTTTCAATTGTTAAGAAATTAATATCAAGTATTTCTGGGCTTGAGATTTTAGAGGATACTATGCTATTCCAGCTTTAGTATTTGTAAGTGGAAGCCTCATGAACTGTAGCCCGACATGGAGAGGTAACATCAGAAGAGCTAGTGCATCAGTAGGACACAGCTTCAGGAGAAGACTTGGCTCCAGCAGTGGCAGGGACTGCCCACTCTGATAGTGTTGTTTGAAGCCAAGCTCCTGAAGTATTGGTATAGATGCAGAACTTCAAAATGAGATGCTTTGAGGTACAGACATTTTTTCTCTCTTGATCTAGTCTCCAATACAGCTGTAGGCCATCCAGAGCTGGCATGCCACTGCACCATACTGCACAGCCAGGCCAGGGGGAAGGGGAAAAGGGATCATTAATGATGCTTCATATGAAGGAATGGATATTTCCACATTCCATTTATGTTCTGATTATTTAAGATTTCTTCACTGTTTTATTATAATTGGAAAAATCTTTTCTTTTCTGCCTATAGATTTATTTTTTTTTTAATTTGTTTCTTGTATACTGCAGACACTGCAGAATTAGTTGCTGCTTTCCTTCCCAGAAACAACTACATTTGGCAATGGTTGAATCAAATTCTTAGGAAATCTTGAGTCACTAAGCAATAAGATGGAAGAAAAAACAAGGTTACTTATAGAAATCTATCCATCAGAGAAGAATGCTGGGAGAGGGGCTCTTTCTGAGCTGGCCTTTCTTCTCTTTTACATGTGTCACTATAAATCCCACTGTATTGCTTGTGTGTAAAGAAAAGGGAGAAAAGGTCAGGTTTTTCTAATCATTCATCCTAAATTATTTTCTTTACTTTTTAATTCACATAAATGTCAAATATAGATGAGAGCATGGCTTAAAACTCCAGTGCAGAGCAAACACAAAAGCTAAACCAGTCTATGCTCTTGTACAAGAAATGTTCAAGCTAAAAGTATAGAAAAGCCTCTGAATAGGAGTCTATCATCTCCATAGTTTGCATTCATTCATCTTCTCCTTTTGTGGGAAAGGAAGGAAAATCAGCTATCTAAATCAATGGGATTAAGCAGTATTTTGCCAATTTACACTAACACCTGTCTCCTTTCAGATAAGGCCCAAATGAACATTAACTCGTGCCAAAGCACACACTCAGACTGTTGACCAAACTGTTTAAGCTATCATTCCTGAGATTTGGATGAACAAATGCTGGAACTAATCCTGTCCATTGCATGTAACCTTATGCCCAGGCAGGCATTAATGAAATGTTATCAGCACCATGTGTCAAAGGACTTTTAAATGTGTTTTTATTATTATTTTTAAAGGGCGAAAACAGAAATAAATATCAATCGATCCAATCATAAGCCAAATTAAATTATTGCATCCTATGTGCATCACAGGTTTTAACATTTATTAAAACTGATGTAAGTATTATTCAAGTAGCAGAAAAATCTGTGGAGGACAAAAGAATAAAGAGAATGAAGTAGTAATCAATGACAGAGGAAGGACTGAAACATAATTAGCTGCTATAGTAAACTTGGTATACCTTGGGAGCTCTTAGCAGCCCTTTAATACAAACACTGTAACTAGCCTTTTGCATGGCAAATATTAGACAAATGTGCCTGGTTCTTTGATTGTGGAATACACTGGGGCTCTTTGAGACAGACACATGAGTTTAAGGCTCAGTCCTGCCATTGTTCCCACGTCAGAAGGTTGTTACATCAACATGAAATCAGCATAACCCTCACCAGACTCTGTTTCTTCACATTTTAATCTATACCTGGCTAGGTATGCAAAGATGTCCTAACACATGAGGTACAATCCCTCCCAGGGTAGCATTGAATTTGAGCATCCATGCCCTTAAATCACAATAGATTATTGCTGGTTTGAATTGACTGGGTTTTTGTTCAATCAAGTGGCAACCAAAGGCACTGTGAATCATATCAGTGCCTATGAATAGCCTGCAGTGGCAGGTGGGAGTGTGTGAGGACAACGGGGAAGGTTGTAATAACTCCAGTAGAACGAGAGCAGCATTCAGCGAATGTTCACTCACTTTTTATTCTTTACAGAACTGTGTAATGATCATTTTCAGTTGTTGTTTTGGTCTGAAACTGCATTTGCTGCCTTCTTGGTCCTACTCCCTCTGATTGGGTTTCTTATTGGTAGAGGTTATTACAGCAATAGCACAGAAATGGCTAGATATACACAGAAATTTGCCTTCTAGTTAATTAATCCTGCCAATTAGGTGTTTACCCAGGGTGGCATTACTGTAGGAATAAAAGCCTTAGTCCCTCTCAATCAGATGACATGTTCTAATTGAGCTAGGACTTCCACTGAACAGCTGTAGCTCAATTAGAAACTGATATCCATGAAGAAAGCACCATTGGCTAATTATGTTAATAAGATACTAGCCACTACCTCTTCAAACCATAGCCTTGTCACATCTCTCAAGTGGTACCTTATTTTACTACAAGCTCTACTTATAAGGATTATTTACTTTCTTGTGACAGCTCTCTCGGGAATGTAACACTTACCTGCTTACAAAATCTGCTTTCAAAGCCCATTCCTGCTAGGTTTTTGAAAGGTTCAGGCTCAGGACTAGGTTTATCACAATTTAAGGAGATTATTTGATAGGAAATGTTTTAAAAGGAAATTGAAGTAAAACTGCATTTTAGAGACTGGCTTTCAAGAGCCACTGAAAGCTTCACTGGCTCCAAAGCAGTGAGAATATCATTTCTTTGAAAGAATGCTTTCATATTTAGAGGGAAGAACTGATGCTACCCTTTATGTCAGAGTCCATTTTCATGTACTTCATACAAGAGTAATTTACAACTGTAACTCATGGACTTAATTTCTTACTTGTTGCAAAAGTAGTCTTCAAAAAGTATTTTAAATCTGTTGTCTTGTTAGACTTCATAGCAATTTGCTGCCATTGATTAAAATAACTATTCCTCATTATTAACTCTTTTGGAATTATACATTGAGATTTAATAGGAAGTGTGATTAGAGTGGGTTTCTGCTCAAATCAAGTAGGATGCTGGTACACTAAATATCAGAAAAGATAATAAACCTTTTCCTTATTAAAATTACTACCTATAAGTTTCACTAAGAAAAGATCATTTCAGATGCTTGCTTGTTTGGTTGCACTTTTCTACTTCAAAGTCTGGCTGCAGGGGATGAGAATGTGTTTTTTAGGGTTGTAACCTTATAAGAGCACACAGCAAGGCCACTGCAGGGTCAGAGTCTCTACGGGGCATCTCACCCCGTGCATTGCATGGCCACCGAGCTTGGCCAGCCACTCAACAGCCCTGCCCTGGCTGGGAGAAAGCAGCACAGCTCCTCTGAAACCCATCAATACTGCTTAGTTTTGAACAGAAAACTTACACAAGGGGCAAAGCTCAGCAATGCAGCATTAAGCTTCTCTGCTTTGGCCCAAAAATTGTGGGTCCACATGGGAAAGTTGCATGAGTTATGTATTATTATTTTGTTTGACTCAATAACAGCTTCTTGGCACTGATAAAAGTAACTGTTTAACTCTTTTCAGAATTGCACATTGAAATGAATTATTTAGGTATCATCAGTTGGTATCTTTACACACTATGACTTCACAGGAATCTTACAGCAATTGTTAGTTTTGTCAGTTTAAATGTCTATATTTTTTGATAATTTTTAACCATATATATGTGTTTTATTTCTTCCAGATCAAAAATTTAATTTTATTTGTGATGCTTTGACTATACCATATAAAAAGAGACAACTAATTCCTTCAGAACCATGGCATCAGGTCACCATTTGCGCTTGACAGTCAAATTCCTATTTAGATGGTAACTTCCCTTCCAACCCTTACCATTCTATGATTCCATGATTCCCAAGCTGCAAGGTCTAGCTATAAGGCTTAAACAATATAGACTTTATTCCAAACAGACAATAGAAAAAGAAAGTGGATTACCCAAAGCACCAAGACAGGTTAGGAGTAATACCACAACTACCATCATGTCCACTGGGACACATGACCTCCTCAAAGTCATTTAAGGCAGGATGGTCTCTAAGATGTGAGTATCGCATTTGTACCACATGCTGTGAAAATGGTGCACAGAAGCTGACCCTTCAGAAGTACATGCTACCTGTTATCTCCACAGAGATATGTCTGACACTACTGCCTAAAGCTCTGGAGATCACCGGTTTGTGGGAGGGACACAAAGCTGGCAGGCACTAGAGGTTGAACCAACTTGCAGTGCAGAAGTTAAAATCCTTAGTGTCACTGATACACAGACAGAGCAACTCTGAGAACAACATCTGAGAGAAAAAAAAAAAACAAACGTTCCAAGACAAGTTTAGTCACAGAATTAAAAAAAGGTGGAGGCAAGAAAAGATTTTTAATCCACAAGTATTTGCTTCAGACAGGAGGCACAACACTATCCATATGATTTCAGTTACGAGCAAGAATTTGTTCTTCCGCATGTTCAGACATTACCACATTAATTAAACCATCTCTGTAAACAAGCTTTTTAACATTCACCCTTTCCTAGAGTCCAAATTATTTATGAAATGCTTTTTACTCCAAATTATTTATGAAATGCTTTTTACATAAGGTAACACTATTGAAATCTGAACACAACTGCTACTAAATGTAATGCTTTCAAACCTTCTGAGAAAGCAACACTGAAGTGTCTACCTGTATTGTAAATAGAGAGAACAAAATTATTCCGAAGGTTAATTAAAAAAAAAGAAAACTTAACCCTATCTGCACTCATAAAAAGCTAACCTGGCATACCAAAAGCAGTTATTATATGTCAGCATGTCATGTGCATTGGGAATATCTGATCCAATTCACGGCTCATAAATGTCTAATTAAAAAAAATATATACACAACAATTTTAATTGGTTCATTGCATCATTTGTTTTTATTACAGTTTTAAACTCCTGCACAATAGTCAGGGCTAAACCTCTCAATCTGCAGGGAAAAAAAGCTGTGAAGAGGGATCCTAAACAATATCAATCTAAGTAGTAGTTCAATAATCACCATATGTACAGTGAGGGGTAAATGGCTGAATGCTAGTTAGAATGTAAATCTGGGGTTTAATACACCATGAAGTAGATTGAATCTATCTGTGACAGTGCCAGAAAAGTCAGTGTAGAATGAAAAAGGAGGTGGAACTAAGGTTTAGGTTCAGCCCAAAATTTTAAGCTGAAGGGTGCAGTAGATAAATCTGTGAGAGTACATTGCTTCTTACATAAAAAACAAAAACAAAAGCAAACAAATAAACAAACCAATAGCAACAAAAATCAGAAAATTATGCTTGTTGTTGTTTTTTGTCACTGTTGATTTTTAGAATGCTGTAGGAAAAAAGAAGTTAAATAAGAGATGTCTTATGGCTAGCCCAGTTTTTATCTAATACTTGATAAAGAAAATTCAATTCATGATTATTTATGAACTAATGTCAAGGAGTTTATTACTTTGATTACTCACTAATCATTTCCCGTAAACGCAGTGACCTAAAAATCCCATATAATCAATAAAGTAGTAAGTTTCAGATTTAAATCACCGCACCTTGTATTCTTGAGTAAACCTTTGGGTAATTTACAAAGGCTGTTGAATTTTATAGTAAGTGTTTTTCAAACCAAGCTGGATTCTAAACAATAATGACTTTTTAATGTGGATCTGTGATTACATTGTCATAGTGAAATACGACAGTCTTTGACTGCATTCGAAATGAGGCAGAGGGTGAATTACTCCAAAGGCATAGATTACCATAGCCTCAGGTAAAGCAATCTTCATAAATTAAACTCCAATCTAAAGTGACCTGTCACTACAAACCTGTTGCTACTCCCAGTAACTTAAATTCAGTGTACAATTTGAAAACAAGTTCTCTTCTTATTACCACAATGGGCAAAAGTTACTTCACTAAAGTATTTTAAAGTGAATGTGAGGGAGGAGAATTATACATAAGCATTTTATGGGTTTCTTTTCCATAATTTCAAAAAGCTGTTAGTTAAGGAAATGCAACTTGTTGTCTGCTAAAGTGTTTATGCTTTTAAGATATCAAAATCTGTCAGCTGAAGGAGCCTCTGGCATAAACAGCAACTACAGCACTTTCTTAACTCATTTTTGACACACTGAGCATATTTGACTTCAGCTATAACATCTATTGTTCCATGATATTCAGGAATGTTTTATACATTTAGCTGCTTGAAACAATATTTCCCAAGGGGTTTGCTGGGTTTCCCATTCCTCAATCTGGGGAAAATCTAGTTAATAAGTGTTTTTTCAGAGATACCAGAGCAGCTGCCTTCTGAAAATCATACGGTTTATTTGGTAACCAAAAGCTGAGGGCTTAGTTCAGATAAGGCTTTGGATGATAAGGCTGAGAGTCTGTGTCCAGCTCTTCCCACAGCACTGTTCACAGTGTTCATCCATCACCCTGCAGGACCCTGCAGGCCCAGTAATCCTGCTCCTCAGTAGTTTTCAGCCCAGCCTAGGAAGGAAAATGAACACCAACTTTAAATTATTCAGTAAGTACACTGCAAGCTGTTAACTACAGCTAGTCAGCAGTTGCTGAGCACCTCATCCATCCCTTTAACATTCAGTGGGTTCTTCCAAGCAAAATATGGAACCAGGCAAGATGGGAAGATATATCTATCACAGAAATTTACTGACAGGCTTGTAGTTAACAAGCATACTCAAAGACAGTTGCAATCTCTTTTTCTTTGCCAGCTGAGGCTTATCTTTGTGTGTTTCCTTCTAGACTGGCAGCATGCACTTACACACGGTTCCTGAGCTGTGGTAGTCACTGACTTCTGCAACCCCTTTGGCCAAATTAGCAATCTTATTCCTTAGGAGATGGCAGATGAATTCCCACCATAGTGGCAGCTGGAATAGAATGCCAAAAGCAGTCATGTTGTCCTGACCGGTTAAGGTGGGAATGATGAATGAGAATGAGAGAAATGGAGCTCGAACAGCATTTCTGGCATTCTGAGTTGAACCTTCACCAAGGAACATAGAGGGTCTGAAATCAGTCAAGGTGAGTACTCTTCTCTTCAAGGTCCAGCACAGGTTCTGCCTTGTCAGAACAGCTAAAGTCACATAGGAAAAACCCGTTCTTTCTTCATAAAAATTATTGTTCCTAAATTCCTACTGGGGGTTCAGTTCTTCACGGAATGGGAAATCCAATAGCTGACAAATTTTATCAAGATTGTGGTGATCATAAACCAAGGAAGCAGCAAAAGAATAGGGAAGAAGATCAGAAAATCAAGGATCTCTTGAAATGCCAGAAAAGCAGAGCAGATATCAGCCCATCTCTTTAAATTCAGCCTTCTACAGCCTTGTGTCCTTCTACATGGTCAAATGGGACCTTAAAGTGGTGTTGAAACATTCCTTTTTTTTACGCATTTGCAGCTATCCTGGGGGCAGGGAGGAAGGAAGTTTAAAAGGTAGGGATGGAAAGTGAAACATATTTTGTTGATACAAGAACTAGAATGAAAGATTTTATGAAAGTAGCTTCAACTTTTCTTAGGCTTATGTTTAAAGCCTAAAAATTATAATCCCATGATGTCTGGGAAAGCCCAACATTTCTTGCAACTACCTAAATGAACAGTGGTTAATTACTATCAATAGCAAGTTCAATTTGTGTTAAGACCTTGTTATACATACAGCATGGCTTTTTCTGTCAATTGTTTTTCATTGTTTGGGTTTTTAGTTTAATAGAAATCTCAGTCAGCCTCATGTACATGATAAACATGATGCTTTCACAGTGTGAGGTCTGGGTTTGAGTCACAAGCTCAGTTTTTTACTCCCTGGGATGACAGGTTTATATATACGGAGGTAATGAGGCAGAGAAAGGTTTCCCTGTTCTTCCCCCTCTTGAGCATGTTAAGCCTCCTTTATTAAGAATGACAGAGGTCTGGGTCATGAAGACATTTCTGAGGAACTGAACAGAGCAAGCTGAAGAGGACTGAATTTAGTATGTACCCATTTCATTAAACATCAGGTTTTCATATGTCTTTCTTTAGGATCAATATCTCCTTCTTCAGCCTCATTAGGTATTAATATCATGTACATTTCTCTCACTCTTCTTCTTCCATGTTTTATTCATCCTCTGATAATTATCTTAAGAAAACAGGTGTTATTTTGTGTCTGCCAAGATGTTTGCATCTCATGCCCAGTTACTTTGGGGTCTGTGAACAATTTAATCCAAACTTGATGTCTAAAAAGATATCCTCTTTTCAAGAGTCATGCAAACAATCAGCTGTGTTATGTGTCCTTCCACACAAAGATCCTGCAGATGTCAGAGAAGCTACCTTAAGGTGACAGAAAAGAAAATGTGAGCCTAAAAAGGAAAGCAGTCTGAGTTAGCTTATCAATATTATATTGATACTGTTCAAGCTAGCTCAGCAGATACAATCACAAAAAAACCCAAACATTTTCCAGTTCTCACAATTATATCTGCATTTGCAGGAAGGTATAAACACTTCTAGATGCTTCCAGGATTTTTTCTATTTTGGCTAGGCATAAGCGCAGCTGTGAACGTCCTGATCTTGCTGAGTAGTTTGACATGCCTAGATCCTGTCAGGTTTCCAAATATTTGGTTTCCTCACAGTTTTTTTCCCTGCTAATTTTGCTTGAGAGACCAAATATAGCAGCTAGTAGAAACATGATTCGTCATGAAGAATAACACAGATATAGCTCCTATAGTTACCATCCTTTTCTCAGAGGGATGGCTGAAAGCACTCAGCACATGGCACTCTCATATCTTCCTTTATCTGCTTTCCAGCAACATCGATTACACAATTTTAATTTGCTCTTCTTAAAATGGTGTCCTTAATTGAATGATCTCATGCTATTTTTTTCCTGCTTCACCCAGTATTCAAGAGGGTCTGTAGTCACAAAAAGAAAAAAAATGAATTATTTCTTCCCCCTTACCACTCTCCAGGGTTTGGCCCCAGCCACACTCACTGACCACTGTTCGAGTTGTGCCTGCCCACAGAATAGCCAGTTTCCTTCTGGCCTTTTCTGGAGTGTTCCACACCACAGTGTCTGTCTCACAATTAATAATGTATTTTTCTAACATCCTAGGGAATTGAGGAAATATTAACCATATTTCATAGGTGAGGAATTCAGACAGGGAGGGATTAGGGCTAAAACCCTGGGTTTGGATTTCTGACACTCCAGCATGCTTACTCTCCTATATAAAATCCTTTGTTCAAAGACCAGATCTGATGAATGTCACTACAATACACAACTGAAGTTTGATGCAGGGCAGAATCCAGTTTCCTCTATAACCTACAAGGAAGGGCATTGGCTAGAGCCTGGACATCCTGATTCATCCTCCAGAGTAGCCAATTCCAGTTCATAAGAAGCCCTTGACAGTTGTGCCAAAGAAGGCCTATTAGAGGCTAAGGAGACCGAATTATTTCACATATTTTCCGGGTACTCACTTTGCACTGTAAGTGGTCTTAGGCGACCTAGTTAGTTTTTGATGAATAGTAACATGAAGCCAAGGAGACACATACAATGAAAATAGAGTAATTTGAGCAGTGAAATATGTTTTAACAGATAAATAAGGAATTATATTTTCACATAATGACATAATAAAAATAATTGACAATAATTTTGTTTCATTGGAAAACAAACATCTCTGAATGATTTACTCAATTTGCAGTTTGTACTGACTTTTGATTGCTAAAATGCAAATGTAGGATTTACTACTTTTTAAGAGCTGATAATGTAAGACTTTTCCAATGAAAACAACTGAAATTACCAAAGCAAATAAGCTTTTAACTCGCATCACAAGCCAAGATACCATGTCAGCAATGTCAGGTAGCACAATAGATATACCAGGATAAAAATGACACATTCCAGCAGATAGAAGTGGAGTTTCATAGCACAGACCTTGTTAGCAGCAGAAGGATTTTGTAAGGAGCGGGCAAAGCAGATTCCACTTAAGGGAGGAACCACACTACTACTGAGGCTCCTGACAAATTCTTACTACAGGCCCTTCCCTATTTGCTGTGCTGCCAAGAATGTCAATTGGATACTACACTTGCTATTGATCCAAAGGAAATTTTTTTTGTTGTTATTTGTGTAAAAAATGTGAATGTACTATACTGTCATGCAACAATAAAACCAAATAAAAAGTACAAGAGGGAAAGCAGCAAAACAGAACAACACAAACAATAGCACCGTATATTTTCCAGCTTATAATGTCACATTTTGGCAGATGGACAAAACCCATGACATATCTATGGGTGTCTGAGTCTGGTGATGATTCAAACTCCCTGTCATGCCTTGATGGGCCTGTCTGCAATGACTAACACACGTCCATATAGTGGCTGATACCACTATTTGCAGCATCTTAGCTGAGAAATAATCATACCTGGAGCTTCATGGGGAGTTCAAGGAAGAATTTGGAGGATGGGTCTTTGCTGTTCTCCCAACTCTTTATCCTTCTCTAGCTGCTGCATACAGGTCAGTATGCTGGAAGGTGCTGAGTGGGCTCTGTGAGCCCCTTGATTGCCCCATCTTTATTCCACCTGTTGATACAAAATCTCCTCTGGGTGCACTCTGGTCCCATCATTACTGGGAGATAGATCTCGCACACACATGCTGCAGATGAGGCACCCACAAAGCAGTGAAAAGTACATGTTTGTGTGGGAATGGGATCCTGCTATCCTTGCCAGTTGGCACATCTCTTCTCCCAAGTGTGGGCAATGACTCTCTGATCAGCCTTTATTATGTTTTCTCACAGACAGGTGCCTTGTGCTGAGATGAAGGCTATGAAAGTTTCTGCACACTTGTAAGGCTGTTCCTGGACAGTCATGAGTCAATATCTCAGTTTTTTATTTTTATTTCCCTACGGCTAAACATGTAAAATTTAGCAGAACTGCCTAAGATGCTTAAGAGCTCTGATGGTCATGTATCTATTTTCAGTTCAAAGTTGTAGCTTCAAGCCAGAGAGCTAGCTTCTCTTTCCTTGGAAATAGCAGAGAAACAGTGATTCTCATGGCATCTTGGTATATGTGAGTGACCTACATGTGAATTCTTCTCAGCTCACTTGCCTTCCCAGTATGAAATCTTTAACTGTGGACCTGTGTGTTCTTGTACTCTCTGTGGCTGTAGTAGCCTGATAGCTCTGTTATTTGTTGGTTTTGGTTTTGTTTTTTTTTTTGTCTATACACCCAGTCCTGGGCAAAGGTTCTTTGTCTGCTACCCATCTGGAAAGTGAGTCAGGTTCAGGACTGAGTGGTCCCAGGACGAACTAATAGTTTATTGTATCTTTTATTCAGACTTCCCACATGGTGGATATTTTGTATTTAGGGAGTCTTTGTAGGGATATATAATTACAGAAGCAAATCACTCCTTTGGCATGCCAAGAAATACAGTGATGTGAGTAAAGAAAATATAGCATGTATTCCTGCCTTCTTTTCATTGTTGTGCTCTTAAATCTTCCTTCTCCTTAAAGCAGGGCCTCCTGAGTCTGGGATGCCCCACAGGAATTCTGGGCTTCTCCTGTGAGACATGGATCCATTCCTTCTCTCTCAGATAAACCCAGCTTCCTTTTTCCTTAGCTGTCACACAGTTCCCCCCTCAAACCCATATTTTTTCCTCTGAACCTGTGAACCTTTCCATCCATTTTTCAGAGAGATGCAAACAGTCATGAGGACATCTGGCAATATTTGTAATATGTGCATGGATAAACTTAGAGACAACAGTGTAATATGTTACTCACTGAATGGAAAATAAGTCTAAACACTCACCAGCTTACATCTAGCGTAAGTATCAATCAGTGTGCTTCAGTAGGTCTGCTACAATGTACCCCCACTGTGGATGTGAGCCAAAATCTGAACAGCAACAAACAACCCATTATCAATCCATTAGTCCTCACTGACTGAACTGTACACATAAAATCTTGTTTTACATGCATACTCCTGCCATTCCCCAGCAGAGATAATTAGATTACATGTGAGTATCACTCAGCCCAGAAACTTGTCACATTCTAACGAGTTCCTTCTATCTGTCCACAGACACAAATAAAATACCTGCTTTTTCTTTTCCTACATAAAGCCATAGCCAGCAGCCAGCAGCTTGCTCGTGAAAATGCTGACATCCACTGCAGCACCCAGCTAACATACATGTGATGATTCATTGCTAGTTTTGTCCGTCACACAGGAGACAGAATAGCACCAGATGTCGCACACACTATGATGTTGCTGTTTCCTTCCTTCATTCCTTCTGGATTTCTTTATGTGGATATTACAACTGACCAATGACAACCTCATCGTAATTCCTTCTATGACTATTTAAAAGTTTGTCCACATAAATATCTATGTACCCAAGTATTCATCTTATCAAAGACCATCTCAAAATCCATCTACTTTTAACACAAATGGGCTCAGCCTGGCAGACAAGTCAGTGTTGTGTGTGCACTTACTGTCTAGATAAGACCCAAGATACCAATGTTCATATTCTTAGCCCACAGCAAATGTGAAATATCCAGCATAGTCCAACTCCCTTAGCCAGTAAACAGCCACTTCTGAACATCACAGTGCATCTCAGAGAACCCCTTCAGGAAAAGCACTTCTTTCAGAAGTGTCTTTTTGGGAGGGATTTTTCTTTCATCGTCTTTCCAACACTAGCATTTTCTCCTACTGAACGTTGGATCCACTAATGGTTCACCTAGGGAACTCCACACTGAACCCATCCCTTGGGGCCATTTTGACCAGACAGTGCCACGTGGGTAAAATTTTCCTGTGTGTCATACAGTGCTTCTGCAATGCTACACTCCATAGTGTTTCATTGCAGGGTGTCGAGGGTAAGTGGCACATATGCCTTGTGCTGTTTCTCTGATTTGCTATAACACTTTCCTTTTCTGAAAAAGGAAAATGATGATTTTGTAAAAGTCACTGGGATAAAATTCTGGTCTGAGATGCTGCTGTGCAAATGCATCCTTTGTTTTAGTGGTGTAAGCCCTATTACAAATAAAAGAAGAATCTAGAGGCTCATTTTTACTTTTTGACGTTGGATGGGTCTACATTTTGCTGAAGTGCTGGAAAGGTAAAAATATGTACAAAGGGATGGTCAATTTATGGCCTAGATTTTAAAGCAGAATAGCTCATTGATCTTGTCAGGCAGTTTTACTTAAAATTCAGAGGTACAATATGTCTTACAGCCTGAAGAGATGAATGAGGATCTGTATAGCTTGCATGAGCTGAGGAGGAAAAGGGAAAAAAAAACCCCTCCCATTACTGTATATAGTGGCTGTCTTTTCAATTATGGATGAAAAGATGAGTATGACCCTGAGGGGCTGGATTCAGACAGAATACAAGGGGGAAAGAGCCCTAAAAACAAGCAAAATCTTTACTAAGACATGATTAAAAGGGAACATAAATGTCTGGAAGTGTTTTGAAGAAAGAAGTTTGATGGGGGGGGCGGGGATTTTTATGGTGGTACATGGAATAATGGTATTAAATTAACAAAAGGAAAAGGTCTGCTGAATATCAATAAAATCCTTTCTGTTTTCCTGTGGCATCATCTCCCAAGGGAAGTTGCTGGAGCTCCATCATTTGAGTCCTGGCAAATGACTTGGGACAAACCACAAGAAAGTGTGGTTTAAGGCACATTACTGTGATGTTCAGGGATGGAATTACTGACCTAGTGGCTCATTTCTCCCAACCCCCTTCTTTGAAAAGCTACAGCATCAATGAAATTTTTTTTAAAAAAAACCCTACAATGATGGAGGATAGTTCCTGATTATACACAAGTGGCAGTGCTACAGCAGCAGAAAGATTCCTAAAGGGGCATCCAAACAGATAAAAAGGACTGATGATGGCTGCTAACACATGGGGGAGGGAGACACATAAAATAAAAAAAATTACATGAGTGAAAATGTGATGCGTGAATGGACTTACCAGAGGCAGCTATAGCCCTCAGACAGGAACTACCAGAGCTACATAAGGGCACTTGTGCTCTTGCAAGATTTCTGCAAGGGACTGCTTTGGGTCACTCTGCATTTCTATCATAAGGAAATGCAGTACTAGTAATTAATATAGAAAATTATTCTTGTAGAGTGTGCTCAGAGGCTTCCCTGACTTTAGTCTGCTTGGAGGTCTCATTCTCTGCAACTGGATGGAAATCTGAACAGCCTATTTTCAGCCTAGCTCCAGGCAGGGTAGGAGGTGCTGTCTGCACCTTCTAAGCCCACTTGTTTCAGATCTCCCATCACCTGTTTGGAGTAGCTGAAACATAGAAACAATTGCTGCTGGGGAACCCAAATGTTTGGAAAAGCCAACTGGAAAAGCAAAGAGGAAAAAGAGCCCTGGAAAATTGGATCATTGTAGGAAAAGGCCTGGAACTGTATTCTGGAAATGAAAGGGTAGAACTTAACTTTGGTAAGAAGGAGAGGAGATCTTCCTTTGAAATGTTGCGGGAAGGTGTATGCAATGCTTGCTAATACTGATAATGTCCTTTTTGCATCTATATCTTAGTTACCCACTGAGGGTCTCGAACATATTTTGAAGCATTTGTTGGCTATGCCCCATGTTACCCTGGTGCAATAGAGGAGTCTTACCTTTTCCAGGTCCTGGGAATACCCAAGACAATAGGGGCTGTATTGTTCAAGCAAGGCCATGGAATGAATCACAAATGTCTCTCCTGAGCTTCCAGGCTGTTGCTCAAAGCCTATATCTGGTCTTAAATCCCTGTGTATAAATAAGCATGACTATGTATTCACTTTAACTGCTTAGCCAGCAGTACCTAACACCTGCTTGAAGTTAAGCATGACTCTGCAGGGTTTCTTAAACAGAGTAACTACAAAATGGTAGAAGATATTCCACCAAGTCATCTGAATAATTATTTTAAAAGAAAAAAAAATCATTTTGAAGTGGAACCCCTCAGCATTAAATTAGAAATACCTGGGAGCTGGTTGGATTTTGAAAGGAAACACTGATAAGAATTTGACCATTTTTGTTTTGCTGAAAATTCATTTGAATCCTTTGTCACTGAACAGAATTCTGTGTCTGCAAGAACAGAGATCAGAAAAGGCACTATGGGAAAGGTAGACAATAGAGCTTCTCTGCTTTCCTAGGAAAAATCTTAAATATAAACATAAATTTTGTCATAAAGTATGACCAATAGCTAAAGAATAAATCCACACACAAAAGCAAGAAGTAATACAATGTTTTAAAAGTAAAATAAAATAGTCATAAGGCAAATTGCCTCTCATCAGGACAGCAGATAAAACTCATTTAATTTCTGTAATATAAGTCAACAATGATTATTAAATCTCATGAAAATAAATTCAGTCACCTTAAAAGCAGGCTATAAATGCTAAGTATATCATGTCAAAAATTAACATATGAACTTCAAATCTGTGCACCAATTCAAAATCTGATTTAACAAACTGCTGTTATTAAAGTCAATTGGAGAGCATTCCATTATAAAAACAAATGAAATCTTAACTCTACATGAAATAAATAATTTTTTCAAAGCCTAAGCAAAATGCATTAATGTAATGTGCAATGATCTAAATTATGCATTAAACTCAATTATTTTTATTACTACTTTTCAATTAAGGTGACATGATTAACTCCATTCTTATTAGAGTCTCAGTTCTGATACTACCTGCATCTCAACTTTAGTATATTCTTGGGGAGAAACAGTTCACAGAGCTATTGTAATCAAGTCTATCCTCTGGAGTTCTTACAAGAGAGGTTTGTTGTGGAGAACAAAGCAGCACTGTTGTTTAACAAGCATATTAGGGAAGTGGTGCTTTCCATCAGCTTTGGCAGCATTTTGGATGGAAGAATAAGAGTACTAAGGTTCCAGAATTCAGTTGTTCAGTTCTTACCCAGGTTAATCCTATCACTATATTTCTGAAACTAAATTTTATTTTTACACTTTTTCTTCCTTAATATTCACCAAAGATCCGACCCAGATTAAAAGGTAGAAGCTGCTTCTAACGTGAAATGGACTCTGAATGAGGCTCACTCACCCCAGTAAGGGCGATTTCCTTGACACCAGCATCTGCAGTCACAGGACTAACTCACTGATGAATGTAAGTTAATTCCTCCTTCATGCATAGAGCTCTTGTTTGTAACGCAAGAACACTAGAACTGGTACAGAGCACAAGCCTTCACTAAATAAGTGTTGTGTTCATACTCCATGCTTATCTTCTTCCAAGAACCTACAAGATACTATGTCTGTGCCTCAGCAAAAGCTTTTTGTTTATTAATTTGATGAATTTCTTTGAGTTTAAAGAAAGAAATTAATTTTACTCTGTGATCATTAGAAAAGCTTTTAATGAACACAGTAAAACCCAACTAATTATCACAATGGCATTTAACTCTAAATAAAATTGACAGGAAGCAGGAATATGATACATATAATTCTGCACAGTTTATTAAAACACATCTATCATACTTTTTTCTCTTAAAGTAACCTGATCATATTATTCTATGATAATTTAGCTAATATTTTTTTCTGTGTGTTTAATATTTAAGTGGCTTTTACTGATATTAAAGTCATAATGCATTTTATGGAAATTACCTTGCATTCTAATTACTTTTCTTGGTGAGAAATGGTAAATAGAATTATCTTGTTATGCTTCTTGTAGATGAAAACAAAAAAAAAATATTTAATGACAAAAGACTGCTAACAAAAAAAAAAATCCATATTCACATGTTTTTTTTAAAATAAGTCCATTTTGCCATCAGTTCAAAGATGTGCAATTCCCAGAACCACTAGCAGAAACCAGACGTATATGAACAACAGAAAGTCTCTGAATGGCAAGCTAGATGCTTTTAACATCAGTAGTTCCCTTTTTTTCTGTGGTCTGCTTTTCCAAACCTAGGCTGAGGAGAGTTGGGAGTAACACAATGTGCTACCTCAAGAAAGCAAGAAACACAAAGAACCCCGTCCTTGAGCCCAAGCTTCCCCATCCATTCAATAAATTCAGCTACTGTTAGAAAGCTATAAATTGCATCTACAAAAACAGAGAGGTCAAGGCCTGTGTAAAAGTTAACCCCTTGCCTTGTCCTTTTTTCCCAGCTCCTTATATGAAATATATTTACTGACCAGAAAAATAGAGGAATTAATCTCCAAGAAACCAAGTTTTTGTGCCAGCTTTGCTCTCAGTTATTCTATTGAAGTCCAAATGAGGTCATGGATAAGACTGGATTAGTGTATCTGAAAACAAGATGGCAAAATTTTTCAATGACCCTTTAGAAAGATGAAGATGTGTTTCAGGACTAGTGCCACCTGAACAGGACCACTTTGGGTAAGTCATCTTTTAGGGGGTAAGAGATATAGGCTGGCTCCCTAGAAATCATGCTTCATTGGCCACTGTGTATCTGGACATCTGTCTGAAAACCAAAATGCACCCTGGCTCTTAGTTTGTGTGGCTTTGTAACGTCCTAAGAGCTGCCACCAGAGCAGCAAAATGGAAGTTGACACAGCAGAGTGTAAAGCAAAATTAGGCAGTAAAGAAGAAATAAGTGAACATTAAGACCAACAAACGAGATTTCAGGTGCTGCCGTTGTTTCTGTAAGGCTCCACACAATTCTCTGGCTTTGAATTTTATTTGATAGCATATGTTTTTTTTGTGAGGACTGTCTTCTGCACTGGTACTGGAGCTTCCTTGTACCCATCAAGATCTACATGTGTGGAGGCAACAGTTATGCTACAGGCGATGTGTTTTATGGGTGGTTGTAATCACAGTAGTTCCACCACCGTCTATGAAAACTGGACAAAACAGTTAGCTTAAGGTGCCATTTATCCAGGTATAGACACAGGTCTCTTAATATGACTTTTTTACTCAATTTAAGTAATGTTTTCCTTGTAACAGCTTCAAAGCAAAACCCTTGAAAGTGGGTGAAGAATTGAACTTTATTGATCTTTGAGCCTCCCGGGGCATGCAGACAGCATGGCTGTCTACTTTAATCTGGCTTCCATGTCATAGAGGAAGGTCCTCCTAGAAATATCTTTCCCCAAAACTCATCTATGTGGAGAGACAGATATTTCTTGACTAGCGAGTGAGAAGCAGCAAAAGGAATTGGGATGTCTCCTGTCTAAGTGCATCTCTGAGGTTGTCATTAGTCCAAAGAGATGATCACTTCTCTACATGTTATTAATTTCAAGGGTTAGTAGCTTCTGTTAATATTTCCAAACTCATGTTTAAGGCAAATATTGTAAGTTTATTGTTGCTTTCATTTATTTTACTTTCAATCTTCCTGTTCTAGTAACTCTGGAGTATCAGTCATTAAAAGAAAGTGCATGGAAAATGTAGTTTGAAGCTTTAACTCACACTGAAATTGAAAATTCATTTTAATTGAAACAGTCTCTGAATTTCTATCTACACTAAGCAAATTTTTCTATTTAAGGGACGGATCCTAGAAAGTTCTGTGAATAAGGGCTATTTCACAATCTTCTAAGCTTTCTTTTCACTAGATATGACCTTTAAATTAAATTATTTTAGTTTACTTTTCAGCTCACTTCTTTCAATTTTTTGAACAGCAAGCAAAACGGTTCTTTATTCTCATCACTGAAAAACGTTAGCCCACTGTAGACTAACATAGTAGTCCAATCTCCAAATCTATTTATTCCTTTCTAACCAAAGCATCTTTTGCAACATCTACCATAGCTGAACAAACAATAATTACAATAATATTTCACTGTTGTAGTAAAGATCAGGTTATCTGTGTAGAATATTTAGAAAGGTCAATGTCTCATACATAACGTACAAGTGAAAACAAAGCCACCAAAGAATGTCATTAAAATTTACTGCAAATGCACTGTAACATTGAGTTTGCCATGCACATTTCTCCCTGTAATAGAAAAACTTCCTAAAATGGATTTAATTCTTGTTTGATTTTACTACTATACATATTACAAATGCATTTAATTTTAAGTGACAGAATAAAATGTAGCACATGACATCCTAATCTGATATATAGAGGTTTCACCAGCAATTCCCTATGAGAAATTAAAAAAAATAAAATAAATTCAGAGTTAGCTCAACAGAGCCTTATATTCGATGGCACCTCATTCTCCTGACTCAATCAAACACTAGCTAAACTGAAGGGATCTCAGCAAGAGGGAAAAAAGTGAGTTGGAGGATTATTTGTTTTACAAGGCAAAAAGAGCACTCTCTCTTGCGTGCTCCACCTTATTTAAACAGGTGCAGAAGGAAAATGCATGCAGTGCTTTTGAAGGTCCATCTGAAGACTTACCACTGACTTTTAAATACTCAGGATGAGCAGGGGGAGAATGAACATGATGTAGCTGTATGTCAAAGGCACAGTCTTGTTTTGGAGGTCACAGGGTATCTCGCTGATGGAAAACAAATAAATGAGTAATAACATTAACTGAAAGATTAGGTTATGGGCATTGTTCTCTCCAGAATCCTTCAGAGGCTTCAATGTGTTGACTTCAGCAAGGCAAAATCCTCTCAGGGCATCATGACCATTACGACCTCTTTTCTTTCAAATTATGTTAGTCCTGAATAACAATTATGGAAATTAACTTATTAGTGCAAATTGATACATGATGCTGGGCCAGCAGAATTGACTATTCTGTATTATTTTATTTATTTATGCTGCAGCACCAGTGCAATAAACAGGGACTGACTCTTTTCAATAAGGTAGAGGGATATTAAGTTATAGATAGAATCACAGAATCACAGACCAAGGAATCTGTGATAGACACAAAGAATCTGTGTGAGATATACCTCAGACATATCAAGGAATATTCTGATGTTATCTGCAATTTTCTATGGTTGAAAAGCAGAAAAAAAGGGCCAAGGAATTAAGAAATCACATTTGTTTTTTGTGCATCAAAATCTTTTTTAAAATAACTTGTGCCATCTTAAAAAAGCAATATTTTTTTCCTGACTGGTATTTTTTCATTTCTTCCCTCATTCACCTATTTTGCACCAAAATTTGTGATTGGGAAAGACAAAATGGGGGCAAAACCAAGTCCATAAGTCATGAAGGGAGGAAGCTGAAAAAAGACAAAAGTGAGTGTAGAGACATGTGGCTGATGTCTCAAGGCAGTGCCAGAGATGTGCCAGAGAGGTCGCCAGGGGGCTTTGCCAGCTTCTTGTGAGGACCATGTAAAGACCTCCCCATGCCAAGACAGGTTGTCTTCCATCTGTCAAGCCACGGAGAAACCCCTCAAATCTTCAGAAGGACAGCAGAGAACCCCCCGAGAGTGCCAAATCCCACCCCAGAAGACCTCCTGTGATGGAAGAAAGACCGTGTGCAAAAACATGCATACCACATGCATACCAAGTGTAACCCAAAAACCCAACAGGAGCACCCACTGGCACGAAAGTCATGGTTATCTCACTGCTGATTCACCCTCTCCCAGAAAGGCTGTGAGGAAAGTGTGAAGTTTGACATGGCCAGCTGCATTCAGATGCAAATTTTTGTCTGCAAGGCTTGAGATTAGCAGCACTGCCATGGGACCAAAATGACCTGTCCTGAGACTTGAATAAGGCACCTCAAATCGGCTTTGCCACCTCCTGTGTCATGCTTGCATATGAGCCCTTCTAATCTGGCCTGTATCACTCCAATTAATTTGGGGGCAGCCCCTGAGGATTAAGTATGTTTACATCAAGTGTCTGACAAACCATCACACATAATAAGGAGAAAAATAAAATTCAAAATATGTTTTAATGGGTGGAATGGAAACTAATTTTCTCAGGAAAAAGTAAAGATAATTTAGTCAGCTTCCTTCACATTACTGTGTGGTAGTACAACAGAAACAATTGTAAAGCAAATTTTAATGACATGCCTGAATGTCACAGTTAAACCTCTGACAGGTTGTTACAATGGCAGCATTTTGATCTTTTTTCCTCTTTTATTTTTTTTTCCTGACCCTAGAGATTACAATCAAAAGCTTTCTTCTTTTTTTTTTTTCTATATTTTTTTTTCCACTTTTCAGATTAAAACCTTTTAACTTTAAATCTTATCTGGAAATTAACCAAGTCTGTGTTTCAAAATGAAGAAGGGAGATAATAAATACTTCAACTGTACAGGTAATATTTATCTTTAAGTTAGAAAAGAATGAGTTACCCTTTATTTTCTTGTATTTGCAAATGTCATGGAGTGTTTGAGAGAATGCCTGATAGTTTGCAATTTTTCCTGATAATATGTTTAACAATACCTGGCTGCACACAGTCCCCATTGGTCATTTCAGCCATAGGCAAGACTTTAGGTGCAAAGATGTTCTGTGAATGCTCATTTTCTTCCAGCTGTCTGAAAGCTGCTTGGAAGGAAGCGAAGGATTTCCAAGAAGGGTTGGCTGTATCCAATTCCCAAGCAACATTCACAGATGGAGTAGTGGAAAAAATGGCTTTGCAGCAGAAAAGTGGACCTTGTATATATGCATCAGTGTTAAATTAGATGTTTCCAGAGGAAAAAAAAATCATGGAAGAGACAAGCTCTGCTGGTTAGAGCTATAACAGATGTACATCCTTAAAGCACAAGTCAAAGAGGTAGTGACCACTGGCTGGGATGTTGCACGGTGCTTTAAAAGACAGGTTGAATTGTGTAATATAGACATTAAAATGCTCAGAGATTTGTGAAAATTCCTGGAAAACACTGAGCGCTGCTTGCTGCTGTGTCTGGGCAGTGTGTCCCTTGGGGCCTTTGCTTCCACCCAGGGACAGCTTATAGATGCAAGACCCTCTGTGCCCCAAGGCCATGCCTGTCCCTGGGGCAGCTGGAGAAATGTGGCCACAGAAAGGGGAGTGTGGGGAGCAGGCTGTAAAGCTGTCAGCAGCAGCTCAGCAAACAGCCCCCTTAAAACAGATTCCCTGCTTAAAATCAGCTCATACACCCAGCACAAGGCATCGCTTTTCTTTTTTTTTTTCATTTTAAAAATTTTCTTTTAATGTCAAACTCACAGGAAAGTTAGCTTAAAAATTCACCCATTAGCCCCAGAGAGACCTTTAAGGTTGTTTTCTTATCCCATCGCAGTCCTTCTCAGAAATCTGGGGGCATGAGCAGAAACCTGTGGCTTGTCTCATAGACACATGCATCTAACTGAGGCAGGAGAGCCTCTGGTGATTTCTGATGGCTCACTGGGCTGCAGGATGGCAAGAGAGTCTCTTCCTTCCAGTGTGCACAGGAGGGAGCAGAACTACTCGTTAGCTTCACTAACACAGGAGTCAGCCAGCTGATGAAAACCAAACAAAATCCCATTTCTTGCAGAAGAAGGAGTTGTAGCCCCCACTTGGGGGGTGTTAATGTGTGCTATGGAGCTGGGCTGCTGCCAGGCTTCCCTCCTCCCAGAAAAAAGGATGAGGAACAGTGCACAGTAATCTCTCCTGCTTGCTTGAGAGGGGAATTGGAGAGACAGGGAGAAGGGAAAGTATTTCATACTGTTTGATAGTTGCAGAAAGCAGTGTAGTGCTCTGAGCCTTCACACATGAACAAGGGCATGCAGAAGTGATAGGAGCTCTGAGTATTGCTATTGTGCAGCTCTCTGTTTGGTTGGTTTTGTCAGGGCAAAGGAAAAGAAAGAGTAGCTCTTCATGGGCACTTAAACCCAAAGCTATCTTGGTGCAGGCTTGAATCAGGATAATATCTGAAACTTTCCTTTTTGAAACCTTTCTTTTTCTTCTTAAACGCTAGCTTAAAAATACCACAAAAGAACTAAACAACAAAAAAATCCATGCCGTAGTTCTTTCTTTCTGAATCCTGGTAAATGTATGTGAGTCTGCTGACAAGGAATTCCAGTGAGCTTAGATATCTGTTAAACTTGCAATTCACTTCTAATATCTTAAAGATTTCTGGGCCCTCTCTGATCATGGCTGGAACTTATCCAAGTCCCATGAATAAAGACAGCACCATAAATGCAAAGTTAGCTAGGAATTCCTTGTTGAGGCCTTAAACTGTCTTCCTCTTCAAAGAGATTTCTTGCAGTTTCATAGAACTTTCAGCATCATCCACTGAAGTATGCCTTTCAAAAATCCTTGTTACTGTTTGAAGTCCATGACATTAGTGTTAGTTCAGAGTTTTACAGGGAGATCTATTGCTCTGTGTCCTTTCTTCACCTGCAGAGTCTGAGGCCTGTCTAACTTCAGCAGTACCACTGCAATTCACTAAAATCTGTTGAAGAACCAAATGTGAGAATGTACCATCTATGTTAAATTTGTAGCCTTGTTTCATGCCAGGGGTCAGACAAGGATTCTGTTCTTATGGAACTTCATTCCAGGGCCATATTATGCCAACAGTGTTACTTTTCCCATCTCTTTATAACTCTTAAGAATGTGGATTGACCATTAGCATGTGCTTCCATAGAACTGTCACCAAGTGAAAAAGGTTGGTCACATTTACTTGGGTTTCTAATCACTGCCCACATATCACCCACCCTTCATGAAGCAGCGAAGCAAAGCCTAACTCCTCCCAGGACAGCAAATATGGATTCATTCGGGAGGCAGAGACAATAATATACTGTTGTAGTTAAGTTTGCATTATTTCTGATGCCATATAGCACACATGCCTGGACCACATAATGGAGTGATGCGGCTGTAGGGCAGCCCTTGCTTCATGGAGATAGGGACTGCGCTTCTGAGATAGAAGAAAAGAGTTGAGAAGTTGGAAAATGAGAGTTCTGACCTGAGGACCTGACTGTAGTTAATGGATTTAGTACTAAATGTAAATTATTGCTAATATAAGAAAGTAGAAGACAATTTTAGCTATTAATGAGAACAAGTATGAGGTAATTATTACTTGTCAGTCTTAATGAGGCACAGCAAAGAATGTGCCAATGGATTACCACTTTATGCCCCCACCTTCACTGGGATGAAGCTCCATGTTGGAGCACAAAAGATAATACAGGACAAGATGGAAAAATAACCTAAAAATCACTGCTTTGAGGACATCTGTAAAAGCCAAGTGTTTAATAAATGTAAGTTATTAAAATGTTTGGCATTGGCTTTATTTATGCATATTTAATACACTCAACATGACCTTGATTTGAGGAGGAACAATAAAATTATAGCAAGTAATTTGTTGATAATAAGCTCTGTCTGGTTTTTGTAATTAAAAAAGTGATTAAGAAAGGCTAAGTCGTTAATGCTTGAACTGCTTCTGGGATATGCACAGTAACATGCAATTTATAAACTTTTGGCAGAGGGATTTATTTACTTTTCTTTTTTTTTTTCCCAAGGAACTTCTTTATGTTATTTATAGAATTTTTAAAATAATAGAAAAGTAACCATTTTGATAAATGCCAGTAGAATTGTAAAAATAGACCTGTTGCATAGAGGATAAAATGACTGAATCTTGCAGCTCAGCTACTTCATCTTTTGCAAGGTTCACTACCTCAAGAGCAGATGCCAAATCTTGACAGTTTGGCAGGTATCTAGGTAAGCTATGGAGAAGACACACCTTCCATATCTGAGCCCAATCCTCAAACACCTGTCTTCAGTCTTAAAAATGGATGTTTTTTCCCAGGTGTTTTGGGTTTGTATCCATTTTCGACTTTCAAGCAAATGCAGAAGTACCCGAAGAAAATGGTGTTGGCCTTTTGATACAAATGGAAGCAGAAACTACAGGAGCTCCTTTCACCCCATGTCACAGTAAGGCACAGGCTGCTACCTCAACAGCCCAAACACAACTGAGATAATATTTAATATTGCATCTATTGCCTGTTCTCAGCTAGGTCTCCAAACCTGTTGAATGTTTCACATTGTTAAGGGGGATGTGCTTACCAGCCTGGGCTGGGAGTCTGCAAGAGGGGGAGGATGCATCCCTTTCTTTGTCTGTGGGCTGGAAGCCAGCATCCTGACTCAGCTGCAGCAGCTTCAGTGCAGAAATAGTGACTGAAGAAATCATTTGCATGAAGAAGATCACCACTCTTTGAATTTTAATTTGAAGAAAACTCTTTGAAAAGTAATTTTAAAATTTTGTTACAAGGTTCATTTTTCTAATTGTTTTACCTTTTATCCCAATGCATGAAATAAGGAGAAAATTCTCCACTATGTTTATAAACTGTCAAACTGTCAAGATTTGGAATCTGCTCTTAAGGTAGTGAATCTTGCAAAAGATGAACTGCCAAGGTAAAACAGACATCTCTACATAGAGAGATATATAAGTAGATAAAGATATTAGATATATTACAGATACTTCTATCATGTAGGCATATCTCTCTGAGTACATTGTCAATGGAAGTCAAATCATATTCTTTTAGAAAGCAAGGACTTTCAGATCTAGTTTGGGTAGACATAGATTTAGGTTTGGGACTGAATTATGTTGGAACGAATATTGTAGCTCTCAATATCCACTTTCAGAGCAATTTGGTGCCAAATTTTTCATGAACTGGAGAGAAAAATCATTTGCAGCTACAGTGAACAACTAAGATGTATCAAACTTTAGGCAAATCACTTTCTGTTTGATAATGCCACCCGAGAACAGTGAGAGGTTTTACAATTTATTATTACCCTTGCTGAGTATCAGCATGGATCCTAGATGAGTCTTGTAAAAAATTATGAAATGATGTCAATAGAGGTCTTATATTTTCCTGCTCAAGGATACTATTGAAGATAATGAGAGAATACCAGGAATCAAAGCTTTTACTTCTGAAAGATTTACAGCTGCTGCTTCATACCATAAGTCAACACTGAATAATTAAAAGACTTGTAATTAAAGGCTAATTTAGTATTGATTGTGTCCTAGAGCAAGGGAGACAGTTCACTGTTCTCACACCACCCTGTGCAAGCTTCATCAGCCAGTCAGTGAGAGTGCAATTACCCTAAGTAGCCTTCAGCAATGGGACAGCATCTCCTCTAATCCATTCCTGTGCACTCCACAGGTGCATTAACAGAAGGGTGGAACAGGCTATGGGGGAAAAGTGATTGCCTTAGAAGGTCTTCAGTATCACACCTCCCCTTAGACCACTACATGCTCCAGAAGTGAACATCAAGGCTCTCATTTGGGAAAATGAGCGTAGGAGATACCTCTTCAGCCCAGTTTTCTTCTAGCTTCTGCTCTCCCTCTCTTCATGGTTCTTACAACGGATCAGTCTGGAGTGAATACCTTTCTCAGGTATCTCTGGCTGCTCTCAGGTATCTCCAATGCTTTTCAGCAAAAAAGTTCAGAACTGCTGTCTGAATAGAGGAATAAATAAGCAAAGCAGGGCCATGGGTACCTGCTCTCCAGTCTATGGTCTCGTCTGCACCTCTGTAGCAGTGCGCATAATTTAGCTAGACTTCCTGAAAGTGGAAGACTTTGGTTTGCTAATACATACAGGGAACTTATTCATTATTGCACTGGTGAACAGGAAAAGATCATGTGTTGTATAATATGGCAAAAGTGTCTGTCAATATTCAGGAAGTCACATTTCTTTTTATGACACCTTGATGATCCTCCAATTAAATTTCACTGTCCCTTAAGTAGTATATTGCCACTGATCAATTGATTTTTTTTTCCAGGATCTCATATGCCTCCTGTATTCATCATATATCATAGAAATTAGGTCATATTTAATGTACTGTATCATAAACATTAGAGATGGAATATGTCATTAAGTCATCAAATTCATTCCTTTGTCAGTGTAGAAAGGTTTCCATGTAGAATTTAATTTTTAACATAACACATGTTCAACCCTCAAATATTTCTTTTTAGTGAATATTCCACAAATCCCATTTAGATATTGCTATCAGTGGTTTTTATCATAATTTGAATTTCCTTGTTGAAACATCATTCCACAACTTTTAATTATATCTCCACATTGTTCTTTCTACCTCTAAAAAAGTGGTATTTGGAGGTAATAATCATACACCTTTCCAGCACTGTTCAAAATATGAAAAGATGGGGCTAAATATGGAAATAATCCTGTAATATCTATTTGCTGGATCTTCAAGTACCCTCCATTTTGCTTTCTTCTGGCAGTGAATTTTTTTCTTCAGACTTTCAAAAACTGAACTAACAAGTTTTAATTCTGAAAAGAACTTTTCATTAATGGAATGGCTAATTACTTTTCAGTACTTATCATGAAAAAATCTAAGCCTATGTTTTCTTACAAAATCTTTCACTTATTCTTTTTCGGCTAAGATTTAGAGCAAGAGCAATTTCCGCTTATTTAGCCAAACATGTGTTTTGGACTCTTTTAAACTCTACAAATATATTCTTCTAGCTGTTATGACAAACCTAGTGGGTTTACATAAGCTCAGAAGATCAAATAGCAGTGGGAAACACTCCATGAAATATTGCTGCTTTTGAGAGACAGAGAGACAGAAGTCTATCTTTGTCATTTTCCTTCCCTCAGTAAGTAGAAAGCCCAAAGAGAAACTTACTGTGGTGGGTGACATTCTAGAATTTATTTACATTTTAGTTATGCTGCAAAAAAAAAAAAGAAAGAATTAACTGAGCATGCTGTAGTTTTTCTCTCACTGAGGAACATTTTGTGACAGACACAGGAGACACACTCATATCTGATAAGCTTTATGTCCTTTCATCTGCTTTCAGACAGTCTATTTTCTGATATCATTGAATACTCAGCATAAATAGCCAGTGGGACAACAACAACAGAAAACACCGATCACAGAATTCCAGACAGGTTACAGATGGAGGGGACCTCTGGATGTTACCTGATCCAATCACCCTGTTCAAGCAGGGTCACCTTGAGCAGGCTGCCCAGGACAGTGTCCAGATGGCTTTTGGGGTAACCCCTTCCACCGTTCACCATCACAGTAAAAACATCTCTTGATGCTCAAGTGGAACCTCCTGTGTTTCAGCCTGTGCCGTTTGACTCTGTTCTTGTCACTGGGCAGCAACAGAGACTTGCTCTGTCTTCTCTGCAGTCTCCCCTCAGCTATTTATATACATTGAAAAAATCCCACTGGATCTTCAGAGTGAACAGTCCCATCTCACTCAGCCTTTCCTCACATCAGAGAAGTTCCAGACCCTCATTCATCATTTTAGGGCCCTTCGTTGGACTGTATCCAGTGTGTCCATGTCTGTCTTGTACTGAGGAGCTCCGGACAGGACACAGGTCCCTGTGTGGCCTCACCACTGCTGAATAAAGGGGAAGGACAACCTGTCTTGACCTGCTGACAGTGCTTTGCTTAATGTAGCCCAAGATACCATTAGCCTTCTTTATGGAAAAGGTGCATTTCTGGTACATGTTAACTTGGTGTCCACCAAGACCTCCGGGACCCTTTCTTGCCAAGCTGTTTTCCAGCTGGAATGCCCACAGCATATAATGGGGTTGTTCCCAGAAGCAGGAATTTGCACTTCTTTTTGAACTTCATGAGGTCCCTGTCAGGCCATTTCTCCAGCCTTCTGAGGTCCCCGTGAATTGCAGCACATCCCTCTGGCATATCACCAACTCCTCCCAGCTTTTTGTCATTTGCAAACCTGGTGAGGGTACACTGATGAATGTAGATAATATTTTTGAGTTTTAGTGAGTATTTAGAATGTAAAGCATGTGGTCAAAGAGGATGGCCTATTTATGAATTTTGATAATAATGATCACTTTCCCTTTTAAGGCTTCATACCACCTTATTAGATCCTTTGGCTGGTAGCCAAAGGGCAATTTCTGACCAGTTTCACTAATTTTCCCACTTGCAGCAATGTCATCAGACTGCCTGACCTTTCAAATCAATTAATCTTGTGATACATTATTGAATAATTTTCTGAAATTCAGGTGAAATGTGCCCATTTTTAACCTCGGTCCTTCCTTACGCACTGAAATTACCGTATCCTCTGGTACTAACATTGCCATTAGTAAGCAATCAAAATTCTCCTCCAAAGGCTTTTCGATTTTATTTGCTCTTTCCATGCTGATTTCAGTGATGTATTTCATCTAATCCCGGTGCTTTGTCAACTTTTTAATAGTACTGAGAGCTTTAATTGCCTTGTTATCTTCTCTACTGCAGTGAGGTTTTTTCCTTTAGCATTTCTATTCCCCTCAAGGAAAACATAGATGCTGGGATATTATAGGTCCTGGTTCCTGGGATGAAGAAATTGCTCAGACCTTTAAGGACATCTACTTAATCTCTCAGCAACATTTAATCTATCATGGCCCCTCTTTATCTTCCTAAAAAATTTGCTTCTGAGGCATAAATGCTTCATCACCCATGCTCTTCAGACATGTCAGTGTCTTGTTGCTTGGTGTCCTTTTCTTTTGTGTAGCCAGGAAAGCTAAGATCTGAGGGCTAAAAAGTCAGCAAATATATTGGCTCAGGACTCTAGTCTAAGGAGGATGGCACTCAGAGAGGAGAAATGAACCCTAGGCTCTGCTGTTTTTGATGGAACGGCTGAGAAAAGGAGAAACCCACCCAGCCCAGAGGATTTGATGCTATAGCAAGCTGAAGTGCCTGTCAGCCTTTCCATGGATGGATGTTACTGGGGATTAGGGTAAAAGGATGACTTGTTTACCCAGCCCAGACTCTTGCAGAAAGCTTAGATTCGGGTGCCTCATTATGTTATACTCCAAAGCACAGGTACAAAGGGGGTTTGGATGACAGCAAACAGTATTTCAGTGCTGGTGCTCTGGATTACCATCTTTGCTGTATCCTGTCTCATTTTAGATGGCAAATGGTTCCCCTCTCTTCCCCTCATGTGCCCATTATGGGGATCAGTGGCAGGTCCATAGCTATTGTTTTCTTATTGCCTCCCAACTGCATGCCTTGCGTGCCCTGGCTTTATCAAAACGGAATGAGCCTGGAGTGTGATGGCTGATTACCTCCCAGCCCTGAAACTGCAAAGACACTGCAGACAGGGAACTGTGAGATTAACATGAGAAATTCAGGATTAAAATCTTCCACTATCTTGAAAATGAATGTTGTTTTCTTCACCTGTTTTTTCCATCATGTACTCCAGATAATACACTTGCTCTCTGTGTCACCTTCAGACAGCTCTGCTGAACTGAGAATAAAGAGATGAATAACACAATGACATCACCTTCTGAATATAGCCATGAAAATCATACATGAAAGGAAAAACATATTCCTGCTCAGAGCTATATTAACTGGAACTTTTATGTTATTTATGTTTTTCCTCAGATACACACATATACCAGCAGGAAAAAAAATCTACTACTTATAGTAAATCTACTGCACTCTGTTGTAAGCTTGGAAAAAAAAAAAAGTGTTGATTGATTAGCTCGCCTGAGTTATTTAGAAAGGGCTGAAAGCTGGAGGGTTGTTAGTTTCTGCTAAAGTGAGTACTTTTCCCCCTGAATAAAAACATTTAATTTAAGGGCTCTCAGTGTTTGTGCACGTATTCATGTTTCAAACGCAGGAATTAAATGTCAGCAGAGGCAGACCTTCACCTACATTTGATGGCAATACTGAAGTCAGTACGGCCACATTGATTTATGCCACCTGAGGAACTGACCCAGAGTTGTTACTTTCCACTGAATGTCACATAAGAGCTATAAACAGATCTCTGAGTGCACAGAAAAGAAAAAGCTGCAATGAGAGTGACTTGAAACCAGAAGCTGTGTCTGAAAAGAATGTTCTGCCCTGCTGCAGATATACCAATCTTTTTCAGAGACTTCCAGTGGAAATTACGTTATCTGGGCGTCTAATGTTCCCTGTGTTCCAACAGGAAGCTGAAAAGGATACTATCAATTCAAAGATCAGTCTTGTCTTTGAAAATTGTTCTTTTCCCACTGTTACAAGTGATGTCTAAGATTGCAGTTGCAGGAAGACTTTCCATTTTCTTGACAACAGGTTTACTGCAGGTTGCAGAGGAGCAGTTTCTGTGCATTGCCCTACAGATACCATATCTAGGCCTGAATAGGTTATTCAACTACTTTTGGGTTTTTTTCTGTAGTTTTTCTGTGCAATGGACAACCAGCACAACCAGCTATGGCAGTGGAGAATCTATGGATGAAACTGGTGAGTTAAAAAACTAAAAACATCCCGTGCTGTGAAACATTTGGATTCTTAATCTAGATTGAAGGCGGATAGTTCTGGGTTGGAATAGATGTATTTGCATGGATTCTAGCAGACCCCCTGTGGATGGTAGCTGCAGAAGATATAATCCATCTTGACTTAGTGAATTGCAACCTTTCTATTAAAACACAGAGAAGATTTCACCATCTCATTTTGCAATGGCACTAAATAACCCAAAGAGCCTTGTCTGCCTTTCTGTCTCCACTAAATCTGCAAACAATTTAAAGCTGACTTTTGACTTTTAAATAACCTCAATTAGATGGAAAGGGTCCCACCTGTACGTTCAGGTTAAATTCAAATTGAAACACTAGGGTGGAAATATTGTATTTCTATTTCTGATTAATTGGTTTACTGTTTACACAAAACTTTCTTTAATAACACAGGCTTTTTTTGGATTAGCAAATTCTTCCACAGAATAATCCAAACTGATACCAAGTATCTTTCACACATGGAAGTAGGTACACCATAGTTAGGTTGGAGAATTTTGTGAACTGTCACAGTTTAGGGTCAGGGCGACCCCTTAGACCTATAACAGACACTCTCTGTTAACCCCCCTCCCTCCTCAAAGGGGAAAAGAAAAAGAATAAGAGAGAGAGACTTAGCGATTAGAAAAGGAAACGTGAACAGCTTTAATTATAATAATAACAATAATACTAAAATAGAGTATGTACAAATATATACAAAACCGATACTGAACTCACCTGCCCTGACAGCAATTCCATCACCATCACCACTGATGCTGTAGAGCAGGCTCCGGGGGGTCCCAGACTGGGCCCAGCAGCAGACGGGATCTGAGTTCAGGAGCTGGATTCTGGTACCGGATTCAGGAGCACACCGATGGAGATCGAGGGCAGACCGGACAGAATCGTCCTTGGATGCTCTGAGTAAAGAACAAAAAGAGGACCTGAGCAAAGCCAAGCAAAGCTGACAAAGTGCTCCAAGAGAGGAGAAGAGCCTGGGAGCACCCAGAAAGAGGGTGAGCAAGGTAGCAAGCAAAACTAGCAAGCTAACAAAGAAACCAACCATCTAGACCCTCCGGATCCCTCTGCTTTATACCGAATATGCCGTCTATGGGCTGGAATACCTCGTTGGTCAGTTTGGGGTCACCTGCCCTGTCCACTCCTCCCAGCAGGTGCAGCCTTTCACTTTCTGCACCCCCCAATGGGCTACACAAGATCCAGCAGTGGCCTTGGTCTGCACACCAATCCTTGGTAGTTACTCTGACCATGGGCTGTTATCACTGCCAGCAGCAGACATTGTCTGTGAAAACGGGCTGCTAACTTCAGACAATACAGTGAGTTAGAAGAAGTGAGCTGAAAAGTGAAATCACTGAACAGAATTAGTTCTGTTCTCACTTGAACCAGGACATGAACCCATGCTGCTGCTTCAGAGGAGACAAGCTTTGGTTATTCACCCCTGAATATACCTGGTCTGCTGTGCAATCTGTTATCAGTTTTGCTTCCTGTGATAAACCATGAATAATACACTGCATCAGATATTTTCAGATAAACAATAATTCATGCTAAAATGCAGAAAACTTTTGGGATTAACAAATAATTTAAAAGAAATCCTGGAGGTAATGAGTATAAACAATACAACCAGCAAGCAGTGATTTAAAGCAAACCAAACTCAGTGGAAAATGTTCACAAATCAGCATTCCAGTATGTCTCCAGCTGCGATCCTTATCCAGTGACCAGAGCTACTTGGTACCATAGCTTCAGACTGAGGGCAGGGCTTTTGCCACATTGTCATGCAGCTTGCTCACTGCTGCTGTGTCCTGGTAAGAAGTAGGTGAACTGAGAGCTGTGAATCAAGAAGATTAGACTCAAGGCCCTTTAACACGTGAAATGCATTGACTCCAGGAAATGTGCATAGGATTTAACTTGCTTTTTGAAAGACACAATTGATGTTTAATCTACAGCTTGAAACCATGCTCACTGTCAAGGCACATAAGTGCTTTAACCGGCTCATCTCTGTGTATGTGTCTTGAAATTTCAGTGAGCCCAGCTGATCAGATCAGTGTGTTCACAGGCAGCAAGCAGCAATATGTTAAGAGACTTGAGATTCCTTATCAGCCTTCACGAGGATTACTTTTAAGGCATCAAGAATTGCTGTTAAATAAAGGGGCAGTAACACCTGTGAACATACAGAAAACTTGCTTAGTGCTTCAGATGAGAGTGTAATGGTTAATGAGAGAAGCAAAGACATCCACTGAAGGCTTTCCATCTTTTCAATCATGTGTCACAATACAAAGGGCATTGCAGATGTCAGCTGATAAGGGAAGCATAAGTAGAACTGACATAGTATTAGAGAGATAGAACATAGATAGTGGCTGTCATATTCTGATAAAATAAACCACCAGAGTTTTCTCTTTTCAGACACCTATTCCACAAGTGCATGCCAGGTATAGCTTCTCCTCACAACATCCTGCAGTCAGAAGGGGCAGAAAGTGGTTTTGTGCTTTGTAATTTTCTGGATATTTTGTTTTGTAAAATACCAGGAGAAATGAGGAACTGGATGCAAAAATTTTTAATTCTGGATTAAATATTTTTGTATTTACATTTTATATTGAGCCACAAATTTTGTATGTCATTGAAATGCCATTATCAACATTCAGCAAAGCATTTTTCTCCATTTTCAGTGCAAGATTCCATTATATGTCTGTCTCTGGCTTCTCTGACTGGACAAAAGGGACAGTACTGCTATGATTATATATAGATATGATAAGACAAAATCATAAATAAGACAGTAACTGTTGAAAGGTGATCTTTTGTATGATGCCAGTAATGCAATTGCATGAAAACAAATCCAGAATAAATAGACTGCTGTCCCTGATATGCAAATCAAACAATTGTCCTGTCTACCTGAACAGCCAGGCAAGACCTGTAAAACAGGGACAAGAGAAGCCCCATATGGGAGTGAGTAGGTCTAATACAAAGCCAGTAGACAGAAAGTTCTGAGTACAAAAAGGAGGTGGCTGTTTATGAAACTTGCAGTTTAATAGAAGAAGCTCTTCACACAGGACATCATGAATGCCCAAAATTCAAGGGAGAGTGGACAGAAGTCCCCAGAAGGCATATCACTTGAGAGTTACTAGATGCCCAAAAAGTATCTCTGACTCAGAAAGGTGCTGAGCAGCAGGGGCTGCAAGTTAGGAGAAGTTACTAGGGGAAATATTAATCAGTATTCCTATGTTCTTCTCCTCTAGGCCTAGTGAACCTTCAGTCTGTGTTAGAAGAACTACTTTTACTCAGTTTCTCATGTAGTGCCCATTAGCCACATTTAAACCTTCTAGTCCTCTGGGAGGTAAAGCACACACAGAGGTTAAATAGAGTCATGATGTTTTTCAGTTATCTTTAATTCAGATACCAGATGTTTCTGCTTGCTTTGGGATCATTATCCCGTTACTCAAAATCTTTCTCTTAGTTTTTATGCTGTGCACATAATACAAGTCAGAGAATTTAGGATATAGGAACAGGATTCATGAAAACACATTCATACTAGCTTTATGTGTAGTTTGTTGTGGTTTGAGGTCTTGAATTTAGAATGGATGTTTCACTCCAACAGTAAAATTCAACAAATATTCAACAATATGAGGCAACTATGTAACAACATCACACTCTGTTATCTCAACCACAGCCAAAGCAGCCTGTAAGAGAAATTTTCCAGTGAAAGATAAGGGCAGGAGACTAGGAAAATCTCTGCTCACTTGTAAAAGGGGAAGAGGACTTTCTGAAGACTCCAGTTTTGTAAGTGACTCTGTTCTTCATTCCCATCCAAAAGAAAGTGTGACAAGATTTGTCACCTGCCAGACATGGCAATTCTGTAACCACAGCTGTCCTAGGAAGCTAATCAAATGTGTCAAAAAACTTAGGAAAAAGTAATCTTGAGGACAAACTGGTCCAGTTATGCTTTCCTTCTTCTGTTTTTCTCTGTCCTTTATTTATATATATGATCTCATCCTGCAAGATATGTGCCAGTGAAAATGTGCATGTAGAAAACAATGTGTTTAGCAGAGTAATCTCAAGGTGCCTGCTGTCTTACATACAGGGTAGCTCACTGTTCTTTTTAAATGCCCAGTTAGTTACTCAGTGCTGGGTCATAACTGGACAATTCATCCTGGCCAATCTAAATAGTATAGTTGCACACACTGCAGCCTGTCTGTTACAGGTCATTATGACATTAATGACCATCTGCAAGGTAAGTATATGGGCAGGTTATGATTAGTGCAAGTAATGTAGCCACTATGCTTTTTGTCAACATGAATACATTTTAAATTAAACTGCAGTTGGCTACAACTGAAGAAGTTTTTACTCAGCCTGTAATAAGCAGATTCCAGTTTTCTCACAAAATCCACTCCTTCCATAAGTATTCATAATACAATTGTGGAGTTGCAAAGACTCTGTGTTTGCATCTTCTATTTCTGCACTGTTGGTTGGGAAAAGTTGACAGGTTCCAAATCAGACTCCTTTTTTTCCCTTTCCTGAGAGTGAAATATGACTTTTGCTTTTGTGTAAATCAGTCTTGCCTGTTGTACTCAGGTTACCATTTTTTTCCCTCTTCTGAAGCCAAAGTGGTGTTTTCTTTTCAAGCTGAAAAACTGATTACTAGAATAGAGTACTCCCACAGCCGTGCAAACTAGACGTCCACTGTGCAGCTCTGCAGCCAAGGGAAGGCGTTTTAGGGTCAGTCTCTAAGGATCCAGTACTCCAGTTCATTCTGCTGTTTGTATCTCAGAAATCCTCCCAGAGTGCTGTCCAGTGACCACTGAAGCCAACTGGCATTGAACTGTGTCATAAATCCAAATCTCGTGATTGACAGGGTTTAAAAATTCCTTGACAGGTGAAAACTGTGGGTGTTTCTGCTGCAGGGGCAAGAAGGTCTAAAAGAAGCCATGGCTGTATGCACAGGAGGAGAGAGAATGGAGCAACGAGGTAGTTTTATCTCTGCCTCTGGCACTGCTCTGATACTGAAAGGCAAGGTGTAGTGCTGTCATCCATGACCTAAAAATAACACTGGAAAATCAGAGAGGGCACAAGGAGAACCAGGACAACTACTTCAGGATGGATACAGCAATGATCAACTACTATGGAAATAACAGTGTTTTCACTGAGTCAGGACAAAACTGGGTACCTTTGATGAGCATAGGATTTAGCAGAGAGATATGAGGGGTATCTGGGATCTGTGTAGGTGGTGAGACCGGTTTTGTACTCATGGCTTTAATCTATTTGAATCTGTGAGGAGTGGCAGCCTTACTAGAAGGTTTGAGAGCAATAAACCAATTTTTTCATTTTTCTAACCAAATAATATTCAGATAGAATCCAAGTGTGATGGCTTTCACAAAAGTAATGAGACAGATAATTTCAGTTACCAGAGTATCACCTTGAAGTGTATTTGGGTAAGCTGTTAATAGATCTCTGAGGTGCTTGCTAGAATGTCACAAAGGAGTTGGTTAATTTTTTATTAAAAAAAAAAAGTATTAAAAAAAATAAAAAAAATATGCTGGATGCAGAATACATTTTATTGTTTTTTTCAGCACAGTGTAATTTAAGGAATTCTTTTAGTTTTGATCTCATACCACTTTTTCCATTTCATTTTCTGTTCCCAGTCTATTTATTTTGGTTGATGTTAATATGATGTTAACATTATACCATTTTATAATTGTCCTATTTCTTGCCTTAGCATATAATCCTGAAGACAATTTTGGGCTGGGTGGATTTTTATTTTTTACCTGTTATGGATTTTCCTGTGCTGTCATATTGTTTGAATATGCAGTATGGAGTTTCCAAAGTCCACAAGACACCGAGGATTCCCATATGTCTTAACCATAGACACACATTGAAAACTTACTCTCTGTTACTCTGAAGACTTTTTCTTTAATACTTCTATATTAACCACAATAGGCAAAATATTGTCTCTAATTATTACATAAAAAGTTCCTAACTTACATTCAATATCTAAGTACCTGTTGATGCTATTGTACTAAATAAGCATTAAACCTAGACCAATTATTTCTATAAAGAAGGCAGAGGGAAAGTATGAATCTTCTCACTATGAAATTCCTTTATTCTCTGACCAGCTGGCTGGAATTTCTGGAAAAAGCATACAGATGATTTCTGGTGTTTGACCAGCACTGCCACATATTAGAAACACTGTGTTTGACCAGCACTGCCACATATTAGAAACACTCAGCATAAAGTGGATCCAATGGGAGAGCTGTCAGAAAGCTTCCAAAATAAATGCATGCTGGATTTCTGTCCAACTGCTCAGTTTGACCACGATCAAATCCATTCTGATTTGATGTCACTGAACATGTGTGCCATGTCTGTTTGCTTGTCATTATTTCTCTGGAATACTTATTGTCTAAGCAATAATACTGTTTGCCTTCACACGTGGAAACATATTAATAAGTACAGTAGAACATAGGCTGGTTATTATGTTAGGTGCTTACCTTGTATTGTTTACTCTTCCTGTATTTAAAAGTGTGAGCTCCCAAATTTTGCAGCAGTGAGTGCTGTTCTTTGGTCATCAACTACATACTCTGAATAATTAACAGGAAATAGCTCATAATAGGTCTGTAGAGGAAATATAAACTGGTACTTGTGCATATAGCAATGTATAATAGTACATAAGGAGAAATCGGGACTTCCTCTCATTGGCATTTATTTGTCTTTTAATTAACACTTTATCCAATTCTCCCTAATTTGAGAATAGTGACTTCTGCACTAGGCTGCTTATGACAAATCTCTTACACAGTAAGAGGAAAGAAGGTGAAGGTGCACTGTTAGGCATTTCCTCTCTTGCTAAGTACAACTGCCTTCAGATCCAAAGCACACTGATATATGGAAAAGGCCATCTCCTTTCAGTGCTTAGGGAATTCAGATTCAAGAGGTTGTCAGGGCAGGAAGGAATTGCATACGGATTGAAATAGCAAGGAAACAAACTGTGTTGCCCTCAACCACTGTTCATGACATCACCGTTTCGAATCTGCAGATCCCAAAACATCATTCCACTTGCTTACTCTAACCAGGTAAGGATAGATTTGTAAGAACACATAGCTGGGAATGCAAAGGGAGAGTCCACTTTGCCTTCCCATCATGTAATACCATTTAGAAACGTTATTCAGAAACAGATCAAACTCTAAATAGATTCAACAGTAGGTCCACGCGGCTGCTAATATCAGCATATTCTTCCAGAGGTTGAAAACTTACTTATGGTAGTTCTGGTTTATATAGCTTTACAAAACAAAGTCTACCTCTTTCAAACTCCCCTCATATATGTTCTTATTTACCTGATCCATTCAGTGCATCCACTCCTTAAATTAGTCTTCAGATTGAGTTCTTGTTGATGTCTTGCACAAAGGCAGTCATGCTTATTCCTTACCTTAATGTTGGGAGTGTCTTAACAGATACCATGTATTATTTCAGCTGCTCTTCTTCCTCTGCTCACAACAAATTAATGACTCATTAAAAAATGGTTGTTTTCTTCTGAAATTCCTGAACATTTTCCTCTTTCTTTTGTCCAGCTCATGAGCTCTTTAATCAGCTCTCTCATCAGTCTCCATATGGATAACATGTACTTTGGCTATGAAACCACATTCCATTTCTAGCATTTTTCATACTACTACAATTCTTTTTTTGTCGTTTTCCAATGTCTTAGTGATCCCTCTCGACCCTGTGTCATCTGCAAAGACTCCCACTTTTAGAGCCTGACCACCTAGTGAAAAGTGGTCCCAAGATCTATCCTTCTGGAGCTTTCTCTCAAAACTTAATCCATTAGATGTTTTGTTTTCATCTCCAGCTTGCTCAGTTTAACTAGTACTAAGTTGAGGGAACATTTTTTTCTAAAAACCATTTTTTTCTAAAAAAAAAAATGTTGCCTTACGGAGAGAGCAGTCTGAATTTAATACAAACTACTTTCAATACAAGTTTTTCTGTGTTTCATTTTGCTTTATTTCCCTTCAGAATTTTTTTACAAACATTGGGCATACATGGTCAGAATATTTGGCCTCTAGCTGCTGAATTGTCCCTTTCCTTCCTCTCTCTGTCTCTAGGAATTTAGGGGTTTGCAATCATAAAGAGATATTAAGTATAATTTTGGCATTTGTTCTTGAAATTTCATATTCCAATTCTTTGAGCTCCATGATGGGAGAGCACTCAGGTCCCCCAGATTACATCTCCAGACATTTTCATTTCCATTAGCTCAGCCACATCTCTTTAGAAAGTCTGTAGCTTCACTTAATAAAGTGATAGAGCTGGAAGGGAAGGTTCATCACCTAATGCCCTTAGCATAATCACCTATAGCTACGTAATTCTTAACTCTAAATTGTCTGAACTTGACTATAAACATTGGTTTGAAGATTAAATAACATTGCCAGACAATTTATTCTTATTCCAGAGTTTTTCTGTCCTTCCTATTACTAACACAAATTTTCCTCATCTGCAGTTTAAATCCATTAGTTCCTGTTCCAACCATCATGGACATGTAAAGTAGATTATATCTTATCTGTAACAGCCTTTTTTATGCTTATGGGCTTCTCTGCACTCCTCCGGCACCTTTTCAGTAGCATAAGTAGTGACAGTTCTTTGACAAAAATGGTTATATTAGTTTTGTTTCTGACCAGTCTGCTGACTTTTTAACAGCATCTTTTTCAGAACATTATTCTATAACAGAGCAAAAATCTCACAGAATCTTTCTCAGTGCTCAGTCAAATATATGAATTACTTGATGTGCTTTCTCACAGCATTCCTGCTTTCACATCAATGACTCATGGGCACCTTTTGATCTGTTGTAATCCCAAGGTCTTTGCCCATAAAACTGTCCATAAAATTGGACCTAGTGCCACGCAGCTCAGATAAGTGCAGCTGATTATTCCTACTAGAATATTATTTACTTTGCTTTTCCTCCCTAACAAACTTTGAATATCTTCCTGCTGATTTTCAGCATGCTCCTTCAATAGACAAGCTCATTTTGAATTTCCAATGAGTTTGTAGTTCCTCCTTGCTCCATATCCTCTGCAAATTTAATAACCATATTTCCTATTCCATCATCCCTGTTAATGAAAATATTGAATAAATGCAGGCTTAGGACAGACTCCTGTAGAATGTCACTCAATACACCCTTCCATTTGGATAATGAACAATTGATAAGTACTCGGTAAGTATAGATTTCCAATCACTTTTTCACCCATCTCATACCAGTTTCATTAAGACAGCATTTGCCTAGCTTGCTAATGAGAATGTCATGTGAGAGTGTCAAAAGCCTTACTAAGGTCAAATATGCCTATTGTTTTTCCCTCATTCACACAGCTCTTGATTTGGTCAAAAAAGAATGTTAGATGGATTTGACACAGCTTGTTCATGACAAATCTACAGTGTCTGCTGCTTATTCACTTGTATCTTCCAGAGGACAGTCTGTTCCAGTTTTTTCAAGATATCAAAATGAAGATGGGTGGCCTAAGTCCTTCACGGGATTTCTGTGGGTTTGGGTTTTTTCAGGTTTTGTTGGTTTGGGGGTTTTTTGCTTTGTTTGTTTTGTTTGTTTGTTTTCTTTCCTTAATAACCTGAAACCTCTTCAATCCACTTCTTTTTACACAGCCATCCTTGGCTGCTGCTATTTGTGCAGTCAGTTCACTTTTTGTTGCTTACTTTCTCTTTTGTTTTATCACTTGACTGAAAAGACAAGGCAGGGTATTTATTTGGTTCAAAGACCTTTATCGTACTTCCTCTCTGCCATGGAAAGTATTTCGATTTTTTGAATTACTTCTGTTCTGTGAGGCTTTACTCTCCCTGGTTTTATAGAGGAAAAGAAGAGATATAGGAATTGTACAGCACAGGCCAGGTTCTCCAACGTAGTGGTCTTTCTCTGCCTGTGCAAGCATCCACCATTCCTGGGAATGACCTGCTTATCAGTGGAGCATCATGCACCCTGTGAGCATGCCAGTACTGCTTCCTTGCCCCTAAAAGACACTGCAGGACAACTACATGTAACTTTGCAAGGCTGAACTAAGGGCAGGTTGCAGGTGTGGCTGAAGCAATGAGCTCGGCCCAGTTTTTAACAGGACAGGAATTCATAAACTCAGGATGTATCTGCTACTCTGTGGGCTAGTGTAACTTTTTCTGAGTATTAGCCTGTCTAATGAAATTCTGGAAATACTTGAATTCATGGGGAAAAAAAACAAAAAAAAACAACCAAACATCAATTTTTGGCCTTAAACCAGGATTTCAGCTTCAGGAATAGCTTACCTGTTCAGTAGGTTTTCTATCATATTCTAGAAGTGAAGATTCAATGTTTCTGTCTTTCACTGTTTTCCTGATTTTAGCTGTTGTAGTTTATTGTCATTGCAGATTTCTGAACTTCTGAAGAGCTTTCAGAGATTCTGTTTGTTAGCACAGAGGCCCTGTCAGTAGGGCCACTTTCTAGCTTTCTGCTCTATTAAGCTAATCCATGCCCATTTCTTGTATTTTAGAGTGTTTAGATTTCCTGAACATGGTTTATTACACCATTTAAACACTTTTATTCATTTTTAAAGGTCAGACAAAATCAATCAAAACAAATCAATTTACATTTTAAAAACTGTGTTAATGTGACAACATTATGGTAACGGAGATTGAGAGAACCTCAGTTTCAGGGATAAATTAAAACAGCTTTAGTAAAATAAATAACTGCTCTAATTGTGAAGACTAAGAACAGAACTGATGCATCAAAGAGAAGGAAAAGTGACTTAGGACAGGGTCTGCAATTGATGTAGTTCTTGGATTTTAAACCAAGTGAGAACTGGTCCAGAACCATAAATTGAATAGCATAATTAATTTCTGACAGCTAATCTTTTGGGCTTTTTTCCCTCTCCCAAGCAGTGTTATCCACAGTATATATATATCCCAGCTGAAGCCTAGCTCTGTACTAAATCTGCAGCGTAAAAAATGACTGAACATATTCATAAACTTTCTTGCCTCTAACTGCTTCTCCCCATCACATTGACAAATATTTGCTTAGTTTCAGATCATCACACTACATGGCAATCTTGCTCACTACTGCCTGTTTAAAATTCAGACATTAAAAAAATATTATAGACTGTGGTAGTGCTCTTGCACAGCTCTTCCCTGAGTCAAGACAGAGAAGAGCATGTTAGAGACTGAACACATGGAAAAGGAATTGTCTGCCAGCTGAACTTTCCTGCTCTTTGCACATTCTAAGGAAGATGGGTGAGGCAGCTCAACAATTCAGTAGCATCTCAAAAATGTAAGGTCTTGCTGCAGTTTTTTCCTGCTTCTTTCCCCATCTACTTAAGAGATGGAACAAGCCTCTAATTGCCAAGGTGGTGACAAATTTTGATACTTTGGTTAGAATTTTGTGGGCAAGTGGTAAACTAAGCACTGACCTTTCAACATGTGTCAGTCTTTATGATTGCTTGCTTTTTTTTTTTTTTTCTTTGCCAGCTAATCACACTGTTTTCATATTAAAGAGGATGTCAATGTATTTGGGGCTTTTCTTCACACTCCCTCCAAGGTCAGAATATACCTCCATTTTATCTCTTCCAAGGAAAAGAGCTCTATTTCTTGCAGAATTTTGAGAGAAACATCCCCCACCCCCCCTTTCCTATTGTATTTCCAAGTTCCATCTGGATGAGTTTCACATGAAATATATCTAATAGGAGCGTAGTTGCCCACCCATCTGGAGCTGGATTCAGCTCATCAGCCAAGGATAGCAGCCCAGCAATGTAAGGACAGGTCTTAACAAACCTTTTGGAATAAGATGCCCTAAACTATTCTGTTAATTTTCAGAAGCCAGAGCAACTTCAGCACTTCAAGGAGCTGTTAAAAAGTCTGAGGAAAAATACCTCTGTATTTACCTCCTTTCAGATTTACAAGATCTATTTAAGACTAGGACCAGAAATGCTGATGTGTTGATGAGACGCTGCTCTAAATTTTGGTTCATATTAGCAGAAGATTAGCCAGAAATCTCATTAACAGACCCTGCTTTTGTCAGTTTTACAGCCCAATTGTAGTGGCTTCAGAGCTTCAGAGTCTTGGATACACATCACTGTCTGAACTTGCAGATGCTTTTCCCAAACAAATCCCTATCTTTTAAAGTTTGCCCATTAATCAAGGCCACCTTCAATTTTTCAACTGATAATATTCAATAGCAGTCTGAGTAAAATTTAACTGCTTAGTGGTTTCTGTAGTAGAAAATATTCTCTTTACTTCTTAAAGTAAACACTCTGTGTTAAAAATCCTTATTGGCATAAAGAATGAAAAAAAGATGCAGCTTGAAACTAAGCTAGTAACATTATGTACTTTTCATTTGGTAACAGACTGGAAGGTTTTGTGAACAACAGGGCTGCCTAGCAAAGCCAGGACAGATTCCTCAGTTCCTTTCTCAGAAAAAGAAAAAAAAAGCTGCTTCTGTGTCTCAGGAGGAAGGAAGGTCTGGTGGATACAGAACTGGTATGAGTGTCAGAAGATCAGGCTCTTCCTGCCTGACCTGTTGGCTGCTCAGTTAATGTCCCCATATGCTATTAATAGGTTCATCACTTTGGATAGCAGTCCCCCTATCTCTTGTTCTCTCATCACATCTGTCATATTTGCTTTACTCTTTGGGTGATAAACTTTCTCTCTGGTAGTGTCCTTTTATAATCTTTTACAACTCTCCAAGCCCTTATCCAGGATGCTTTGAAAAATAGAACAGACTGTTGGCTCTGAGCACCAAAGATGAAGTTCTGCCTCAGAGAGCTGTGCATCTGGACAATGTGTGCAGTGATGTGATGGCAATGCAGTAATTTTGTAGCCACGGCAAAGTAGACCTTGGGAGGGAGAAAAAATCAAGGTGGCAAAGAAAGACTGTGGATAAGTGTAGGGGATGCTGTCCCTCTTTCCACTCTTCTTTTTGTCTCTGTTTTTTACCTCTTTAGATATGAAGGCCACAGTATCCTTACCCTGGGCAGCTCTCTGTATTGCCTGTACAATGACCTGGTTTTGGCTGATACAGTTCCTAAGCATTTGTGGTTTTCAGAAGTCTGCATCTCCCTTTGCTAATGGAAAGTAAATAAACCCCTGATACTACTATAATGGGTGGGGGTTTCCCCTCTCCTTTCCGTCTTCCACTATCCTAAAATAGCCATCTCAGTTTGGGTCATCAGTTCTTCAAGGGAAAATTATGCTAGTGAATGGAAAACTTTTTTTAATGCCAAGTTTTATTGTGTCAGGTTCCAAATCTCTGTAAAATAGGGTTTCCTAATGGAAACTGACCCTCCTCTCACCCAGATAACTCTGTCACTGCAGCTAATATCATGTGTCTCGTGACACTGACTGTCAGCTTAAATTGATTACCCAGGATGTTCCCCCCACACCCTGCTGTAAAATGTCACTTCTCATATTTATAACTGGCCTCTATCTATATACCTAACTGACTGCATGTACAAAGCCTTGTCTTCATTCTCTTCAGAAGTGTTTGTTGAGAAAAGAGAAAAATACTGTATTCAACATTTCTTTCCATCTTCCCTAATTTCTATCATGAAAAAGATTTACTGGTATCATAAAATAATTTGTGTATTTGAAAATTAAGTGTAGGTTTCTGAACTTTTCCTCAGCTCCACAGTACCACGTCATAAAATATGTATCACCTGGATAGATTTAATCAAAATGAAAAAAAAAAAAACAAACAACCCAGCTGCATTCAAGTGTCAATTGCTACTTAACACCCAGGCTTACATTTCTTGTAAAGGTTGTTTTCCTGAATGCTTGAGAGATGAAAGATTGAAAACCTCAGTTGTAGGAATTGCATTTTTCATGGTTCCTGGAGACGTCTCCCTGAGGACCCAGAACATGATGATATACTTTGGTAAGGAAATAAACTCTGTCTACTTAATAAGCAAGCTGCCCTTTCATATTTTAAGATATCTAAACAGTATTTGCATTTCCCCAGTCCGGTAAAACTTCTGACAAACATCTCAAGCCATCAGGTAAATAAGAGAAATGAATGTTCCCTTACTTTATGAGAAGTGTTTTTTGATGTTTAAAGTACTGTATTCCATTTAAGGAGATCATTATGCCAATGCTGGACAGACCTAATGAATGTTTTGCTTTGATCCTTGAGATTTGATGTCAGGAATATCAGATCTTGAGAAAAGCAGACAGATTTGGATCTGTATGCATCACATGTTTGTAAAAGGAATGGAGGATGAATAACTGCCTTTGAAGGAGAGGAGATAAAGAAGAAAAAGATGCATATTTTAACTAGCTGCCCTTTGGTAAAACATAAGCACGTGTTAATGGAACAGATATGGCCATTTCAGCTGCCATGTTTCACCTCTGCTGGGCCCAGCAGATGGAGCTGCATTGACCTGGATCAGTCTTCAGAAACAAAATTGACCTCAACTCCAATGTACAAACTTTCTTCATCTCACAGGCTCCCTTTCCCATGCAGTCTGTTTTGCTGCTTGAAAAGGTTTAAGTTCATAGGCCAGACACTTCTCCTGCTTTGAAAGTAATTCACAGAGCTGTGATGCACTGGGTTCTTTTAGTATTTTGACAAAGAAACTAAGTGGTTGAACACAAGAGATCTTTGCCTATTCTTTCTTAATGTGTGTGATGCTGAATGAATAGGAGTGGGGTGGACTGTGAAAGGAAGATGAGTATAACTGTCATAATCTTCTAAGCTGATTTGTTTTCAAGTCTAAAATTTTCAGTCACTTCAGATGTGGTACATTGTCTCACAAGTAACTCTATAAGGTTACGTAGATGCTTTTACTACCATTTGTGCCTTGTCAAACCAAATTACTTACAGTTTTTCTGCATCTATGGGAAAATATTTTCCAGACTTTGAAGCTGGAAAGCAAGGAACCCTCATTAAAAATTGAAATAATTTATTATATTATACAATAAAACTCTGATGCTCAAGAAATAGAAGTTTTAAGAAAATTATTATAGTATTTTTCATGTTGACTGTTGAAATAGTGTAGCTTCACAGAAAACTTTGTTGCTGAAGAGTGATGTAGAATTTAAATTGTGAAAAACCATGATATCAGAATTACTTTGCTGTCTATGAAATAAGAAAGACATACAGTAAGAAGGAGCAATAGCTGGTTTTCCCCTCATACTGAGGGAGCCTGTGTTTTTTCAGTGCTAGTTATCTGCTTTTTGTGTTCTCTACAATGCCCTCCTACATCATGAAATAGGTGTAGTTATTGATTTGTCTGTATTGGAAGATAAAACATTCAGAACTCTTGAACTTTCTCAGGTCCTTATCTTCAAGAACACTCCATTGGAGATTTTTGTCAGCTCTTGAGGAAAGAAGCAGATATATAAACAAATACATGGTGGTTTATTTGTAGAGACTGTTTCAATCGTGATCATAGCAAAGTCTGGAAATAGTAGAGTCAGTGCTCACAGCTAGAGGTATGTTTCCATAATAAGATATACCATACTATTTGTACTCCATCCAGCTGGCCCATTGGAACATAGTATTTTATGTAATTATTGCATAAATTTTAAGATAAAACATGTAAATGAACCTGAGTGGTAGTAATAAATGATTTTAATTACCCAGACACAGACAAGATTGCATTAAGTAGAGGAAATATATTTCTAAATCTGGAATGAGAGTGCTTTCTAATTCAATCTGGACATCAGCTGACAGGCAAAGAAACAAGGCTAGGTTTGAATGTAACTCGGAGAGGAGGTTCACAAAATAATGTTAGGGGACAATTTCGACTTCAGTTTATTAGCTGGGAGCACTACAAAGGGAATTAAAATGACAATCAAAACTACAGAAAGGAGCAAAAGGGAGAACCCCAACAATCACCAATCAATTTGGTGAGACACTGGAACTGGTGAGACACTGGAACAGGTTGCCCAGAGAGGTCATGGAAGACCCATCCTTGGATTTATCACCGTCCTACTCTGATTCAATAGATTAATTGGTGGTGGTTTTTAATATAATTTTATTTCTCTGTCCAAGCAAAGCTGAAGTAAACAGTACTGTAATGAGGCTATGTAGCTATTAAAGAGCATGACTGAGAAGTCAGTGGCAGTTAGTTTGATAATGTTGCTGACAGCCTGAATGATTCCTTTCCTTCAGCATTCACAAAAGAAGCTGAAGGTCACGTTTCTGTGAATAGGATACATTTTCCTGGGGGGAAAGTGAAATGTTAAAAGGCTTTATAATTATACCAGAGCAGATAGGCAATTAGAAGCATTAAATGTTGACAGGCAGCAGGTCCTTATGAATTATATCTTAGAATCCAGAATTCACAAGAAGTGGCAATGGAAAAAAAAATTAAAATCTTTTTCTACTAAATTTTGATAGGTCACCACAGACAAGATCAGGGGGTAGGAAGAACACTAAAAGGCAGATGGCAGGGTTTTATATAGTAATACTGAGTAAGAATTAACCAGGAGAAAGAGTCAAGTCAGGTCTATGTTCGGCTTGAGCAGAAGGTGTAAGAAATGCTCTTCAGGGATGAAGTCAGCAAAGCATCTGGTGATCTTGGGCCTGTAATGAAACGACCTAAGAATGGCTGTCAAAAGAGAGAGGAAAATGTAGTAGCTGAGGAAGTAGTGAAAAGGGATCAGAAAAAGGAAAGGCTTAAGTTTTCCTGTCATACACATTCAGCTCACTCCCAGGACAGCCTGACACTGAATGAATGTCAGAGCAGAAGGAATGGCAATCCCAGAGTACAGCCTCCAGTTCAGAAATGGTCCTTACACAAGTAAAAAACCTAAACCCTGTCCTCTCCTTGATGTTCCTTTCCATGGTTTCTGTGCTGTGCTGAATCTCCCACTCTCAATAATACCTTACTATAAAAGCGGAACCAGTCACAACTTCAGTTTACCACATTTCTAGATACGTGCATGGCTTCCATGTCTGAACATACTTATCCCAAGAAGTCTTGGGAGGCACTGGGGTAGAGGAAAGATCATTTTATTTCCCTGCAAGAGTAAAGTGAGGTTCTGCCAGCATTTCTGTCTGCCTGAGAGTTATTCGGAATAATGAGAGTTATAGTAAGAGCAAAAGATTGAATTGATGCAATTAAACATGCTGTCATAAATGATCTTATGATAGAGAAGAATTATCTTTTTCCTAGCATTAACTACAAATAGTACAGGGGATAATGACCAGTCCTTTAGGCTTCTTTCTACTGCAGTGTATGATGTATAATACCTTTTCCCTTTGATTTGTCTTTTTTTTTTTTTTAAATCTCATTATCATTGTGTTATGGCAGCATGTAAAGACTGCCAAGATATCAGGTTCTGCAAAAGAAACAAGAAAGAAACATGTTCTGGCAGTTCTAAGCTCTGTCAGGCCAGTTGGATAAAGTGGGGAGGAAATGGCTCCCCAAGCATGAAATAGAGATAATGCTGAGGTACAGAGAAAATAAGTGATTTGCCTATGTCATGAAGGAATTTAATAGAGAAGCTTCAGAATGTGTAGGGGTGGGATGAAGAACTAATTTCAGTGCCTTATTCAGCAATGGGCTTCAGGTTTATTCCGAATCTCCATGAATAACTAATACAAATACTGTGATAAATAGCAATGACAAATAAAGCTATGCAGCAATTTATGGATATATTTTTCTTATTTGCATTTTTATGTCTTTTAAAAACCAATTATTTTTTCTTAAAGGCAAAAAATAATAGTTTGTTCAGAAAATTCTGAAGAGCATTTTGTTTGGTTGAAGAGATAAAAAAAAAACCTATTAGCAGGAGCTGAGTAGTTAAACTGATTGCTTTTAAGTCAAGAGAATCCCTCATTCTAGTATTACCTGAGGAACTTTGTGGACTTGCCTAAGTCATCTGACTTCCTCATGTCTCTACCAACCCTAGCAAAAAAAGGAAAAACAAATAATCTCACATTGAAAAAAATTTCATAGCTGATCTGTCTTCATTTCAAAAGGAAGTATAGAAGGAAAAAATTGTTGTTTAAATATTTTTTAAGAAAAAGCAACCTGGGAGATGAAATAGAGGAAATGCCTGGATACTGTAACCCACTTTGCCAATGATCCAAAATAAACAAGGTCTAGGTATCTAACAAGAACTGAGTTTAAACAACAGGCACAGTTATGTTCATTGCTACAGTCTCATAAGTCCATTTTACACTCCAGCTTTTCCCTGCAGTCATCCTAAGCAGTGATGGAACAGGAATCTCAAAAGCATGAGGCAACTCAGTCTAGCTGTAAGATTCCTGGTTCTGCACTCAATCTGCTCTGCTAGGAGGGAATTTTGTCTCATTTCCCTTTCAATCTTTTTCTATTTTGTCAGTTGCAATTTTAATTAACTTTTTTTTTTTTTTTTAAGAAAAAGCATTTATAGTGTTTACTATATTGAAATACTGATCTTATCAGTAAGACCTAGGCACTGTTTATACCTATCTTTACTTTAGGGACAAGTGTCTATTTATTTCGTTTCTAGTTACTGTTAGTATGTCATTCTATCAGAAATGATCTAGGAAAACCTGAATGCTGAAGAAACTACTCTAGGAACCTGCTCAGTAATTTTGCATATACTACACAGCAAGTCAGAATAAAGAAATTCTAAGATATTAAAAGTAATTGTTTAATTATAAACAAGACTACAGCAGCATTATTTTATGCTTTGATCTAAAATATGGCTGACAGACATTGTAAATAGAACCAATTGAAAATGCTGTAAAACATTCAAATAATCAATAGGTTTAATTGTGAATTTAAGAAAGACATTTTAAACAACTCTATCTTCAAAAGCATTAACTACTGAAAGACAACCTTATCTGGGCCGAGAAGGAGAGCACAATCCAAGTGAAATTCTCTCAACTTTGTTATCATTTCCACCAAAAGAAGGTTTTCTTAATCCAAAAGGGAACCTATTTGCTCATCACTGGTTAAAAGGATATAACTTTTACATATTTTTTGCTTTAATTACATGGTTACATGATTGGTCTTGCTACAGCAACTGTTGTACTGTTATTTTGTTTATAAATTTCATTCAAAACCAGAACTTTTTCTAACATCCAGTTTTGTGCTAGGAGCAACCTAACTAAGAATAGCAATGAATCGATGAGCTTTCCACTGCTAGGTGTCAACCACTGGTAAAACAATCCATGTCAGACTACATTTCTGTCAGGTACCATCCCTGTTCTGGTCTCTGTGTGAAAAATCAGCTATTTCTCTTCATCTTTATCTACTTTCATTGACTCTCTAGTTTACAGTGTAAGGGCATCAAAAACTTCAGCACTTTAGTGTATTGCATGTTTCTTAACTTGGGAACTGTTGAGTTAGTAAACTATAAGGCATCAAAAAGCATAAAAACACTTGCTGAAAATCAAAAGCTCCACCCGTCAGTGAGCGAGCAAAGTGGAAGGCAAAATAGAATTAGTTAGCTTATCTCCAAAAGTTAGGTTGATTTATGTTTAGTCACGAAGGAAATCCATTGTGGAAGCATTAATCAAGATAGTTTAGAGATTGTATCAGAAGGTTAAGCAATCATTTGATTAGAAAAGTCTGAGGAATGGTGGGCAATACTTTTATTCTGAGGAAGGAAGGCACAGAGCTGAATAATGATGCTGCTGTCCAGAATGTCTTTAAGCTCCTGCTACATATATTAGTGAACATACCCCATGCCATTCATGTGAGGCACCAAAGTACCTGCCCATATACCTGTGTACAGCTACAGCATCAGCTGTCCCCCTTGGCTCCAGTTCATGAGAGTTTAGGAAGTGTTGTGTCTTAAATGAAATACAGTGTCTATTTACAAAAGTCCCAGATTCAGGCCAGCATAAAGCCGGGGCACAAATAAAGTTCCCTTTCTATTGACCTTGTTGTAGTCAGAAGGATTCAAACCTCCCTACAGCTATTTACAGGCCCAAGGGAAGCTTCTCCAGAAGCACAACAGCATGCGTCTGCTTCTACATTTCCCTTTCCTCACTCTGGCATTATTTAGGTGATCCTTCCTATCCTTTGTCAGATCTGAGTATAGTTATGTGTCATGGTTTGAACCTTGGTAATGCTCAAGGAAATGATGTCAAGCAAAAAATACTGGAATGATTCTACAAGTTCAATGGTAAATGCTCTTCAGGGTTACTCTTAGCCGACAGTCGATGTGGATAGTTTGCTTTTTTTTTCAATTTTTGACTTGTTCAGATTTCAATGAACTGGAAAACGTTCACTGAAACCTTATCATGACCACATAACCACATCTTGGCTGATGTTCTGCAGTTCTCAGTATCCAGTCTGGACAGGATTTATAGTTTTCTACTTAAAATTCAGAATTGATCCTTGGATTTGAATATAGAGTCAGAAGAATTTAAGAAAGAATCCCAGGATACTTATATTCCTTGTAACATTAAATAGTATTCAACAAAGCATTACTAAACAGAGAGGAAAAAAATATAAATTACCCTTTACAAATATATATCCTGCTTTGGATGTCTCACTTTACCTGCATGATGTTAATGTTACTGTGCATTCTACTCCTCCCTACACTATTCCTTTTATTTCCTGAGAAGGTTGCTGGACAGCTGAACTAGATAAGGTGTAGAACAGTTTTGCATGTGGATTCTGACTGAATCTGTTCTTTCTGCTACGTTTGCCAAGAATTATACAGGTGAAGTGACTCACCTTGTCAACAAGGACAATTCTGTGACACTTGCAGAGGAGAAAAAGAAGCTGCCTTTTTCTATTTTTATCTATTTGTCAGCATAGAAATACCAGAGAATGTTTTCTTCCCACCCCAGGTATTCACTACTACAATGCTATTATTCATATGCAAAAAAAAAAAAAAAAAAAAAAAAAAAGAGGCACATGTTTGGTGCAGCCACATAGCAGGCACAAGTGAGAGTGGACATGAGACCTCTGATGTCCTATTTCCATCAAACACACTCAAAATGAAGGCAACAGATTCAGATCCCAGCAATGCTGACCTTGGCTCTCTAGAGCTACGTACAATACATATCTCAGATACAACCCCAGCATCATTGGATATTGACTACATTTAGAGCTGTGATGCTACAGTAATACTAATATATTACTCATCATCAACATCCAGACCCAGTTTTCAGGGTACAGCTGCAGTCTACTCTGTGCCATGATTCACTGTTCAGACACAATGCCAAGTTTATCAAAATGCTGAAGTCAAGGATGGTGTCAGAGCCTCAGTTCACAGAGGCCTATGAGTAGGCTCATACAGCTCATACAGCCACCATCTACCAGCCAGGCAGGACAAATCGGTCACATACACATGTATTTATGTAACCATTTCCAAGCACAAGATATCTCTTTTGGGAATCACATTCTATATTTCAGAATGGAAAGCCAACAGTTCTGACAGCTTTATCAACCTTTTTTTTTTTTTTTAACTCTAGTCAGTTTAATGCCCTTATGTTGGAATAAAATCCTTTATCTAAGACTCTTGAAAAACTGATAACTGAATATCCCTTTCATTGCCTTTGTTATTCAGGATTCAGCTGGAAAAATGGTGCTGTGCATAATTGTGTCATCATGTTCCTCATTCTACCAGGATGTGGATTGTGATTTGCCAAAAAAAAACAGGAGCTCATGTAGATATGTGAGCTCATGTAGATATGCGAATAAATTGCACAGTTGTCCCTTAGTAAATCTGAAATGACACTTGTATGCTTCCACCTAGCACCTGTTCATTCATGACAACTGTAGAACCACAGCCCAGGTGGGCCAGAGTCCAGGCCTGAATGTACATCTTTATATGTTGCTTCAGAGATCACTGTTGCTGGCTCTGCATAAACATGCTTACGTCCATAAATAAACAAAACCAACCAACAAACAAGCAAATGAAAAAAGAATAGGAGACAAGTTTAATAGTAGATCAAAACAACAAAATAGGTTGGGACCAGCATTGCTTTCCATGGTGATCACCTTGTTGATGAACAACAAAAAAACCCTTGTGAGCAGTGCCATGCTGAAATGCTTCAAAACTCCTACCCCAGCCACTGTTCCCTCGGCAGTTCCTAGGGACGACTGGCACAGAGCTGTGTGTTTAATGACCTGACCCCCCTAACACAATTCCTCTTGCTGTTGGTCCTGTTACAAATCTGAAACAGTGAGACTTGCTTAAAAAATGCATATAAATCAGGCAGAAGTCCTCCGAGCTTCAAACCACAGCCCATTACAGTCTGGAAGACAGGAGAAAGACATAAAATATGGGTTTGTTTGCCCATATCAATTGCCTTTTTATCTCCTGTCTTCTAGGCGCAAAGGCATTTGAAGTGAGGAGATGTCAGTTTTGCTTTGTATGTTCATGGTTTCATTGTAATAAATTATGTCTTTGACACATTTTTGCAAAGAAGGAAAGGAAAGAAAAAAACCTGCCCAAACCTTGTCGTTTCTGGTACAGAGAGATTACATGTATTCTGGCGATGATTTTTGACATCCAGATAAATAAGCTGAGTGTCTTAAATAAGCCATCAGAAGGCAGGCGTCAGACACACCACACTATGCCATGCTGGTCTGCTGCAAGTTAAAGCCATCACCCAGCTCTGTCCTACCTGGGACCCTGGGACTCAAGGTCTAAATATTGGAAAGGTGGATGCAGAGCTTTGAGCCTGTGGGAACTGCATGCACAGCTGAAGCACACCACAGCTCTCACCCTAGTTATGGTAGTGAAGAGATGCTTTGTGTCTCACTAAATGGGGAGAGAGAGTTTAAACTGCCCACACGAGTTTGAAAACTTGTCTTTGATGCCTGGCACAAACTGCAAACACCTGAGAAAACACATCAGATAAGCCACAAAAGCAGGGGACAGCTAGAGTGCCACAACCACCCCGCATTCAGTCCTTGTGCAGCCACGGGAGGCACTCATACCTGCCACCTCTCTTCACTTGCTCAGCTGTGAAACAGCTATCGCAGCTTCTCTCAGTGGGGGATTAATTAAAGTTTGTAAAGCGCTTTGGATATACTCAGATGAAATATCCTAGAGAAGCACAAGATATTTAATCCTTTGATAATATTTATTTGGCTGATGCATGCACTAGAAGAGGAAGGAAAACCAAAGCACATGGCTGTTTAAAAACATCCTTTCTCATTAAAAAGGGCCAAGTTAAATTAAAAGGTTTGTGGAATGTGTTTCCTGTCAAGCCTTGGGCCTGGGGGGAAAAGCACTGGAGGAGGATTTGTGGCTGTAGTTGGTGATGTGACTATCTGAGCACAACTACAGGGCTTTCTATGATTTGTGAGACAGAGGGCTGACATTTTGTCACTCTGTAATATTGCACTCTGTTAATTCCTGCATTACTGTATCGTTCAGTTCAGCTACAGTGGGTATTAATTGCCTATCTGGATAAAACTAGTTTATGATTTTTTTTGTCTGGATTTTTTTAACTGATGTAGGAGATAGTGACTTTATACTATTCTGCAAGATTATGGAATCTTTCCTGAAGACTCTGGTAAAAAATAACATGTATTTTGTTTCGCTATCTAAAAATCTTAATCTTTCAAAACTGACATAAAATGTATAGTTACTCCCCACACTTTATTAATTTTAATTTGTTGTGATCCCATATTTGCTGTTTTAAGAATCCTCTCAATCTAGTTTCAAGATTCAAAGCTAGACAAACAGTCTATAGTGCAAACTTCACATCTGTATCGTGTTACACTTGGCAGGAGAGATAGGTGCATTCATTTACTGGAGCTCAGCATGGGGTGAGGGTTCAGAGGTTATCATTCCTGATGGCTTACATCTTTACAGATGTTTTCCCTTTATGAACAACAGCCGCTTGTCAGTCACAGCTCAAACCTAAAAAGCAGATGCCTGTACCTCTTTTTCATAATTATTTCCATGTTTTGCAGAGTCCTTTTTTTAGCATGCAGTAGTGAGGAAATGATTACAGATTAACAGTTGCAAGAGATTAGTTAATATTTTAAATTTGTGTGGAATATGACAAACTAAAATAATAGTGAAAAGTATAACCGTAGTCAAAACACATGTGAAACTTAATCTTCAACAATCTTGACTTAATATTAAAGCCAGTAACATATTTTCCATTGTTGCCACCGCAGAAATACTGAATGCACACATGTAATACACATCTCTATAGAACTGAAAATCTAGGTGACGTATTGCAGTAAAACCTAAATTTGACCGGATCAGATTTAGGTTCTTGACTCATTAGAGTAGTGACCTTTAGTATAGTCTTGGTTTGAATCCCCTAGCCATTTACCCCCCAAAAAATGAAGTATAGGTTCTGGGTAAGAACAAATGCCATTTGACAGAGGGAAATTCATAGTCAGATATTAGGTGATTTACTCAAATCTCATGGGAACCCTATGAATGAATTTGGAAATTAACCTTTGGAGTTTTTTTTCTCCTGAGCAGTCCAGGTTAACCTAATAATTTTTTTCCTTGCTTGCAGTGAATAATAATTAAGGTGGGTGTCACAAACCCAGTCTTAATCTAAACAGGAGGTCCAATGTTCACTTATTCTGAACTAACTTTCATCCAACAGATGAAAACTTGCTTTAAGCTTTGTGAAATATTTAAGTGAATTGTGGTCACTGGGAAATTTGTATGTGTACACTAAATACAGAGATTGTTGCAGGTGACAGTGAACAGGTCACACACACAAAAAAATCTTCATTAACGAACTGTGCACAAACAAACTCTTTGTCATCCAGAGCACAAGCCAGAGTAGTGGTGTGAATTTGTGAATTTTACATAAAATGAATATCACTTTGCAGAACAACAGATATGGAAGTCACACGAGACCAGTTACCACAACTTAGCTAAGGGGAAATCTTAAATTGCTTCCATTAAATCATGGAAGATTATCTGACCACTCCTTATTTAAATATTTAATTTAGCTCTCCCATTATTATAGTTTCATTGTCATGTCTAGAAAGAAATGTACTTTTTTTCTGCATATGATTTTAAAATTCTAGCTGTGATTATATATGCATAAGTTCTTTGTAAGAGTACCTACAGTGACTTGAGATCTGAAATCTGCATTATGCGTTTGGAAAGACTGAGTGGGGATGGGTGACTTGTCAGAAGCAATAAAAAATGTCAGTGGCACGTTTGTGTGTAGTCTGTGAATGCTGTTTGATGTACTTATCAGTTCCTTCCTACAATATGTCGTAGTTACCGAACAGCACAGCTTGGCTATTGATGGGTAAAAGAAGTGGAAGATAAGAGAATAGGCAGACAGTGATTTGGATTCTGCAGATGATATTTTGCAGGTTGGAAAGGACAAAGGCAATCTGCAAGCACCAGCAGCTGATACAGCCTCAATAGGAGATAATTCTGGGCTTGGAAACAGAGAAAAAAAACATGCACAGTAAATCATGCAAATCAAGATTAAATGGTGGGGCATTTGACAATAAGGCAGAAAATGATGGAGCTGGAGGTTATTTCTTTTTTTTTTTAACATCAATTTTATAATAAACATTGTTGGACTGATAAACTTGGGGTGCAAAAGTCTGTGCCAGTAGAGCATACTGGGATATGCAACAAACTTGTATTGGGAAGAGGGAGGATTGAGTAATAGTGCCTCTAGATCACCTTTAATGACTTCCCTGAGTCCTCTGAGAGAGTCACATGTGGGTAAGAAGCAGCCAGTTGGTGGGAGGGAGCGGGACCAATTTCCAGTATTTAAGGGAGAGAGGTTCTTTCTATCACTTTATTATTTCCTGTTAACTGCTCCTTCTGTGAATATTTATATATTTTTAAAAAATCAAACAAAAAAAACAAACAAAACCAACACAAAAGCAGTGAGACTATTTTATATGTGCATCCCTCCATAAAATCCCTGGAGCACCCTGGAGTGGATGCTGAACAGATGAAGAAAGCCAAATGGAGATACCAGCAATTGCTTTGTCACTGCAACATCTTTCAGGAGAGTGTGATACTTGAGGATAGAGAAAACAACCAACTGTGGCACCATGCCATGGAACTGCCAAATTATTCTGAGAGAGGATGGTAATGAATGTGTATCACTGATACATGCAATTTGCTTTTAAGCAGGTAGGTAGAGCTGTGACTGAACAGAAACCATTAAATTATGAACAGAAGGAGAGCTATCTAATTTTCTGCCTTCCTAAGGAAATGAACAGTTTTAATGATAACTGAAGACTTTGTTTGCCCTTCCTTCTGTAATCTTCCTCAATTGTTTCCTTTAAGTACAGCAAACCTAATTCTCTAATCCATTCCATCAACATTGTGTTGGTACAATTCCATAGATGTTTTTGTGGAGAAGCTGTGTTTTGTTTTAGTGCAGTGGAAGGAAAAATTAAGTTCATTTTTCAAAAGCCTCTCTGACAATGAGATGAGTGGAATGCATCATTTACCTCACTTCCTCTCCATTACTGGAATCTTCTGAAAGAAGAACTTGGGTTAGGGGCCCTTCCATAATGTGTGTTGCCTCTAGACTTTCTTTCTCACTTCCACACAGAGGTATTATTCAGTACCAATTGCATCAGCTCTTAGAGAAGAACATGAAAAATATGGCAAATAAAAGAACAGTGGACACATAGGTTTCAAAAACTCACTCATCAGGACGTTCTGACTCCCACTGGCTGTGGGCATGCAGAACCACAAAAACTTTCCATCTAATTTTATTGACAATGTAATTGATACATAATGTGGTCATTATAAAATCATATCCTAGAAAAGTGCTGTATTCAGATACATATTTAGTAGAGTCCTGCAGTATACAATTTAGAGTAGGATCAGCTTGTGCAGCTCAAATAAGGATAGTAACTGTTTATAGTGAATTCTCTGTCTTGTATTGACAGTTTCTGCATTGCTGATCCCTTTCTCCATTTTTTTTTAAATATAATTGAAAAATTTCTATATATTATTTTCTTACAAAGATGGCTTTCTGCTATTGTAAGTTGACCTTGAACTCTTACCTTGAAGAGCTGGATTCTCAGCTGGGACAGTCTGAAATAGCTCTGTGTAGATCATACTTTTCCTATTTCCCTATACTGATAGGGGCAGAGCCTGTAGAAGGTGGCAAAAATTGTCCACTTTCTTTTTATTTGTTGTTTATCTGAAATGGTCAGGAGAAACAAATCCCTTCTGGAGCTCTAGCATACTGACTTTGGATGCTAAAACACCATTTGGAAGAGATGCACAAAAAATATGGATAGGACCAACATAATTCAAAGTAAGCTTTTCTTTCTATGCAACTGTGCACATCTGTGCATAACATTCATGATATTCTGATGGGAGCTGGCTGTGGGGGTGCTTATTGTGAAGGCTTGTAACTCTCCCAGTGGTAGTGTCATTTGTGTATGGCCAGGGATACGTCAGAGACCATGGATATGGACTGAGGTGTATGACATCTGACAGCTACAAATAAGACTTAAGAAAAAATGGCTCTGTGTGTGTAAGTAGGTTTGAAAATGTAGTGAGAGCTGAGAAAGGACCTTGATTAAGAATGATTGGGTCACAGGGCATCCTGCTTTAGCCAGGAGAGTTTGTATAGCACATCTCACTCCCTCTGAGGCTGTCAGGGACAGCATGAACCTCAGCATTTCACTGGACAAGAGCATCTCCCTCTCCAGCCAAGGGCCAGGGGAATTGTTTGCACACTATCATGAAACAGATGTCTTTAGTCCACCTCCTCCATCAGCCCTTAGCCTTTAAAAAAACAGACTAAACAATAAGCCATGTACTTCTGGGGGTGTCTGTGTCACAGGCAGAATCTCCTGAGCAGCCCTGATAGGCAGGGAATGACTCAGGCAGGCTGTGGGTTTCTTTTGGTGCTTTCTGCATTCAGGAGCAGGTAGTGGTGGGACTTAATCCTGCACACGACACATGCCTCATGGCATCTGCCTGATTCTTCATGCTTACCTTGTGTAGAAAAGGGGAAAACACAGTAGCTGTATATTATTGTATTAGCTAGAGACAAGACTGAACTCTGGATGGAGTTTCAGCGTGTGCTGTGAAGGCAACAGGAAGTGGGATGTTAGAGGGATTTCCCTTTGGCTGCTTGTTTTTACACATTTGTGTCAAAAGGATGTAATCTCAGAAGACTTTCCCTGTTCAACCAAGGGGTTTGTTGTCACTACTTTATTTGTGGTGATTCTGGGAATTCCTTACTGAAAAAAAAATGAAGTCCTGGAGAAAATATTCCGTGGAGTTAGGTGTCTGCACGGTTTTGTGCCTTTCGAAAGCCTGTTCTTTCTGTAGGACAAAATGTCAATTAAAGCTATTCCTGTAACATGTCACTAGAGGGACATGAAAATGTGGAATAGATTAGCTCCTGTTGTTCTTAGTTATTGCTCTTTAATGTGGAAAAACACAACAGGGATGATTTAGGGCTTTGCCTGCTCTGACTGAATGAAAGAGCTTTAAACCATGATCTTTGAACTGCTTTCTTAAAAAAAGAAAATGAAAACACATACTAGTGCTGAAGATATTGTAACAGTATAATCGTACACCAGCAAGTCTTCAAACATAGGATAAAAAGAAGCAGTGTCTTTTCCAGTTCTTTGGAAATTAACTTCCTAATATCAGGTATTTATATTAAGCTTATCCACACACATGCACATATTCCTTTTCATAGTGTAGATAAAAAGTATTGGACCTACTTTCAGTTCAGAGAGTGAGCTCTAGCTTTGAAACTTTCAGTGTCACCTCTCGGTTGTGTCTGGCAGCCATGCAGGAAAATGAGGCTTTCTCATGGGCCACTGCAGAAACGCTGCAGTGAGCAGCTGGTAGGTAGCAATGAAACTGCTTCTCAGCAGACACTGGTTCTCTGCAAGTAGATTTCCCCCACCCTTGTGCAACATCAAGCAAACTTCAGTCCAACTTCAGTCCTCCCATGACTTGTACATGATCAGAAAAGGACCACCCTGTTGGGATGGTCACAGTATGCTGTGTTGGGCTGAGTCAGGAGGCAGCAGCTGCAATGACTATCCCCGTGTGTTCAAAACCTGCTGCATCCCAGCTGAGACCTGTGCTGACTGCCTGCAGGACACCATGTGTGCCTCCTGAGGTGCCACCGGTGCCCTGGTTTGCAAACATACAGCAAGAACACAGCCTGGGATAATCCTGGTGTTTTAAGCTTTATGATATTGTTCTTCAATATCAATAGGGAGGTAGCTGACATCCCATCCCTGGAGACATTCAGGGTGAGGCTTGATGAGGCTCTGAGCAACCTGCTCTAGTTGAAGATGGTCCAGCTCTCAGCAGGGGTGTTGGACCAGATGACCTCTAGAGATCCCTTCCAACCCCAACATTTCTATGATTCTATGACTCTCATTTATCCTGAAATCTACCTGTAAGGGCTTAAGGCCTGTACAATCCAAAATTGGGAATAACCTCTTTTTGGTTACAAGTAATTTTCAAGGAAGCAGATGTGCTACAGCTGCCAAAAAAACTTATTTTGTGAAAGCTGTAGAGAAAGCACAGCTGGAGCATACCCTCTCTTGGCCAGCCTGCTTTCTGACAGCTCCAAGCGTATTTTCATCCTATCTGGCCGAGAGACACGGGGTTTGCACCAGTTTGCGTCACCCCCTCCAGGTCTCCAAGTCTCCACAGTGGTCTTGGCTGTCCCAGGCTGTTTCCAGCCCTCCTCTCACACTGAAACAGTTATCCATAAAGTGGAGACTTTTGGTGTCCAAAGGGGATGGAAGCATTTCTATTTCTGGGGAGGGGACAGGAGAAAGGAGCTGGTGACACTCGTGTCCCCTGGCTCTGCTCCAGATGGGGAACTTTACTTATACACCGTTTGTCCAACCCAACTGCAAGGGTCCTGGGTATTGTTTTCCCTTGCAAACAACCCTTTTGGTGGCTTTTGTTTTGCATGAAGTAATTAAGGAGAGGAAGCTGAGCCCTTTCCCTTCATGCTTTTGTTTTGCCTGTGTATCACATTACAGGTGCAGGGGTCATAGTATGAATGTGTCAAAGCCTGGTGACAATTAATAGAGAATTTGTGTTGCTGCTGCTTTGGTGGAAAAGCAGAGGCTGGCCTTTTTTTTTATTTTATTATTATTATTTTAATTATTATTTTTCTGTCTTGTTTTAATTTTGTTTTAAAGAATGTAAAGACTCAGGAGAGTGTTTAGGTTTAGTTTGTCCCTCATTAACTCTTGACTGGTTACGCATGCAGTGTGATTAGTTACATGCTGTACCTGTCAGTGCCACTGCCCTTTGTTCAGTCTAGATAAAATACAGTAGTACCTCATTTCAGTAATAGGCCCGACCGAGAGTAAAATGAGCAAATTCTTGCAGAAAGTGCAATAATTGCAATTGATTTACTCTTCTATGGGGAAATAATGTCTGTCTCAAACAATAACATCAGCTTTTTCTTAATTGCATTACATTAATATCATATTAATCTGTATTCATATCCACATACAAAGCTGTAAAGCATATTTAGGCTGTGAGGGATTTTTCTCCCTACCCTAATGACACATGCAACTCTGAAAATATGCTCCCAAATATAGAAAGCCTCTTCTTCTCATTCCATAGAAGAAAATCAAAAGGGAATAAAAAATAAAAAATAAAACTCTGACCCATAATCAAGAAAGCTATATCTCACCTAGTGCAGCCCAATATTAATTTTTGTTGTTAATACCGTGGTGGGGATGCTGCTGTATTAATGATGTATGGGAGCTCCAGACTATTTCTTATTCCTGGCTCAAAGCATCTGCTTTCAACAAATGTCTTTTGCACATATATGTGAACTTTTGGCTACCTATACTTAAGTCCACCTGTCAAGATGGCATTGTGCCTGCTCCTGACTATGGTCCAACTGCTAGGACACGGAGGATACCAGCCTCTGTGGCCCTGTAAATCCTTTTCTTGCAGTGGCATGGTGCATGTGGCTCCTAGCTTCAGGGAGCAGCCAGCATCATTTCCAGATGATGCCAATCCCAGGCAGATGACTGGGGTGTTGGAGGAGACGCAGCGGTAGGTCCAAGTTGGCACTGAGAGAGGGAGATGCTCTGGCACAACAGGCCCCCTGACTGCAGGGTCTCTGCAAATGCTAGTCACAGTGAGTACTGGGTCCTTTGCAGGAGAGACTCAGCCTTTAAAACCAAGACTTTTGAACAGGGCAGAGTAATAGCTAAAATCCTGGTTGCTTTCCTCATACCTGAGATCAGGCTACACAATGTGGACCACCTTGTGAGAAAGCTCTTACCAGCATAGATAGACATATTTTGTGAAAGTTGCTTGATTTTTATCTGTAGGGGATGAAATTTCAATACAGAGGCAAAAATTCCAGTGTCTGATGTTGTCAAAACAAAAAAAAATTCACAGTATAGTATTTGGTATAAAGGCTTCTTAAAAAATAACTTTCTGTTTTACACTGACAGCTATTTGAAAGGCAGGATTTGTTTTAAACTTTTAGGCAATTGGACACATTTGCTTACTTGGAACACAATATGCTGAGGTCTCCAAAGTGACTTTGTGTTTAATTTTTGCAAATATTATACCTGTTCTTTTATAAACTGGAAAAGAAGTAAAAATGGCAGAATCTCCCATGAAGTGGTAAGCCTCATTCCTCATCTGCTTTGCCTGGATTCAAAATATCAAGGGATAATTTTCCAAGAAGGTTATTTATAAGCTTTTGACTATGGAAACTTTTCAGTGTTTTCAACCTGCAGTGTGTGGAAACAAACAAGGAAACAAAACATTTCCATGGGTTTTGATAACTGAAACAACAGGTACTGAACCCATGAACAATAAAAGAATGGGGAATTAAACTACTTTTCATCATTTAACACTCAAGGAGGCAGTCAGTGAATCTGTCCCAATAGCAGGGTTAGCACAAACACAAAGAACTTTTCACTCCCTGCTCTAATTGCATGGGAGAACTTTCTGACACAGGATATTGTGCAGGCCAAAAGTACACATGGGTTCGGATTGGGATCAACAAATTTGATGTAAGAGGTCTATCAGGGGCAGTTATGATATTCCGGAAGTTACTTCCAGCTCGGGAAGTCCTCAACTATAGTCTGCTGGAACAATTCCTATATTTTCTCTGCTTCCTATAGTTTTTTCTTAAATGTCTGTTTCTGTTGGAGGACAGATAATGGGTTAGATGATCCTTGATGTAACCTAATCCCTGTGTCATTGGCTAGTCAGAGAACAAGAACAGCAACCATGGCATGCTAATGCAAATGGAGAGTTTTAACAAGAGACTCCAAATGAAACAAGACAAAGAAAGCAAAAAAAAAAAAATTTTTCCTTGGTTTTATATTTCTTTGAAAAGTACTTACGTGTTTCAGATGACCCTGTTTTCCAGCCTCAGTGATATCTCAGCAACTGTACAACAGTGAGCAGGGACTCATTCCAGAAACCTTGTTAGAAAAGTGAAAACTGGGTGCCAATATCATAGGAGATGAGAAGAGAGAAGAAAAGGAAGATGATGATTTTAAGATAGTGAGAACAGAGAGGACCCCATTTGGCAGCTATTTAATACTTATATTAATATTGTATTTGGCACCCTGTTACCATAGTGATTGGCAGCTGATTGGCAGGATTACGTAATAGAGCTGTCTCTGTAGAGCAAGAGCCATATTTATGGGGCTAAAACATCACTTTGTTATTGGAGACAAGAACAATGTACAGTAACCTCCAATCAAGGGAGGTTTTTAAACAGAATCTTCTGTTTAAGCAACCAAATATTAACAACTTCACAGTGAAATGCTAGACAAAGACATAGCCATCAGGAGGACTTCAAGGCTGTCTAGACATCTCATCATCCTCACCGCCATCTGACAGACCTTGTGGATGTTGCCAGGCTGGCAGCACAGAGCATCTATTTAACTAGCAAGGTGGCACCCCAGCCTCAGGAATCTTCTATTTAAATGCAGGCCTAAAGAAATTGCTTTCAGAAATGTCTCAGAAAAAAACAAAACAAACATGTAAAGAAGGATAGTGGTAATAAAATACAATGTAAGGAAACAGTGAGTATCACAGCAATTTTCCTCTTGGATATTTAAAGTAGTCTGGTTTTATTCACTGGGGCACAGTAGTGAGCATGATCCAACCTTGTTTGCTTCTAAAGGGCAAGTGGTTTGCTGATTTCCTCACAGGACATTTACCATGGCAGTAACAAGGATCTCACTCCTACAAGTGGTGTTTGATTCCTAGCATTTACACAATATCCCTTGATTTTTGAGAACGTGGGCCTTGCTGTCCCTCATTAGATAATTCTGGGATTTTCTCACACATCAGTGTGCAGTGAGAGAGTTTTGTTAGAAGGGAAGAAGGAGAATGAGCTCCTTCAGGAACTGGCCCACAGAATATATGGCTGGAGTTCTGATGACTTCCTGTCCTGCAGAAGATGCTTTTTGGGGCTTAACAGAGCTCTGAGCAACCTGCTCTAGTTGAGGCTGTCCCTGCTCTCAGCAGGGGAGTTGGACCAGATGACCTCTAGAGGTCCCTTCCAACCCAGTCATTTCTGTGATTCTATGATTAGTGTCTTGGGTAGTAAAAAAGCTGCTTTTGACTTCCCTTGGTGCCTACACTGAGTAATTTCTGTGGCCAGTGGGGTCTTTTGTTGTGATGCATGACATGGAGCTCTCTGGTCTGCATATGGAGAGAAGGGATTTTCCAGGTTTTTCTTGACACAGCCACACCACTGACACAAGGCAGTGGGAGACCTAGGAGAAGCTCACACCTTTGTAAAGCAGTCTGGGGGATGGATGGACGGACGGACAGAGGCAGCTTATTATTATTATTCTATGATTTTTTTCATATATATTAATTATAATATATTTCAGGAGCTGGAATACACTTGCCCCAAAGAAACAGTGAGCAAAGCAGGGTGGTGAGAGGGATTTTATTAAGTTTCTGTAACCCCTGATTGAGTTTTATACTATCATCTGGAGATGATAAATCTAAGTATTTTCATATGATTTTGAAGTATTCTGGAAACAAAGTGCAGTTTTTAGGTCTGCCTTTCTTCATCCCTGTTTCTCTGTCTTTCAGCAAGACCCAGAAAAAAAAAAACAAACAAACAACAAAACACTAAAGCCAAGTCAAAGACTCCTATTGACTTCAATGAGAGTTGAGTATGGCCCTTTATGACATAGCTTTATAGGTCTCTGTGCTCAGAGAGCCACTGTTAGATAGTAGCAGTTCTCCTGGACTATATGCATTTCTTTATAAAGATGCTTTCCTTTGGACTTCCAGCAACGATGACAACACCTATGCATGCACACGCTCACACACACAAAAGCCACCAAGTCATCCATCTTAGAAAACGTGTTATGCCTGCTAAGCGTTTGTAAATCAAAGACTGATAAATAAAACATGGGTTCAGTGTTAAAAGGAAAAAAGAGCCCTTTTAACGGATTAAAGTGCTCACAGTGCCTGACACTGTGAAATAAGAGTGTTGAGCAGCAGGGCAGTTTAGAAAAAGGACTGGTTTTGCTGACAGGTACAAGCTGTCTTGTGTGTTGTAGCAGCCATTGGCAGAATAAAAAGCCCAAAAGCTACTTTTCCAACAAAGCCTTTGCAGAAGGTAACAAACTGCAGCCATCTATAACTAAAGTTTTGCATGTTCTACAGCTGAATGTTGTGAGACAAACCTTCTCTTGCTGAAGGAAGAAGGAACTTGGTTTTAAGCCCTCCAAAATAAACAAGCAAACACAATCAGCATCCTTTCTATTACTATAATGGTTTATTCCAGCAGACTGGAAGCTCTGCTGGTTTTAGCAGGTTTGCCTTTTTTTTAATTTTTTTTTTTTTTTAATTTTTCCCCTCAATCTCTCTGTTCTTCTCAAAGCCCAGTACACTGTGTTGGGTTGTTAACCATATTTCCAATCACTCCTCAGCAGTTGCAAAATAAGAGATCATAAAGCCCTATGCACTTTTTCATCCCTCCAGGACTGTGATTGGACAATCCAGTACACCAAAAAGGTGCTCTTGTACAGATGGGAACATTTCTCTGTATGAAGTGGCATTAACTAATTACATTTATTCAGCTGATGAGAACAGTTGATTGTTAAGACTGATTTTTCTTTCAGTCTTCCCTTCTGAGCCTCTGGTACCTTGAAGGAGGGGAGTCTTACAGCAGAGGTCACTGAAAATCCTCCTGAATATTTTATCACTTCTGCTTCTTATGGCTTAGTCTACAAAGACAAATCCTTATGTGTGAAGGGCATAGAGCCGAGAGCAGGGGGAGGAGGGATAAACCTGTGTCTGCCCTTGCCTTACTTTCTGACTAGAACACAGAGCATGCTATCTGTGGAAGTGGCAAAGAGAAAGAATTTGTGCATTAGGATCACACTTGATATGGAGTCTTGTTCTTATTATCAAAAATAGCCCAAATCAATGTGAATGAGAGCCAGATGATTTTGCTTTCAGGGCGACAAGGAGCAGTTTTATGATGCCAGCTGGCATCCTATAACCTTTTAGGACTAACCTGACTACTGCTCTCATGGATTTGAAATGTTGCAGCAAATGGCAAACCTAGGTTAGAACACAACCAGGCAAATGTGTGAGGCTCTTTCCCTAACCCAGCAGTACAATGCGGCCATGTGTCCACTCTGGAAAAGCCATGTTGCTTCTTCTGCCATTTGAGAACTATTACCACACAGGCATATAAGCTATCTCCAAAATGCCCTGGACAGCAAGACATGTGGCCAAAGATGGTGAAGGAGGGAACCTGTAAAATTAGATTGCACTATTTACTGGAGAGAGCTAAGCTCTAGCTTGCTCTAGGATATCACTATGCACCTCTATTGTATGCTGAGAATAGTCATCTGCAATCTGATAATGACTTTAACATCATTCTAAAATGATGATCGTTTAATGCCTTATGGAAGAAACCTCCTTCTGACATACTGACCTCCCTGACGGACCTTGGTGTTCCTGCAGGGACTGAATGGGATCGGAGTTTGGCAAACAATGCTCAATATCCCCACAGCAAGGCAGCCTTGGCTCTGTTAGCACTAACTTCCCTGGGATGCTGCTAATGCTGGGCTTGGGGCCGTACTGGCACAGCAGCTGATGTTTGATCAGGGGCAAAAGGGAGGTGAATACCAACACCATAACCATATGGGACTACCACAGGTATTGTCCTCCTCCTGAGAGAAGGAAGGAGTCTTACGTCTGGCATGCTAGCTCACCCTATGTTCAGTGGTCCTTGCTTAATGTTATGCCCCAGTTGAATTTTCTATTTGTCTTCTATTTATTTCATTCACAATAAGCACCCTTCCAGCCTTAGTGGGTCAGAGCTTCTTTACAGCATTTCCCTGTTTTCCAAAACTGGTGGAAAAAAGTAATGGGAAAAAAAATACTTCTGCTCACAGGAAGCCATTCTGAAATTGTTTTTTAACATGTATCTTTTCCAAAATCCTGGAAGAAGCTTCCACCTTGGGCAGAATAACTTGGATTTTCCACAGTGTTATTTAACTCAACAGCAACTCCAACATACTCATGAGGCAATGGCTTTGGTGAAGCACTTCAGCTATTACAGGCCTGTCTACGGCTCACATGCAGCCTGGGACTTTTCAGTTCTTATTTTTACTTTATTTATTTCCTGATTTATTGTAGAATTGACAGTCTGTGGGCTGATAGATCAGGTTTGTCCACTTGGTATCTGCTGCAGGACACAGTGCATTTTCTATAATTCTCTGCCCAGGTGCTTCATCCCCGATATGAAGCAAGCACCTCACAGCCTCTGCTGACACTGACAATTAACACCAATTATACCAGCAGTTTTGTAGGGTGAACATTTACCCACTGGGAGCCTGCAAGAGACCAACTCACTTCATATAGGTGATGTGATAGATGCTAGATAATAGTGATTTACTGACCACAGCTTGGGTCTGGCAGATTACCTAGATTTCATCCGTCTCCCCTGACACTTTCAGCCTACCAAATCTGGGACTTGTGAAGGAATTAACACCACACAGAATTTAGATTGTTCCTTCCTTGTTTTAAAAATGTTAGGAGATTTGGTTTGTAATCTTCCCTTTGTCCTGCCATGGGAGATGAGCAGAATGGGATGTCAGATCTATATCCCATGGAAATTACTCTTCCTCCACTGCACCTCCTAATCCTCTCTAGTTCCATACAGCCATGCCAGTAGTAACAGGATCTGTATGACATTAAATAAAAGCAACAGCAAAGATCCAGGCCCCATGAACTAGCTGTAGCACAAGTATAAGTTTAGCCAGTGAAAACCACGGTGAGCAGAGTCCCCAAGTCCCTCAGTGACAAGAGCCCTCATTGTAGGCACATGCACAGTGCAGTGGAAGTTGTGTCCATGTCAGAGGTACGGAAAATTCTTGTGGGGTGCCTGACATCCCTCCACCACATGCACCTGGACAGGTCCCAGCACCCCTTCTTACACATATGCTGTTTTGACTTCTCAGGCAGTGGGCAGTGGTGCTTTTACAAATCCTTTCCCCAGAGGAATCACTGTGGCTTTTGGAGTTGATATCCTGATCTCCATACAGATGGAGTTGGGGAGGGGGGGGAG
>VWZY01003580.1:406252-459884 GCA_013399075.1 Chloroceryle aenea
GGGGGGAGGGGGGGGTGAGTGGGTGAGTGGAGCTGTGGAAAGTGAGTGGGGAAGCTGCTCCAGCAGAAATGAGAGATAGATGAGGGACTGGTGTGGAGAGAAGGAAGGAGAAAAGGCAGTGGGTGGGAAAACAGAGCCACTTCAAAGGGCTCAGACCTTGAAAGCCCAAGGGCTAACATCAATGAAGACAGCTTTAGGCTTTGATTTCATCCTGTCTCAGTTATGTCACACAAGATGTCTTAGTAATCGCCTCCACTTAACATGAGTAATCTTTCCTTCAGACCAGTTACTCATACTCTACTCAGAGATACTGAGACTTCATAAAGGAACAAGATGAAATGGTTCTCCTACCCTCCAACAAACTCAAGTCTAACAGTTGACAAACACCCTAAGAAATGCTTGTGATTTCTCAAAATCAATTCAGTTTATGCTGCCATTTAAGTCATATACTGGAAATTTTAAACCTAAGAGATGATACTTGCTCAGTTGTGCATAGCAGAGCACTTCAGATCACAGCAAAGTAGGCAATATCCATTCCCTCATCTTGGATCTGTTCCTGAAGTCTGCAGGTTTCTTTTTGAAGTCTGCCTTGTAGCTGTCATCATAGTCCAGGCAGAAGATGCAGATGTGGTAGGAAAAAACCTAGGATGGCAATGAGGAAGAAACTCCTAATGAGACACAGTGCTAAAGCCAGCTAAACCCAGCATACTTACAAAACATTTTTTCTTAATTTCTGTGTCTCCCATAGCCATTTTCTCTGCATATCTGCCTTTTCTTTCCTCTTATTACCAATAAATGGTATTTTCTGTGCCATGCTATTAACTATTTTAATATCCCATTTTAAAAATTAATGTATTTCTAATAAAATCTCACAACTGCTCATGCAAAGAAAATTACTGATTGAGGTGTACAGCATGTACTGATGGGAAAAGTAACTTTATGACATTCTCCAGCATACACTACTGGGCAGCAATTTCCATTTTAAAAACTATGTTTCCTTTGTCAGCTGCATTGTCACTTATTGATGTTGAAATGAGTTATAGCAGAAATACATACAATGGTGACATTGTTGTTTAACTGCTTTTTTTGATCTAAGCCAGGATGCTTTTCAAAGTCTTATAGTAGCGGTATTGTTTGGCTTACTCTTCCTTGGGTTTACTCCTGGTTTTGGGTGACTTGTTTTACCACCTCTCTCTCAGTAATAAACATGTCTATTTTTGCAGCTAATCATTTAAATCACTGTATCATTTCTGCTGAATAGGAAAACTGGAAGTTTGGCAATTTCTACAGTTTCCCATTGTTCTCCAACTTAACAAGTTACATTTGATATTCTGATCTCTCCTCTTACTTTTCTTTTGCACATATTTGCTGAAATGAAGCACAGAAAGTGTTGATTTTTGTGAAAAAGCTGAGCCCTACTGTCTCATCTTCCTCAAAAAGAATTCACAGGAAAAGAACATTTTTTGGTCTTAGAGCTGTGATTCAGGTAATATTTTTTATAAATTTCTCTCCAACAAATGCCTTTTCTCCACCTCTGATATGTCAGACAAGTGGCACAAGTCCTTCTATTGTAAAATACCCCAATATCTCCATTGCAAAGTGAAGGAAATGTGTGCAGATGAAAGCAAGTAGCAGTGTATTATGTCAGAGGAAATTTTTTGCCTTGAAAAGGAAAGCTCTGCAGCCACCACAACTGAGACAGCTGCCCAAACAGAGCTCTGGTGAGAACACACTACCACCCAGGGGTCAGACTGCAGGATCTGCCCGTCTGTTACACCAGTACTGGACAACAGCAGTGATCACACTGGTGGGAGATGCACCCAAATATTGGAACTCCTCTGCTTAGCAACTGAGCTCCAGGAAGAGGTAAGCAGGTTGAGGAGTATCAGAGAGAGCAAGAGAGAGATGGACTACTGGAATTGCTCCCGATCTTCACTCAGACAGGCCTGGTAGGCAGACAGGACACATAATATAGAGAATTCCCTATCCACTTCTGCCTGACTAAACAATAGTGTCAATGGCAACAACCTGCCTGGCACAGCAGGCACAGCTCCTCTGTGACTCCCCCACCCTCCCGGGTCCCCTTGCATAACAGGTATGAGACTCTGCAAGTGGAACCAAACAATAATGAGGACAATGGTTCATCTAGCTTGGAGGTGTCAGTGAGGTTAAGTTGGCCTATGTCCTCTATCAAAACTGCTTACAGAAAGAAAAACATTGGGCTATTGTTATGGAAGAGTCTCTTCTGAGGAAAACAGAAGGTCCAGTATGCTGACCAGATGCTCTTCTAACCAAAGTCTGCTGCCTGCCTGAGTCCTGGGATGATTTTGCTCAGTAAATAGCTGACACGGTTATACCATTTCCAGAACTGTCTTTGCACAACTTTCCTCATCTCTATCAGTCAAAAGGTCAGCTTTCCCCAGGGCACTGCCCCGACCTGCACTGCACCTGGGGGTACAGGTTGTCTGCAGTGGAAGTCCCCATAGTCCCCTACACTGCTTGCCCGTGAGATGTAAGTCAGAGCTCAGCCCTGAAGTTCTTATATTGTGTTGCCAGGTGCCAGTAAAGAAAGAAATTATTTTCTTAGAGAAGCTTACTTTTATTTGTCAATATACACGTAGTTCCAGAATAAAGGCATTTTATATACCAAGAGAAGGTTATTTCCCCCTCCTCTTTTCATTTAAGGGCTAATTCATACGCAAGCTAATTTGTTCTGGCTATTATCACAATTTATTTCCATTGCTACAGGGCAGCCAATAACTTTAATAAAGGAGGTTCCAGTTACCCAATCTTCCCAGTTAATAAACTGCATTGAAATACCCAGAATGAATTGGCTCCCACATGCTACAAATACAGAAAATTACCATGCTGTAGTGTTATCACTACCACACAGGTACAATTAAATGTGTGTTATGCATGGAGATGCACAGAACATTACCAGTAATGTCAAATGCAATTAAAAAGGAACTATTGTGTGTCTCCATCTGAAAAATCTGCCTGTTTGTATGTACTTTATGCTGGATTACTCACTGGATAGGGCAATGCTGAATCAATTGGTGATTGGGATTCACAGGAGAGAGCTAAATAAACAAAGGAGCACAGAGATGGTTAACAGAGAGGAGCTGAGGCCTTCCACCTTGGGTGAAAGCATGAGATATTTATTTCCTGCATCACTGCAACACTATTTGTTCATTAATGTTGACCTTATTGAGTATAGGCACTGTTCAGAGGGTTGCAGGTTTTGTTCAGCCATGTGCACTATTCTTCTCCTATAGAAGTGACAGTTTTATACAAGTCCACTGCTCAGTTTAATAGATCATCTTCCCATCACGTTATGCTCTAGTTCTTCTCCTTTTATCTTTTAATCTTGTAAGTCTCAACCTTCTTTTTATACCCCTGTCAGCCTGAAGACACCCTCAGTCCAGGCAATTGCCACAGTAAAACTGTTGCTATCTTCCTGTATCTCAGCTCTTGGAATTAAAATCCTCTCTTGACACCTATCACTAGATTAAATAAATAAGAGCTCAGTATTTTGATTATTCTTATTTGGTAGTTTCTTTTGCTTACAATGCAAAACTGCAGTATCCTCAGACCAAATTCAGTAGAGACAGAAAGAACAAAGTCTTACTAAACCTCTGTAATTGCACTAATCATCCTTATTCCATTGTGCGCAGAGACAAAGTCAGGACAGCATTAGGGAGGGAACCTCTGAGTCACAGACAACTTAAACCAGAAAAAGAGATACTTTTTGATGGTGGGTTGGGAATTTAATACCTAAAATTCACTATCCACCTAATAGAGGATAATAGTGGGGCAAAATATTTATTTGTTTTGAAGTCAACAGGATAAGCAGAGTAACACTAGTTGAAAAGAAACTTCCTGGATCTCTGAATGCAGTTCACATGACTGCAGGTTATTACATCTCAGCCCAATACTGACCCAATTGCAGCAATTTGTGTGAGTGCTCTCCCTTGCAAAGCAAAGTGAGCCCAGACACAGATGTTACCCCATGTTTATTTATTAGTCCAGAATGCTTTTTTTTCCCCCCTTTTCAACTATTTGATTTAGGCTCTCAAATAAACACTATACTTCCTAAAAAAAGAATTAACAGTACAGTATGAACCTGCTACTGCCATAAACCATTGCATTGTTTGTTGGTCCTGGTGCTAAGCTTTGCCAAAGGGGCATAAAATGCAACATTTCTAAGACCACATCCTTCTATCAAAAAATCATCCAGACCAGTGGAGCTACAGCACCTTGTCCCTGAGAGTGACTGGTTTGTATTTTTATCCTTTTGTTACAAAGTTCAAAACAATTGAAATCAGCTTGTGTTGGACCTATCAACTGAAATTTTGACCAAGAGCTTGATGCCTCACTCCTAGGATGGTGTGTTCATTATGTAGCTGTTGCAGCCACTGGTAAGCAATGCCATCTGTAAAGTGGATGAGTTCTGTGTGTGGAAAGACAGACTGGGAGGGATGTGAGGGCTGCCAGTTGCAAAGCACGTGCTGACTTTGCTTAATATGTCATGCTACTGTGGAGTTTCAGCCATATCAAATGCATTGCATGCCATAATATTGGGTGGGAGCAATTAGGGCATGCTTAATTGCTGCCTTCCTTTCCCTCTGCCTTTCACCTCGGCCCAAGTTTCATGTGCACATGTTATCCTGTGGGTGAAAGGATATGAATTAAAGAAAATTGCACGATTCCCTAAGATCCACATCACACAGATTGATTTGCATTTACTTGTAACTGAAAACACATGGCTAGTCACGGTTTAAGAAAAATAAAAAGGATTACAGGAACCCCAGACCATGACTGAAAGGAGTTATTCAGCCCCTGCATTGTACCATTTAGCTTCACAGTGGAGCAGATACCTAATCTAACATACAACTGGCCATCTATAATCAAAGAGTTTGCTGCTCCCTGGCTGTCCTGGAATGATCACTTAAGCATTTGGCACTACAGACATCCAAAGCTCATTTGGCAAGGGGAAAGTAGCACCAAAGGGAAAATCCAGGTAGGAAAACCTTTAGGAGACTGATTGAAATTGCAAACGACAAGGGGATTGATGGCAATGGCAATTAGGTGGCCCCTGGGAAGTAGATAACTGTTAGAGATAGAAAAGCTTGGTTCTGAGTGCGATGCCACAGTCGTCCCTTGGCTGAGAGAGTGACCTGCTCTCTTGTCTGAGATAGCAGAGTGATTTCCAGCAGGGTTCCTGCTCTGCACCTCATTGTAATTCAGGAAAGCCCAGTGCTGAATATTTTCACTGCTCTCATACCCTGATGAGATTGTTCTGCCACGACACAGTCAGTACAGTGCCTGAGGAAATTGCTTGGTGAAATGCTGGGCTTCAAACCATTACCTTAAGTAGAATTGTTAGACTGAATTTAAAGCAAAATGTGATGCAGGTGCTTGTGTCCTTCCTTTTCCTTTTCTTTCTTGCTTCATTTTGTTTTATTTTATTTTAATTTTATTTCTTTTTACTAATTCATTCAGACTGTGAATTGTTTGTTTTTCATAGTTCGGGGCTCATCAAATTGATGGATAACTCTAAGTAATGAATCCCATGACTGCACTATTGAAATTATCTCAACCACCAAAATGTCTCTTTAATCTACATCAGAGTGCCTGTGCTCCTTCTGTGCCCAGATAAATCAGCTAAGCATAACAAAGTACCTCCAATATTCACTTCCAAGGATCTGAGAAGCAGTTGGCCTCTCTTGGTCTAGTACTACGGCTGGCAGCTGTCTGGCAGTGTTTCTGACAAAAGCATTGGGGAGTTGGGGAGGAAACTTCTCTTTCTAAAAGAAAATTATTTTATTAAAATATCAGTTCTGGAGGTTTTCCTTGTTTTGTTTTAACTTCTATTACCAGTTAGTTGATATTCTCCCTGAAATAAATGAAGATGCTTTCAGGGAAAAAGCATGTTTGTTTTCTTCTTCTTCAATTGTCCTTTCTTTTTGAGTGGACTGTATCTATCTGTGTCAGCCTAAACTACACAGACATGATCAAACTTCCAGTCTTGCTGAGGTGATTCCCAAACAGAAGAAACATTGTGAAAGCAACAGCAATCCTGGTGCCCACATACATGCTTGCACAAGCACATGCTCTCACCCAGGAACAGCCAGTTTCTGGAGACAGATTTGCAGCTGTGGCTGCCAGATGACAGCCCAGCCTGACAGGGAACATCCCTTCCAGGATGTTGAGCTGAAGCATAAGGGCACTTCTCCATCCCCTGCAGTGGTAGGGTTTAAGGTTCAGGCACACCCACAGCCATGCCAGTGGACCTAGCCCCTGAGATCCATCAGGGGAAAATAGTTGGGCAGAGGGGACCCAAGCACGAGCTGAGCAGGGCCCCCCAAGCTCTGTGGATGCAGCAGAACCATTGGATGGTGCTCACACCCGTCCTCCACTCCCAGCTGCCTCCTTTTAAGGCAGCCAGTGTGTCAGCCATACATAAATTGGGAAGATGTTTGTAACATAAAACAAATGACCTTTTAATCCTTCCAGGGGGCTGAATGGAAGTAAAAACAACATTAAACTGGCTTCCACCAGAGTTAAATTGTCTGGGTCTACATTTCTGGATTCCATTACTAATCTTAAAGAGGGAAAAAAATAAAAATCCAAACAATGTTTTTTTCTGCCTTTAATTCCTTGAGACAATACAATAACATGTAATTGTCATTCATTAAACAACTCTCTCTGTGCAGGGTATAAAGGAACCACAAAAAACTGACATCCCCAAATGAAGAGATTCATTAATCACAAACACAATGAATAACTATTTTTAAAAGAGGAAGCATAAAAGGCCTCTGAACATGGAGCTTACATGTTGGGACCCAGCAGCTAGGAGCATTGCAGCCCTACCAGTGATGCCTGCCCCATTCAGAACAACCTTTCCCAGATTAAATCCTGTTGGGTTTTCTGTTTCTTTCAATATACTGTTTGTTTGTTTCCCACTTAGAGCAGTCCAACTGGCTATATTACTCAGTAGGATGCTAATAAAACTTAATAGGAAACCTTAAAAAATATTTATTCAATTGTTCCATAGAAATGTTTGGTTAAATTAAAAATGTTCCCCCTATTGCCATATGGTTTCTGTTTGAAGTGCTTTTGGATTGGACTCAAGACATTTGGGAGTTTGCCAGGAAAGGGTGTAAACAAGGGAGGCGTGGAAGTTCTATTCTCAGAGAATGTATGGCAGATCCAGGGTGCAGCAGGGCCAGGATGTTTGTGCTTCAAATTCAGATCAGACACATAAAAAAAATAAACACACCTGACAAAAAGCCATTACTCTTACATGAGAAAGAAATGTGCTGGGATCACCTTGCTGTAGAATTTGGATAAGAAACGATTTATTAATTTCTGTGGTTCATCTGCCTGGCGAACAAGATTGATCTGCATGTACCTTCAGTACTTCTGTCCCTAGGATAATCTGAATAATTTTCAATTCCCTTTTCTTTTTTTTTAATATTATTTATTATCTTTATTTATGTGATAATCAGGAGTATTTGATTATATACAGCAAAAGGAATTCCAATTTTATGCTGCTGCTTATATAAGTAGCTGTAATTCAAAAAAATATTTGCTGAAGGCCATTTTTTTTCAAGATTTGACATAATGTCAAGAAGTAGGGCTGGCAGGTCCTGTCTGAAACTGTCTAGTCTGTTTCTCTACCCACCAAAGCAGGATCAACTCCTTTCTTTTGTTTACCTTACTCCTGAAAATCTCAAGTGATGGAAATTTCACCACCTTTCATTGAAATCTCTTCTGTTGTCCAGCTGTTTATCACCTACAGCTCTTTCCTGCTGTTTACTCTACATCTCCATTCCTGCAAGTTAGGCAATAACTCATTAATCTTTGTCCAAGCCACAGATCACAAAGAGTACTATTCCTTCTCTCTGCAGCAACTTTTCACATCTCTAGTATCTGTTATCTTCTCTTTTGTAGCTGAAACTACCCATTTCTTCCAAAGGGACACATTTTCTAGGCTGTTGTAGATTTTTGTTGCTCTCTTTTTTTTTTTTTTAATTTTATTTTTATCCCCTTTCAGTGGCCCACCTCCTTTTTAAAGTACAATGCCAAGGGTACCAGGTGAGGAGCATTGTCTTTGCATAGCCACATGGAAGGATTACTTCACGTGACTTTTATGTGCAACTTTCCTGTTTACACAGCCCACTATAATATTTTGTTTTGAAGTCGTGTGACAATGTTTACTCAAGTTCAGTCTGTGAACCTTTGTAACCTTCAGATCCTGTTTCACAGGGCTGATCACCAGCAGAGGTTTTGCATCCGGTGTTTGTACAGTTCATTATCTCCACTTAGAAGTGTTCACTTTTCTCTGTTTTCATTGAACTACATCCAGGTTTTTTCAGATCATTTCACCCATTTGTCAAGCAGATTTTAATTCTGTCCCTCAAAATGATTGCGGTTCCTCTATGCTTGATATTCACCCACTAACAAACTGCCACCATGCCTCAAACTAGGGGGTAATCTTCCTAACCTGTAAGCCATTTAACAAAGTATGTTATAAGACACCTGTCATATGTCCCGCAAAGCTGAGAGGAAGGTCATCTTCAATCATGGCTCTCACAGGTTCTCAAGAAGCCCATATCTTAATGTGAAGATGCCTTCAGCCATAGAAAGAAGTTGCAACATGTCAACATTTCATCCAGAAGTCAGGAATTTTTATTACTGCAGAGACACCATATTATCACAGCCCTGCTGCTGGTGACCCCACAGAGACACAAAATGGGAGCTGTGAGCAGTGCTCATGAGCCATTTGTAGCACAAGAACCACAGAGAAAATGCTATGCATATATCTGACATGAACATGAACTCAAACAGATTGTTAAAATCAATTATGCCTCTATATGTTATGTATTATACAAATCTATTTGTTATATATGTATATAGTTCACATGTTAAGAAAAAAAAATTCAATCCCTGATTGCTTAACTTAAAAACCATTGATACTATTCTCTCTAAACTTCTGTAAGGGAATTTCTGGTATAAAGTACTCTTCTAACTGCAGACAAATGCATATTACATCTCCCTCTAGTGGCTTAATCTAAGCATCCATCCTCCAGTCTACCTATTGGTACTAACGGTACTTTCATGTCATGGACAGGAATGTAACTCGCTCATATGGAAGAAAGCTCATTTATGAGCATATCTTTCTTTTGATGTATCTTCTGCTTCTTTAGTTCCTGACAATGCTTAAAGTCTGCCTGAGTTCTCTACTGCAGCACAACCAAACTCTGTCTTTTGCATACAAAGAATCATGGTATACAGAATGAGGAAAATGTGGATTTCCAGTCTAAAACCAGTTTGGTGGTAATTTAGCAGAAACACTGAGATAGAGGACAAAATTCAAGTCTGTTGGACAGCTTTGTAGACTATATTTCAATTTTTCTTTAAAAGACTGGAAACAGTTCAGAGGTGCTAGAAGCTTTACAGAGTTACAATCAAAATTGTCTCCCTGTTTTATACACTACCTGTGTAGGTGATATATTTTGGAGTGGTGGCTCATGCTCACATCCTTGTCTAAATCACTCCTATTCAAGCTATTTGATTTTAGAGTTGTAGGGTTAAGTCATCATATAGCTAATCACCTATAAAATGAGGTGGTCATGACTCTCAGTAATTTCTCCCTTCTCTTCCCATCACTGAAACATGCCATATGCCTCTGAGCACAACATGACCACCCCAGCTGAGAGCCAACAACTTAACTACCCTCTGTGTTCATTAGACATTCTGTGCCTCTCTCCAGCCCTGCGTCCTTCCTCCAGAAGACTCATAAAACCAAGGTCTTGGGCACTTGTGTTAATTAACATTCCCATAGTCCTTTTTGCAAAACTGGAGATAATAGTCCTGGTGTGCTGGCCAACTTCCAGTGTGCAAATTGCATTCAGCTTACCTCAAATTCCCCTGTCATCTGGAGGTGGCTGAGGTATTCGGATGCTCTCTGTCCTTGCTGTGCTGTGCACATAGAAAGAGCCAGGCAGGGAGATGAGCTGTAAGGGGATGGGGAAAAGCTCCCCTTTTGAAAATATACCAATTAAAAGTATAGTCAAAGATGAACACAAATACAAGGAGCTTATCCAAAGCTAATACAGAAAGAAAAGAGTTTATTTACTTCCCACTGACTAGTCTCTGGCAATAAATTACCAACTTTTCCCATTTTTCTTCATTTTTCAGTACACAGCTGCTCTTATAAATCACTAGCTATAAATCTGAGAGAGAAGCCTGTTACTGAGCCATAATTAAGTCTTAAAATTTAGGTGTCGTTTTATTATTTTCTGCTTCTATATTCACATCCTCCATGGTCCTAGACAAGACAGTTTCTTCTTATTCAAATGCACTGCTAGCTGAAAACTAAATATGCTTATTAAAAACATTATTTTAAAAATAAATGTTGCAGTTCAAATACCTGCAGTTTAAATGTTGGGATTTTTAGCAGTGGTATGAATACAAGTTCTGTTTAGGATATTCAGTTAGTTTAGCTGTTGCTAAAGACTTGTTACAGAGAACCTATTTATGTCAGTGTGGGAAATACAGAACCAAAATTTTGCCAAGTATTTGGTTCAGTGTAGCTTTTCCCTGTCTGCTCTTCTCCATCATAGATCTCTGTTCCTTCCAGGGGTTAAGAGAGGACTTGAAGACTCTGGATGGACACTCCAGGATCCCTTTAGATGCTACTATGTCCCACCCACGACACAGTTATCACACCATAGCTGTTTGGAATATGTGTAGATGTTTCCCTAAAGCCTCAGCATACAATTAAAGGGAGTCAGATGGTAAAACTCCAGCAATTAATCCCTTTCTCTTACCTGACTTAGAGAAGTCAGCGTAATTACATTAGAGAAGATACTGATGATGGCTTTATAAACCTCTCAGCTTCTTTGCCTGCTGCAGAGGTTCCTTAATTTTAAGAGGTTCCTTAGAGGCTGAGAAAGCTGGGACTGTTTAGCCTAGAGAAGAGAAGGCTGAGTGGAGGATCTTATCAATGTATATAAATATCTGAAGGGAAGGTATAAAGACGGATTCAGGTTCTTTTCCATTGTGCCCAGTGACAGGACCAGTGGCAATAGATGCAAACTGAAACAGAGTAAGTTTCCTCTGAACAGCAAGAAAGCTTTATTTACTGTGAGAGTGACTGAGAACTGGCACAGGTTGCCCAGAGAATTTGTGGAGTCTCTATCCTTGGAGGTGCTCAAGAGTTAGAGTGAAGAAGTCAGAGTGAATATTCCAGGTTTAAACTTCAGCTACTCTGAGGTCTGGATCTCTGTCAAAATCATGCAGTCCTTTTGCTTCAAGGCAACAGGTTTATCTAGATATAAACTCTTCTGATAGTTTCTTTTTAAATTATGACATGAAAATAATGGATTCTGAAGGGCAGAAAATCTATTTCCCACCAAGATTCCCAAGACTTACTCACTTGATGGTTAACTGTTGCATTGGAGTCTTGTCTTACTTCTTTTTCTCAGAAGCTGAGAGAACAGGACACCTGCTAACTTGGTTTTAGTTTGTCCATTAGGCCATCAGCAAAGAATAGCATTGCTTTTCCTTAAGATTTAGGTCACTATTTATTTCAAACTAAAATGGAATTTTCAATCTCTGATATTAGCTTTTCAATCAAACTGAGTGATATTTATGATAGTTTGCTGTATTTATCTACAAGATCACTTTATTTGTCCTAGGCCGTGGTTCCCTGCTTGATCTTGGATTATTATGATTTGTTTTATCTGTTTCTCAGAGATATATATTAAAAAAATATTGCAGTGTCACTAACAAATATTTGATAACCCCAGTGATAAACTACTTCTGGTTTTAAGTTTCTTATAAAACTTCATTACAAGTGAAATTAATCACTTTACATTTAATGTAAAGAGAAGACAGAGGTGGTTATTTGATGGACTGTGTTCAAAAAGCTGGGTAAGCTTTATATCATTCTATATGATAATAAAAAATTATGGTGTAAGACCAAGGTCATATCGTAACACCTGAGCAATAGCACCGTGTGATGCCCTGACAAAGGATGCTTGTTCAGCTTTATAGTTCATGCTGTAACCTTTCTCTGCTTCATATATACTCCTAATACATTTGCAGTTCAGCTACCTACCTGAAAAACATATTTAGGAATAGTTGATTACATTTACATACAGTTAGCTAAAGAAATTCCTCTCTAACACGTCTACATGAATTTGTGATTTTCAGAAGTACAGTGCCTATCCTAGATCTATGTTCAGTTGAAGTGATGTTGTGGTTACTTGTATGTGTTATCATATATATTCTTATTTATCTGTCTCATTCAATGCTTTGAAATCCCCTGAAAGCTCCAGAAATAAAGTAGATTCTTTAGGCAAAAGAGAACAACATGGTTTGCTATGGTCAGAAATCCTCTGTCAATGGGAAATAGTAATCATATTGAGAAGCTGTTCTGCTCAGTATTGGAAATGAATGTATCACTCTTTTTTTTGTTGTTTTTGTTGTTCGGAGCAGGAAAATATATGTTAAATAAAATATTTCCAGTGAGTATCTATTGGTGCATGAAAGGCTGTAGCACAGGTTTGTCTGGAATGGGCTGAAGGAGGAGTGTGTCCAACTGCAGCTCTGAGGCAGGGCAAGAAAACTGTTTGACAATGCCCCTATTCCTACTTGCCTATGGAGCACTCAAGCACAAAAAGTCACTTATATTTTCACACAGTCACCCATCTATTTAATTCTACCCCACAATCCTGGCAAATTAATATTACACAGCTGAGACCTGAACAGAGGTTTCTTGGCCCACTAAGTAGAAGCCATTGGACCATAAATATAAACAGATGTTTGCACGTGTGTGTGATTCATTCAAAGTAGCGAGCTGGGTTTGGAGATGTAGTTTATGAATACATAGAGGATGAAATTATGAAATTACAGTCAGAAATTAATTATCTCCAGTTCTGCCAAAAGGCATCCTGTTTATAATTTTTAAGATCTTGAGTTGTCTCATTTTGGTAATGCTAAATTGAGACTATACTAAAAATAACCATTATTCTACCCACTAAATAACTAAATTGTCAAATAGATGATGCAGTATCACAAGCACAGTGAACAAGACTTGCACTATACCTTTCATCACTGTCTCTAGAGCCAGACTCTAAGCAGCTGGAAAAGGTGGAACTCTGTGCCTACACCACTTTGCAACAGCAAAGCTTGACCATTTAATGATGTGGAAGTACAGTGGGAATCAGCAATTAAAGACAAATAAAGTTGTGTTCAAGTTATTTGATGCAACACACATATTGCATTTCATCTCTTCCAGTATGAAGATGGGAAAAGATTTGAAGGTCTCAGTTGTAAACCAGGAATTTAAGTGATGAAAATATTCCAATGTGAGCAGCAAAAAAGCAAGTCTATACAGCTGCTTTGTAGAGTAATTTCATGCAGTCATGGGTGAATATGAATTACTTTTTTCCCCAAACATGCAGAAGGAGATGACAGATTTAAGTGCTTCACGTGATTAAGTAGACAAGGTGGTAATTTTTCTGCATTTATGTAGAAGCAATAAAATCCCGTGGTCATGCACCAAATCCTAGGGTCAAAACTGCAGTTACTACTCAGGCAAAACTCCCATTGACATCTGTAGTTTTTATTGAATGTGGGCGGTGAGCCTTCTTTCATGCATTCAGTTGGTCCTCACATGTTCTTAAATAGCACCATCTATGTGTTAAGTGGTGTAGGAAAAAAAGCAATGATTTATGTAATTATTTGAATGTCTGAAAACTGTTTCTGCTCCTTCTTGCACCCCCAAACCTGTGAGGTTTCAGTGCAGCAGCCTAGAGGTTACTAGGACGTCAAGCCCTTTTTCATAAGCTCAGTCATCACACCAGAGAACAGGGTTACAGGAATGTGTTCTCAGCCAAACATGCCCTCTTCTCTCTGGATCCCCATAGTTTTAACCAACTCTTTGACATCCAAAGAAGTTGCACACCAAAGTACCGTGCAGTGCTCTGAGCCTGCCAATGCTTGCACTGGCTAATTTCCGACTTGTATAATAACAATGAAGCATGATTGAGCTGCTTGACATTTACAAAAAGGTGCTTGTTAAAAACAGTCCCTCCCAACTTAATTAACACTAAAACCCTTTAGGTGTTCCACCAAGTACGTATTAAAACAGCTGTCCTTTTCCCTGAAATGGAAGTAAACTAGAAGTAAGATTCAATAAAACCAATGGACTATGACTTCTTTCAAGCACAACTGTAATGAAATGTTACTGCTGTAATATCCAGCTAAATAAAGACTGGTGAGCTGGCTAGGCCAGCTGCAGTGGCAGATGCAGACAGGATCATGGGTTTTAAACAATGCTATCACTGAATATACACAGATGAGGAGATAACATTTCTACACCTCCCCAGTTTCCATGAAATTAGGTTTTGTTATTCTAAATCCAAAAGCTGATAATCCTCTCAGTATAAAACGAATTGCAGTAATTGTTCCGTAAATGGTATCATAAACTACCATTAGTCATTAGTCAGAAACATTTGGAATTATGTGTTGCCCAGCACTGGAAATTGTATTGAATATTTAAGGACACTTGGTGGTTTGGTGAGAGAGATTACATGCTGGTTTATAGTTTTTTACCTGTATGCCATGCTTTCCTTCTTAAGACATTTATTACATGACCTAATGGACAAGTTCAAACTGGAATCCTTTCTTATGGAAATACCCCAGTAAATGCCAAGTTAAGAACTAACTAAAGGAGTAAGTTAACCAGTTCAATACAAACATGGGTTTCTTGTGTTAGATGTGACCAAAAAAAGAGAATGTAATTGTTTACAATACACTGAGGTTTCAAAATCAAACACCATCCCAATCTGAGGTAAAAGCTTAAAAATCTCTTAAATTTACATATGATGTCATCCAACAGCATCAACATGAAAAACAGAATGAAAAAAATATGGCAATAATATCCATGAAGCTTTTTGAGAAATTGTTGTGTTTGTGTCTCAATCTAAGTGTCAAAATCTATAATGGTTCAAGCTCAGAGTCTTCCAGTACCTTATAGGTCCACTGGTGTTCATGGAGTGCATTCAGATCCATATTTGATCTTTTCAGCATCTGTTTGCTTTTATCCTCCTTAAAACTGAACTTTTTGCCCCATTAAAACTGTCTTGGCAAGATAAGAATCTATGTGTTTATAGGGTGTAATAATGTGTTTCATAATGATGGGGATGATTTGATTACACTTGCTCGTATTAAATAATGGCATTTTACCCAACAAGAAGTTCTGCTGAAGTCAAAAGGACACTTGACACTTGAGTAATAAAGTGCTCCCATGTCATAATGAAGATGACTCAGTCCTACCCCTACTATTTGGCCAGTGTCTGAACAGATTAAGTACTACTATTGTGGAAGATAAATCATCATAAATTCACCATGTCATCTAAGCTCATTTTTATAGTATTTGCAGGGAAGGAGCTTTAAGCTCAGATAAATATTGAAGATGACACTTTCCCCGAAAATAACTAGTCACCAGGAAATAAATGAAATGTGCATAGTTATTGTTTTCAGATATAAACTTTCTTGCCAGCTTTTTAAGGCTGCACTGAAAACAAACCTTTGAAATGAACCTCAGTTTGTCTTGTAGGGATTTACACAGAGCCATGGAAGAGTGCCATGAAGGTTTGTGTGTGCCCATGGGTCCTTCAGGCTTCTCCAGAAGCCAATGGCCAAGCTCCACGAGCAAAAGCAGGAGGAGGCTGCAAGTGTGAGAAAGGCTCTCTTGGTCCCCCTGTTGCTGTTTCATATCCTGCACCTTCCCTCTCTATGTTTCTTTGCACCAAAGAAACTTTATCTGTCTGTAACATCCTCATTTTCTTGCTGGGGGAATGACAAAAGTTTTGGGAACTATTAATACATTTATTATAGGTGAATAAGAGAAAGTAATGCAGGAGTAGAAGAGATCCCATCATTTAGCAAAACTAACCTACAGCAATCAATCTGGGACAACAGGCACAGATACCTGAAAGGTAAAATATATTTTATTTTCCTTTGGGCCAGACACAACAGTTTATCTTTTAAGAACAACCTCAAGGGAACATTTCCTTCCCTCCCTAGCATCCTATTACTGTATTATAAGAGGAGGGTGATTGTTTGCCATCACTTATAACATATCACCAAACAATTAAGTCTCCTTCAGCTAGCATGATGGATTTGTAATGAATTTGCTTAGCAAAGTAATTCATGCATAGATCCTTGCCAGATATCAGTTACCTTTATCACAAGATTCAAGGCATTCATCAATCAAAAGGGTCCACTGTTGTTAATTTAGAGACACATATTTCTACTTAAGCAGTTTTTTGATTGTCCTGCTTTGAGTGAGAACAGAACTAATTCTGTTCAGTGATTTTACTTTTCAACTCACTTCTAACTGCACTGTCTGAAGTTAGCAGCCTGTTTTCCCAGGCAGTGTCTGCTGCTGGCAGTGATAACAGCCCATGGTCAGAGTAACTACCTAGGATTGGTGTGCAGACCAAGGCCACTGCTGGATCTTGTGTAGCACATTGAGGAGTGCAGAAAGTGAAAGGCTGCACCTGAAGAGAGGAGTGGACAGGGCAGGTGACCCCAAACTGACCAATAAGTTATTCCAGCCCATATATGTAATATTCGGTATAAAGCTGAGGGATCTGGAGGGTCTCCCTCTAGGGGGTCCCAGACTTTTATCCCCTCTTGAACCTCTGCCAGCTTTCCTTGGCTTGGCTGAGGTCCTCTTTCAATTCCTTCCTTGGAGCATCCAAGGACGATTCTGTCCGTTCTGCCCTCGATCCCCATCGGTGTGCTCCTGAATCCGGTACCAGAATCCAGCTCCTGAACACAGCTCCCATCTGCTGCGGAGCCCACTCTGGGACTCCCCTGCTGCCTGTTCCACAGCATTAGTGGTGACAGTGATGGAATGGGTTTGATACAGATTTTGTATGTATTTTTTAAATTTTCATTAAAGTTGTTCTAGTTTCCTTTTCTAATGGCTAAGCCTCTCTCCCTTATTCCCTTTCTCCTCTCCTTTCGGGAGGAAGGGGGGTTAACAGACCATGTCTGTCGTAGGTCTAAGGGGCCACCCTGACTCTAAATCATGACATTAATAGAAGAATTTAGAGGTACCAAAATGAAGTATATAACTCCAGATTTTTCATGGAATCATAGAATAGTTTAGTGCCTTTAAAGACCATCTACTCCTGTTTTAGGGATCCACTTAGTTGTTTGATCATGTAATAAAATTATAATTCTCAATAGCAACATCACAGTTTTTCACCAGGGAAATGCATATATGACTTCATAAATTCTTCATTGCAATCTGAAAAGCAGATGACATTTCCTTAACCTCAGCTTTCCTAAAGAGATATCAGCTGTGTCAAGAGCAGTGATTAAGAACCACAGAAATGTAATAAACAGTTATTTCATCTTCATGCACTATAATTACTTAATTCACTATTTCCAGAGAAAGATGACTTGGTATTGAAGAGTCTAGCTTAAATCTTGAGAGGGACAAATTCAGTTCCTGTTTTCCTATTTTTTCTCCCTGATTCCATCCTTATTGCATATCTGAACACAGGTGTGGTCTTTGTTTAGGTTTTTTGGTTTGGTTTGGTTTTTTGTTTGATCGGGCTAGTTTTGTTTTGTTTGCTTTCCTTGATAAGCCAACTGAACTAGTTAGAAAGAAACAAAACAGTTCTCACATTATGTTAATCAACTCCAGTAGCTTTGCAAGTATTGCAGCATCCATCAATAAAACTGCCGCTTTCCTGTGCTGCTAATACCTCCTAGTTAAGAAGAAGTCCTAATAAACAGATTGATCATTTCTTTCCATCAGTCATTATAATCTAAGTTCAGGCAATTTGGGACTGGTTTCATGTGCGCATTACCTGACAGGCCAGAGGTTGATTTACATCCACAGCTGTGTGCAGACGTATCCTCACAGCTCAGAGAAGAGCAAGAGGATAATCTGCAGCTGACACACACTGGTATGACCATGCTGATATGCTGGGAAAACCTGAACAGATTTGCTAACTGGAGAGTGTTTAGTAAATCACAGGTTATCCACCTTCACCCAAATTACACCAAGGAATCATGCAGAGTTGCCAGTTTAAGAGCCAGCTGCATACTGCTATACTGCCTACATTGCTGATAAAACCTGAAAACATTTGTTCTCTGGTTCGATCATAATCATGGTGGTTTTTCTCATTTTTCAATTTCCATAATTATTTGCAGTAATTTATCAGAGCTGCATTTTTTTCTGCTATGTTTTTATATACAGATTAACTGTTCCTCCCAAGGACATCTCCCTTGTTGTCAGACAATGACAGGATCAGTTGCGGGGGGAGCTTAGACCCTTCTGCTTCTTTACAATTAGCAAACAGACTGAAAATTATAACAAAGCATCTTATTTATGCCTTTCTTTCCCCTATTACAACAGTTTTCAGACAAGACAGACAAAGTATTTTTAGCACTTCACATAATTATCATTTCACTTAATGAAATCACAGAAATTTGTTAAAGAGATGGCAGCCTCAGGCTACAGTAACTCACATTGCAAGTAGAGAGTAGCTACAAAGGAAGACCAGGCAAAGCTGCCTTTCTGTGTTTAGGCACCTCTGCTCTGGGATCAATTTTCCAAAGTCACTCAGGTTACATGTTGCAAGTGTTCAGTATCTGCAGGAAGGATCAGTAAATACTTGGTAAGTCCATTTATGCACCATCTGAGCAGACTTTGAAAAAGTCTTGGTGTCCTTTGAATATACTCTGCTGAATATCAAACCCATTATTAAGGCAGTTTCAGCATGACTTGAGCCATTATGAACAACACGGCCAGAAAAAACATTTTGCAAAGATGTGGATGTGTGTACTCATTCTCATCTAGCTTGTGCTGGTACTAAAATACCTCAGAAAGCCAGAGAGCAGATAAGGGAAACCCTTTGCACTGACAACACAGTTCTCCAACTTATGGGATGGATACTATGTATTTCAGGAATATTATTATTAAGGTAATGTCAAAAGCATGGCTGAAAACTTTGGGCTCACCATGCCTGAGCCTGCGCTTTGTCTTGCAGTGTGGATAGACTCCCAAAATATCACATTACAAAAGCTGCTGAAGCTTCCTTTCTAACTCCAGTGTCTTCACCTTATGCCTTTCCAGGTGTGCTACTTCAGCATATGTGAGCAGCATATCAGAATGTAACAGAAAGTGAATTTATTTCTATATGATGCTCCTGAGACAATATCAATAATCCTTCTCTTTCTTATTTATTGTACTGGTGTTGTATTTCTTTATATTGAAGTTAGCATCATCCGCTCAGAGGAGTATGGAAGAACTCATCTCTCATAAAATAAGTAAAATTATGGCAATGTTTTCCTTTTGCTGTCCCTCCCTAATGGGGCTGTTGCCATTCTGAGTAATGAACCTCTACTTTGATTCCTCCTTTTTTTTCTGCAACAACAGAAGAAACTGGACTATAAATCGTTCAGAAAAATAAATAACGTTTTTGTCTGTTATGCCTGATTAATTGTTCTTTATGCTTATGCTCTTCTCAGAAAAAAATAAAATAAAATCTGAATTATCACTTGAGCTGAGTTCATTGTTTGTTTTGATTTGAAAAGTCACGAAAAGAAAGTGTTATTGGAGAGGTAGCCAAATACTCTTGGAGAAGGGTCAGGCCGCAGGCCTCTTCAGTCCTTAATTCAGCTAAACAGGACTAGAAACCAGTAAAGTCAAGCAATCAAACAACATTCTTGAAATATATTTTTGCAATTCAGTACTATCAATGGATATTATTGCACAGAAAATACCTACCCTAGAAAAAACAAATGAACAAATAAGCACACAAAATATGTAAACTTCATTACTGTGAAGGCAAAGTATTATGGTTGTGCTTCAAATCATCTGTGAAAAGTTGCTTGGGGATAAAAAAAAAAGAGTAAATGTTTATAAAAGACCATTCATCTACATCTAGCCACATTCATCTATTTCAAATTCTCAATCTTTGAAAAACAGGAATTGCAGTAAAAGGGAAACACACCTGATTTCTGCCTTAGATCAGCAGCAAGTTTCTGTTGCAAGATGGACACAAAATCTGGATTTTCAAGATCTTAGGTCTCTAAAAGGGGTTTTGGCACATTAACACCTTAATTTACTCCCTCAGATGTGAATTTTACACATCTGGATGGTATTGTCCAGCATGCTACACTATTGGCCTTTGTGGGCAATCTTCTATGCAGTTCTCCTGGAAAAAATAAAAAAATCACAGTGAATAATACTATTCACTAATCAGTGAGTAGCATTAGTTTGCTGCTTTCAGTGAGCTATTGTCCCTGAGATGTTTCATATACAAGTGTCATGGTTTAACCCAGCTGGCAGCTAAACACCCACCACACAGCCTTTCATTCCCACCACACTCCAAGTGGGATGGAGAAGAGAATCAAGAAAAGAAATTAAAACTTCTGGGTTGAGATAAAGACAGTTTAACAGGACAGAAAGGAAAAAAAAATAATAACAGAACAATTATAATCTACAAAACAACTGATTTGTAATTCAGCTGCTCACTGCCCACTGACTGATGCCAAGACAGTTCCTGAGCAGTGGCCCAGGACATCTCCTAGTTTATATGAGCATGACATCATATCGTACAGAATGAGTTTCTACTGAGCATGACATCATAAGGTATGGAATATCCCTTTGGTCAGTTAGGGTCAGCTGTCCTGGCTGTGTCTCTTCCCAGCTTTTTGTACACTCCCAGACTGCTCACTTTTGGGGTGTTATGAGAAGATGAAAAGTCTTTGAGTTAATGTAAACACTTCTTAGCAACAAGTAAAACATCAATGTGTTATCAACGTTATTCTCATCCTAAATACAAAACACTCTATGCCAGCTACTAGGAAGAAAATTAACTCTATTCCAGCTGAAACCAGGACAATGAATTGGGTGTCTGATTGGCCTGAACTTTGACAAAGTTTCATCAAGGCTGTGATAATTATCGAGCTATCATATGCAAAATACAGCATGTTTTTCATGGTTCCTTTCACCTGCTGAGTCAGATTCTTTCCTGAGAAAACATGCAATGAACCTTGATAGTCATGTAGTCAAATGTTTACTCATTTGTCCACATATCAGTTTGCTTGGATATCTTTACGTTCACTCTATCTCCACACATCTTTGTTAACTAGCATACACCGCTGTGCAGATGCATTATTCTATCATCTGGAAAATATATTAAAGATGGAAGGTTTAAACCATAGGTTAATGAATAGAGGTACGCTCTGAGATTCAGTTCAAGAGATTAGAAGGAAACCCTTGGCTCCATGGCTACGTATATGCCTAAAGGGAAATTAAGGCCAAGAAAGCTTGTGTGCATTCAGAGCCCTAGGAAAAGGGCATTGCTGCTGTTTGCTCTTAAAGCTGTCTTATGAAGGTTGTTATTTTCCCTAAATTCTATGTGTATAATTTAGCAATTCGCTATTGAGGGAAGAAGCTAATTTTCACCACAGTTACTGCTCTGCTCGTGTTGGTATCTTGTAATATTAGGCAGACTCTTAAGTGCACAGAGGATTCACTGGGTGTAGCTTCAGGCACAAATATCAAGAAACACTTGAAAACAGAAAACATTATAAACTGTGTGGGAAGAGGTTATTCTATCAAATTTACTTAGTTGGTCAAGCCAAGTAATAACCACCTAAGACTTTCAATAAATTTAAGCAATTTCCTGGACCACCTAAAGATAATGTCATTCCAGCAAATATCGCTCAGTGGTATTTCTGATTGTATTTCTCTTCAGTTGCCCAGTTTCTGAGAAAATTTTTGTATGTAAGTTCTAAGAGCACTTCTATACTGACACATGAAATTGAAGGAATCGATATGGATGAGGCCAAAGAGAGAGAGAGCATCAGATGGGAAATTTGTGTGGTCTTCGGAACATACTCAAATCTATCAGAGAATTTGACAAAATGCAAAAATACAAAGTGCAAAGAAGAAGAAATTATGAATCAAGCTGGAAGTTCTATATCTGAAAACTGCACAAGTGGGAAAAAGGCTTGGATTAATCGAGGATGTAATAGAAGGAAACATTCACAGGAAAAAGCATTACTGAAGAGTAGTTAAAAATGGCAACTCTTGGGCACCAATACTTTTCCTGGTGTGAACCAGAAGCCGTAAGCATGAAACAAGAAGTCTGTCAGAATTACTAAAAAATAAAGGCAGAAAAACAAATGTCTGAGATGCTAAGAATCTCTTAACCCAACTCTGTCATCAGATCAATTAAAACATGAAACTGCACCCATCTATTATCTCTTTTAGACATGTCTTTAATAACCATACAGGGATTCAATGTAGCACAGCTCTGAAGAAATACATGCGATGAATTTATTGTGTCTCAGGAAGGGTACTTCAAGACTGCACAGTGTTGTTATTTAAAAAAAAAAAAATGTTCAGATTTCACCTGGAATAAAATTTATGACTAGTAGTCGAGAGAGAAATTTAATCTGAATTAAGTGATTAAAGAAATTGCTAAAACAATATGGATTAGTCTGACTTAGAGAAAAACACATTTATTGTACCAAAACAATGGCTGAGAAGTAGGTAGGAGTGTTCAGTGCAAAAATACTGAAACACCAAAGACAATGAGCAATGTGATCAGACCCACACTGCCAATTTTGAATGCTTTCATAATGACTCAGAGAAAATGGGGTTTGTATCAGATACATGTGCAAATATGTCCCTAGAAAAGGTTCATCTGGTGGTAGCAAATATCTTAGGTGTCTGTTTTTAAAAGTCACCTTAAAACGATAAATTTACTGAGTAAATTATTCACTATGGATTGTTCATGCAGCTCTACTTGTGATGTGTGAGAAGAATGAATTTAACTACTTTGAAACCATATGCGTGCTCCTTTTTTAATAAGTGAAGTTCCAGAGATAATAGAATTTATTCATGAAATTTACACTTCAGTGGTGTAAGAAAATGGTACAAAATCATAAATGCAAGATCACAGAAAATATTGAAGCAAGTGCTGACCTGTAATTCAAGCTGAAGATTTTGTTACATCATAAGCCATCATTAACCTGATACAGTCACTGTATCTCTAGTGACATGGGGTAACATTTGGAGAGGCCAACATTGCTATGTTGGTATTTTACAGAATGACTGGTAAAACCACTGTTCCTGGGATCCCCCTTTAAAAGACTGGCCCATATACCAGTGAGGACAATGGTGATAAGGAGTCAAGAATGAACCTTGCAAGTTGGTACAGTGAATAATTCACTATCTCATCATATCCCTTACTTCAGCTGTGAATTTATCTAGTATCCACCTGGTTTATGAGAATATATCTAATATTGCAGTGATCTGTGTACCCAGACAGGGACTACTCTGCTCCTTTTTCATAGCCACTCCTGTAGTCAGGTGGTCATTTGTCATAATCAATAATGGAGCAATTTTTAAAGACTTCTTCCCAGAGTGGAACCTATATTCTTCACTGCTGAATGTCTGGTTTGTTTGTTGTCTGTACCAAAACACTTTTTTTAAAAATTATTTTTAAAATCCACTTATCATACTATCCAGATCACTCCCTATCAGTAATTTATCTTCTTTGCTATTCATCATGTTCTTGTTCCATTTGTCATCTGCAAATTCTGTCAGTAATGATTTTGTTTTCTTTCAGATCATCAGTGATGTTCAAGAGTTTAAGAAGATGAACAGATCTCAACAGAAATTTGTGTACTTTCTAATGATTTTTCATCTGTAATCATACTGAGACAGCCATGTATATTAATTTTAGGTGCGTCAGGTGAATTTTAATTGTTCTTTTCACTTTTCAATAGTATGCATGACAAGCCAAATGTCTTATGAAGCCTGAGACCTGATACACAACCAAGCCCTGATTCAACCACATTAGGGAGCGGATGATGGGAATCATGTTGCAACTACTGTGTAGCTTCATTGGTTGTGTTACAGGGGAATCCACAGCCAAACTACAGTCTTTTAAACATATAGACATAGTACATTATATAAACATTGTGACCTTTATCAACCAAGTTTATAGAGTCCTAAGCTTGTAGGCAGTTTGACAAGACTCCTTTTCTACTAACACAGCCTTGTTATTTTAGCCTCCTTTATTTCTAAGTTAATTGAAACCAGTACTAGCCAGACATTATTTTGCTTGGGAAGAATGTCAGGGTCATACCACCGACTCTATTCCAAATATTAGTCCAGCATTAGTTTTCCTTCATCCTTCTGGATCTTCTTAATCAACAATATAACAGGGTCCTCAGACAGCTCTTTTAAGTTTTTTTCTTGCAAGTGATCCAGATGCAGTATTCAAATTTAATTTAATTTAATGCCTTTTTGACTAATTGACAGAAAATACTTTCCTCCTCATTGGATAAGATTATCTTTTCTCTCATTTCTATCTAGTAAAGTAGTAGCACCATCATTAGTATTTCCTTTGTTCTTTTGTTCTTATTAACCTTAATTCAGCAGGCAATGTACATGTTCTTTTCCTCCTCTAATTGGTTTTCTACAATCCCCAGGTTTTAATTTCTATTATTTTCTAGTATATCCTCGACATTTCCATCTGTTGAAAAAATAGGTTTATTAAGACATATATCTGTTTCTCAACTAATAAATTCTTTGGGTGTTTCTTTTAGCAGAATGCCTACACTGTGCTGTGAATTGAACAAACATTGGAAAACAGTTGTCCCATTAAAGCAGTGGGGTTCTCAGACCTTTTTTTCAGATCCCCTTCTCAGGATATGTTTAGTTCAGTTCCCCAGCGTTTTTCCTCCTCTGGGAAAACTGGGCAAGCCATTCTCCCACTAGGGCATGTACTTTGTGCAACATAACCAGAGAGCAGACAGAGTATCCCTGGGAACAGAGAGGAAAGAGACTAAAAGAGCTGTGGAGGCAGGACTTGGACTGGGAAGCAGGACAGCACAAGTGGGAGGCCAGGACTGTGATAAGCTGTCCTGCTAATACTTCCAAGCAATAAGCCTGTAGTATTTTCACCATTACATGGTCCTGCCCCAGTCAATTCTTTCTGGTCATATTCCAGCTCTGCTCCTTGTAGCAAATTTCCCATAAATGTCCTAAGACAGAATCACTCTTCATTTGCCATGCCAATTACAATACCATATGAAAGGGAGAATGTTCTTCCGAGGTACCCTCTCAATATTGAGAATCAGTCAAAACTGATCATAGAGCTAAACAGTTTAAATCCATGTGACTTTAAGCTTAATTAACGAATCCCTGCAAAAGCAAGTAGCCGTGGTTTGAATGTGGCTTATCCCAGCTGCTTTTATGATAAGCTTGGGTTTCCTTTGTGCAGGAGGAGGTTCCTCTCCCTTTTTCTTCCTTCAGATTGCCTTAGTAGAGACAGTTGTGTCCCTCTGGGGAAGGAGAGACCTGTGGGCACAAGGGCAGCTGGAGTGCGGATACTATGTCAGATGTGTTTTAACACAGCTGGCAGAATGCTATAAAACAGGGGCTTTAGTGCTTGATTGAGGAGGAATTTGCATGAATTCCAGATGTTCATTATATGATCAATCTTTCTATGTACACAACAAGCGTGTCCCCATGCACATGTAAAACAAAGCCCACCTAACCTAGGGAGTGAACAAGGGCACGCATGCTTTCCTGGAAGTCTTTTGTTTGCTTTTCCATTCAGATCTCATGTGTCAGGTCATACACTGTTTCTGTCAGGCTCATGAGATTAGTACAGGACTTTATGGCTGCTATAACGATGTAATACCTTAATTTCACTGAAATTGAAGTATCTATACATAAGGAAATGAAGTTAAAATGACAGTGACTAAAAGTACCCTATCTGAGCCTTTAGAGACAGACACAGATGCTTGTATTTCAAGGCACAAACCAGCCTTTGAACTGGAGGTTAGGAAGGAGTCTTCTCTATAGGCAGGTCATGCTGTAATTGTTTCTAAAGCCTTTCTTGTCACATACTCTAATGGACCAGGGACATAGACAGTGCTGCAACAGCTGGATTCCTGGCTTGAAATGGTGCAGCAGTTCCTCAGTTCCTGTCAGTCACTGTTAATTTACTTCATTATAAATAAGATTGGGATCGGGCCTATCGTATTTCACAGAGAGCAACAGTTCTACTCTTTCCAAAGGCATCAGCATTTTATTCTTAAGAAGCCTAATGCCCCCATGTAGTCCCAACAAAAGCTGTACATAAGGACTATTCTATGTGGACTAAGCCCTTTATTTTCATTCTCCACAAGCAATATTGCAGCTTAAAGCTACTTACAATACAGAGAGGTGACTAATAAATGAAACAGAAACTGGCAGCTGGAAAAGTACCAGGATTAAAACCATGCACAAACCATCAGGTTTAGCTGAAAGGTTTCAGGAAAACAAAGCCAGAAGATTAGATTTGTTTGGGCTCACTGACTCTGAAGCCAGAGCAGACAGGAAGAGGACATTAGGTTTGTTGCTCACCCCTGGGAGTAAGTGCACTTAAAACTGAAAGACTTGGGTCTTTAAAGCCAAATATTCCAATTGTTGAAGACTTAGCATTCAAAAGAATCTCCACTGGTTCCAGTTGTAGTCAGATTTTAATACCATACCTTTGTCCAATCACATTATAACAGATATTATCAGTAAAAACTGGAATTGGTGGGCCCTGTTTGGGAAGTGAATCTGCTGTGGTCCACAAAGAGTGTCAATTCTTCACATACTTTTTGATATTGATGTGGAGACCAATGCAGTTCTGGAACTTGAAAACTCCTCTGAAGTGAAGCTCACAATGGAAACCAGATGTCTCCAAAGTAACCAGGACATTGGCAAAGATAATTTTAGTGTTGAGCTGGAAATGTAGTCCCCAGGTCCATAAACCTTGCTGAGAGTTCACTCATTGTTGCATAGCACCACACTGGCACATCTCCACTGCTCCTGATGCAGTAGCCACATCAGTGTGTGGACAAACCATGGGTTGAGTCTGCTGTGCTCCTACTGATTGCCAGGTGCTGTAGGTATGGCCTCAATTTCACCTTCCCAGAAGAGGCAGAAATACAAAATGTAACCTACTGAAGCAGAGAACGAGGAATTAGGATTCTTGCACTTATTTATGACTTGGAATAGCTCTCTAAACTAGTGTGATTCAAATTACTCACCAATAAAATGCAAATAACTTTTCCTCACAGGAATACAATGAGACTCCACTCACCCTTTTCTATTGCTTTGCAGTCCTTACATTAAGACATTTATTTCAGTGCATATACTTTATTGGTGGTTATTGTCTGAATGAGATGCAAGCAAGATTTGTTTTGTTAAATATTCACTGTCATACTATTTGAAAATCTCAGTCTGGTTTTACCAACTGGCCATTTTTTCTCTTCATGCAGGAAGAACATCGTGAATACCAAATAATCCATGAAGTGCATTTAAACACAGTCTTACTGGAACAAGATTGCTGCATCATTTGTGAACCTTCCCATGGGGAAACAAAAAGGCAAAGCTGCAATAAATCTCCAGGTAAATCTTGCTTTAGTGGGGATCAGTCAGAGACATCCTTCATTCAGAGGCAACTAATTTATTCCTAAACCCAATAGAAAATATTGCTATCAGTGCCAGGATTTTGCAGAGGTTGAGGAAATTACTATAGTTGAATGGAAGTAATTTTTTAGAACTCTAATGACAAAAAAATATTTCACTATTGTTCATGTTAGCTGCAAGGGAAACACTGAGCAAGTAAGAGACCCATGGTGTCTCTATAAGGGCAAAAAATTCCATATAGTAGGCACATGTATGCAATTCCACACAGTGACAAGGAGGACGGTCCTACAGTGAAGAACTGATAGAGTGACATCTCTTCTTTCCAAATGCCTCTTAAACACTAACAAGCTTAGGGCATGGATCACCTCTCTAGGAAGCTTGTTCCAGTGTTTGACTACCCTCTCAGTAAAGAAATGCTTCCTAAATAACATGAATGCTACCTAAAGAGATGAAGAATCAGAATATTTGCCACCTCATGTTGAAGTCACAGACTGTTGGAGGTGGTTATCCCTGCTGGGCAGGATCCTTCATCTCCTTGCTGGTTGCTAATGATTTACACTCCCCAACCTCTCTCTACACAAAAAACCCAAACCCACAGTGGGTCAAAAGTAATGTTTGCAACCTCCACATGTGCCTCAGATATGCTCTCTGTGTGCCTTCCTACCCTGCTTGTGCTGGTTGCTGTCATTGTAAAGAACACTTAATGTGCTGTGGTAAAATGAGTTTCAGCAGCTGTTTCAACATAGGCAGCTTAATGCTGTAGGAAAAAGTATGCATGAAGTAACATATACAGTGGAAAACCATCAAAATCATAATGTTTATTAATATTTCCAATGGGGGGAAACATTTAAGATAAAAAGTAGTTAAATGTTTTTAAAATATATATTTATTATGTTTTTTCTGAAAAGTTTCATATTTCATTTGGGGTTTTGTGGCTTGGAACTTTTATGGCTTGGAGAACAGGGTGGGAATTAAAGCAGAATTAAATGTGAATTAGAAAATCTAGTTCTTTTCCTTCATTATCTCTTTTCTTCTCCTTTAAGAAACATGCCTGATAAAGCCTTAAATTGTCATAAGCATGTCCTTTTACATTGTCATACAATTTAATTAATATTGAAGAACCAATCTGGATATCACTTACAACAGTGTATATCCAGAACAGCTTCTCCAATGTCATTGGCATTGCAGCAGTATATGACTTCAGTGTCAGGATGATCCCTGAAGCCTTCGTTATTCTCTGAAAAAATGTAATTTCCACTCACTTATTCTGAATTTCAATGAAGCCTTTAGTATTATCTCTCAATTCCAGTTTTAAGTATTGATTTTAACCTGCCGTGTGAGATACATAATATGAACCATATGAATCCATTTCCAGTACATAAGAGTGAACCTGTGGTAATCTTTAAAACCGTACATTCTTTTGGGTTCGAGGGCATTTTGCAGCTAATGTCTGTAACCGTCACAGACTTGGACATGAATCCAAATAGACTCTGCTTCACACTAGTTCCTTAGGTAATTTGCCTATATCATAAGATAGCAACGCAACATAGATATATGGCAGCACACAATGAGGAGAGCCCAGAATTCAGGTGATTTATAAAAAGTCATGGATTTGGTAACTATCCAAATTAGATTGTTTAGGGTTTACTGTTGCCTCCCATTGCTGTAACACTGAGCACTTGGGCTGTTCCTCGGCTCTTATGATTGTGCTTTCATGAAAGAGGCAGCTGTGTGGGAGGTTTATATGCACAGAGCATAGAAGATCAAGCCTTGACTTGGTAGGTAGCTGTTGAAAATGCTTAGGGCCATATTCAGATCATCTTTTGAGAGCTGCAGCTCCATTAGTGTCATTTAAGGATGTATCTAAAGGTAGAAATAATCTTCTCTTTGGATTTCCTCTTTAACCCAGTATCTTGATTTTAAACAGCATTTTCAAGAACCGTAAGTGAACCCACATCCGGAATTACATTGCCAGCAGCAACTCTCACAAATGTCAGTAAAGATAACTTTGGATCTGACATATTGTTAAGTTTGGATCACTCTCGTGTCAGTGAGACTGAACTTCTTCGCAAAGCATCATTAGCTCATGTCTCATTCTGTAGGCAGGAGTAATGAGAATTTCATATTTTTCAGAAAAAGAAAACAGTAGTAATGACTAGGAACATTTGTAGAAAAAAACAGCCTACTGTGTTTATAATAAGTAACACTAACTCCTTTAGTAGCATACATGATCCTTTAGAGACTTTGCCCTCCACAGACAAAGACCTTGCTGAAGACAGCAAGTAGAAATTTGGAGTGTCTCTGTATCTCGACCTATCAGTTCTGATTCCATTCTATGGCATTGAGCAGATTTCTGCATATCAAAGAGAAGACAGAAAAAAGTGCTTTGTTACCTCTACAAAAATGCAAACAGCATCATTAGGCCAGATGGTGGCAGAAAAACAGCCCTGTCACCTTTCCAAATGAGAGAAAATTAGACGAGTGGAGGGGACACAGGCAAGGAAACAAAAAAATAAGAGAAATTAATGAAGATGAAAACATCTTCCTACATCTCTACTTTTAGCATTTTCAAACAGAAAATTCCGCAACTCCGAATCTGTCAGTTTGTATCCTGTAATTACTGCCAGCCATGTCTGCTCAGGCAGATATTATTCTAAATGGATAAACATAAAGACTCTGATGATCTTGGTAATAAGAGTAACTGAAAGAGGAATATCATTATCTGTTGATTTATATTTACCATTCCTTGTCCAGGTGCTTCCCTCCTCTTTTAAGTATACTGGAGATTATATGCGAAATTGAACAACTTAATGGGCTGAAGAAGCTTGATGACAACACTTAAATTGCCATTGCTTTTCAAGGGTGGTCTGTTGCCATTCACAGAGGGTTTTTTTTAAGAAACCAATTGCAGAAGTTCTAAACTTTTCTTGTTCCTTCAGAGCAAGGGTAACTTTGCAGTTTTAGGAAAGTTAATGAAGGAAAAATGCTTCTTCTTTTTTATGAAAGGCTTTAAAAACTAAAAAACAACAACAACACCACCACAAAAATGACACAAAGAAGAAGAAAGAAAGAAAGAAAGAAAGAAAGAAAGAAAGAAAGAAAGAAAGAAAGAAAGAAAGAAAGAAAGAAAGACACAAACAAAAGAAATGAAGGATCCTTACAAGTTTGTGTGTATTTCTAGGTATTTGATGCAACAAAAGAACTGGAGCACTAATGTCCTTCTTTGAGGAGCACCATCAACAGTTCAGGATACATCCAGATTCCAAAGGAGTCATTTAAAAGACTATCCAGCCCAATGTGATCTAAGCAGAAAATGTACCAAAGTACCAAAAATCTTCTTCAGATCTTGATGCATATCCTTCTAACCTGCCTCAGCCAGAAAGGTAAATACAGCATGGAGCACTTGAAATGATATGTAAAGAAAATGCATAAGAAACTGTTTAGAACACTGGAATGGACTACCTAGGGAGGTGGTGGAGTCACCATCCCTGGAGGTGTTTAAGAAAAGACTGGATGATGCACTTAGTGTCATGATTTAGCTGATGTTGTGGCGTTAGGTCATAGGCTGGACTCGATGATCTCAGAGGTCTTTTCCAGCCTCAGTAATTCTGCGATTCTGCAATTCTGTGATGATGGGTGGTAACCCATCATACATCTGCAATTCAGTTGCTTTTATTGGTGTTCAGAACCCAGATCTTCTTTAGCTGCTATTTTCAATCCATATTCTTTGGGTTGCCCAGTGGCAGGATAGATTTCCATTTTCTCTCTTGTGCCTAAAGAGTCAGGACTGGTCACTGATTTTTTCTACTAAGTGTTAAAGCACAAAACTAATATTGCATAGGAAGACTAGCATAGCACTGGTTAAATTCAGGACCACTTTGTAGAGGAAATGAGACAGGTGGACACAGTTATAGAGTGGTTCGGTATCCTGGAATCAATGGCAAAATACTAACAAAAAAATAATTAAAACTTGAAACTCCTTTAACAAAGGGATCCAAATATAACCACATTATCTGAGGTGTCTCTGTGTTTCTGGTGGTGTGTCAATGCCAGTGATGTGTTGCATCAGATTGTCACATTCCAGGTTCTGGATGTCATATCAAATAAGTGCAACGCAGCCTAGCAAACATCACATTTATTATGATTCATCACCCTGAACAATCGGTATGTTGAAACTCTCTGTAATTTGTGTTTAAAGATATGCAAGAAGTGGGTTTTTTCCTCTAATCTATAGCTGTAGAATGGAAACCAACATCTCAAATGTGAAATATGTTGGAGATAAGATGGAAAAAGAGATTTTGAGAGAAATAATCTCACAGCAATCCTTCACTCTTTAGGAATAAAGTTTAAGCACCTTTCCACGTGGAAGGATAAGCTGACATGTCATCTGTGTCAGTGAAGTGGAAGGAACTGATCAGTCCCACTCTGCCACAAATGTCCCATGTGTGTCTCAGTTTTCCCCAAATGGATATAATATTTTAGTATATCATGAAGAGACAAGGAAAATAAACACATTAGTGAATGTGAAGCACTTGGATCCTATGCCAAAAAAAATGCACAGAAAAATGGGCACAAATTCAAGTAGAAGACTGGACATGTGCAACTGAGATTGTTTCTTATACCGAGGCAGATAAAAAAGAAATAAGCAAGCAAAAAATCCTGAGCTGACAACGTGTTGGTGTGTTTTCTATCAATCTACTGCAAACTTGGGAAGTAAGCAGTGTCTTTGCCTCCTCATGGCAGGAGCAAACATGTTGCTTTAGGGTGATTCAACAGGACCACCATTTCAGGTCAGACAAACCAGTATCTTTCTTCATCACTGAAGAGCCTACACTGCTCACTGTTTGCCAAGCAACCCATTCAGTAATGTTAGAATTAAAATGTAAAATACTAAGGATTTTTTTGCATAGTAATGTCCCTGTGGTTTAGTACTAGGACATGGGTTTGGGACTATGAATGATGCAAAAATGTCTTTATTTCTTGAACATTTTGATTCAATGATCTAAAAAAAATGTGCTTTTGCAATGGTCCCACAGCATGTTCTGATATATGTAATCATTATTACATTTTTGTTATTAGCCTGGATTAATAATTCATTAATGACTTGAATTAATTTCTTAATAAATGTTATACTTTAAAATCCTGTATATTTTAAAATTAAGAAAGAAAGAATAAGCTTAATTAAGTATTTGGAATGAGTTTGTGTAAAGCTAAATTAAAGTACATGCTAAAGAGCACTACAAACATGATTTGAAACCAGAATGGAAGGGAATGAGACCAGAAGTAATTTCCTGACTCTGTCTTGTGACAGATAACTCATAAACTACCAAGATTTACTAGGATATTTTAATTAAGAGTAATTTCAAAGAACTAAAAGTGCTGAGAATCTCATAGCTATCTCCTAGTGTTTACAATGCATGAGGAAATACTGCATTCAGCTGGCCTTGCTGTCTCATATAGCCTATATTAAAGAGACACTCAATACAACAACTGACAGTCTTTCCCCTTGAGATGGACACTCTTGGTCACCTCAGCACTGATTGTAGCAAAGTACAGGTTCAGAAGAGGGTATTACCTTTCAAGACTGATCACAAAGTGCATTTTAGTAAAAGGCAACTAGAACTCTTTTTTCCAGGTGTAGGGACAAGTTGTGGTTTTGGTACAAATGAGGGCACAAGACAGAAGCCAACACCTCTCCATGCAGTGAAGAGCATTGCAAATGTCTCTGCTGTGGCTGTGCCCTTTTGCTTCAGGTAGTGTGGACTTGACTTCATGTGAGGTTTGCAAATGACAACTATCCCCTGAGTACTGGGGAACACAAGTGTTATTTGCTCCAGTGACAGTAGTGCACAGAGCTATAACAAAACAGAAGTTCTTTTCTGCTTTCATTGGATCTACTTGCGAGCTGCAAAATAACAACTTGAGTCCACTCTAGCAAATCAGATGCCAAACAATGTCTTTTTTTACATTCTTTTAATTTTGGTGTAATGTTTTAACTTGGCTTCAGAGGGTGTGTACCTGGTTTTGGAAGTCACTAGATTCCTAAGTCCACCTAAGGCCAGGAATTCCCTTTTGACTTTCTTTCACTGTGGAGCCACAAGCTGAGCACAGTATACCAGTTCTGTGATTAACAGAGATGTGTGGTTATCAGCACACTGGCAGGCTTTAACTCTCAATGTTTTCCATCAAAATAGGTTTTAACCAGAGTCTAGAATGAAGTTGGAACTCGGGCTTCTAGGTACAAAATCAGAGTCTTTCACTTCTCCACATGCTAGTTAGGGAGATGCAAAAGCATTTGTGTTAGAAACAGACCTGACTTTTATGTTTCTACCTTCATGAATCCAAAGGTCTGAGCATTGTGTGGGCTTATGAATGCAAATCACATTCTGGAAATTGGAGCAACTCTACATTTGAGCACAGAAGGAAAAGAACAGCAGCTCACAGTGATTATTGTTTTCATTTTTCACTGCTGACTGCTTAGATTGCTTATAGTTTTTGTAAACCTACAGCCAGTTTGACACATTCTAATGCTTTTCTTTTCCCTGTAATCAACGAAGACAGATACAAGCAGAGCTGACTCCAAAAGTTGAGGTCACCCTCATGCAAAAGTCCCATTTAAAATGCAGCATGCAAACTGCATTTACATTAACAGCTATGCTAGGATCCTTGGACTCAGCTGTGAGATAGCCTCCAGAAGACCTAAGTGCTGCAGTGAGTATTTGTCCCCATTATCCTCTAGAGCACAGAGATACCAAACGTGCTCTCAGCAGCCCACAGAGCTCTTTGGGAATAGGCAGTCTCAAGGAAAATTAAAAGACTAAACTTCAACAGGTAATAATGGCTGAATAATGAAAGACTGACTAGCAAAACCAGAATACCCATTAACATTGGGGATACCTCAGGTAGACCTTGGAGTTAGTCTTCTATTTTAATTTTCTCTGAAGGGACTTTAGTTTGCATGCTCCAACTCTGCTCTGTAGTGTAGAGTACACACAAGTGGAGAAGATGGGACTATTCACTTCAAAAGCACTCTCCTGATCTGATCTAATCTAAAGTGCTAATGTAGAGGCACCAAAATTGATCTCCATTTCACCTCCACTCCAGGGATATGAGACAAGAAGAGAAGATAGATCTTCACATTCTGTTAGGATTGGACATAGTTATTTGACAGCAGATTTCATGGTTCATATTTTCATCATGGAAGGAAGAAAGTACGCTTTGGAGGATCATTGAATTTTTCCAATCTGCTTTTAGAACGAAATTTAAACTATGTTCTGCACTGAGCAAGATGATGTCAAAGATGTCTGTCTATTGCTTACATCATACAAATCTCGGTCTCTGGGTTCAAGTGTCTTACCAATTTTACTTGCAATTGGGGTCAATAGCTGGGTGGGTGCTTGTTATTGCAGGCTGAGAAATGGTGATAACTTTGTATGGTTTGTGTATATGTTTTTGATGTTCATATACGGAGCTGTATATTTTCCTGATAGACATGGCAGAGTACTTATTAAACATCACTACTCTTCCAAACGTGGTGTTTGCAAGCATAAAATGTCATTTGTCTGAATTACCTACTATTCATTAAAATTATGATCTCTAAACATTGCTAGGACCTTGAATCGTACTCCTGTTGTTGGAATTGTGTATCATTCTAGTTTCCTCTATGTTAAAAGCTGTAATAAAACCATAAAGCAATGCATCAGAGCTGTGATATAAAAGAAATACTTTTTATGATTAGGTACTTTACCTGTTACATAGAATATCTCTTCAGAATAGATGAAATAGACTCTAGAGACAGGACTGGTGAATCACTGAGCTCTGAACTTCATCTGGTCTCTCTCTCAGATGTTAAGATACACTTGTATATGCTTGTGGATAATTCTGACATCAGCTCTAATCTTCTAAGGAATGAGGAGAAAAAGAATAAGTACAGATGTCAAAAAAATGCACTTATCACTAAGGAACTACTGAGCCAGGGAAAAAATTGCTCTAATTTCCTTTCTAGAAAAGGATGAATACATTCACCACCAACAGTTTTCTCTCAAAGGTTTTCATTCCACTAGACACAAAATAATGTCTGTGAATAATCCTTGTTCAGTCAGGAGGAGTTCACTGCGTTGGCTGTTTCAGCTGCTTTGTGTAGCACATGGGTCAGATACAACATTTGTGTACCCTGGACTCTCAAAAAGCTTTCCCTTTGCAAATGTCACCACTGGTCAGTGCATAATTATGTTCTAGGACACGTTCTGTTGATTTACAGATCATATTGAATCCACTGCAAATCCTACCCACTGAGGTCAGTCTTCTGCCTGCAAATGAGTAGAAGCATGTTGGCTTTAGCAGAGTTTCCTGGCATCTGACATGTTTTTTGTGGCCATCCCTGCTTAGCTAGCAGTTGGGGGGTACCCAGCAGCTGACCTGCCTTCTACACCCCCTCCCAGCTTTATGACTAGTCCCAGTTCATCAGACAGGTGTAATGATCAGAAAACAAATATGTCACTGATGACTCTGAGCTGGGTTTTTTGTTAGTACTGTGCACCTAAGTCTCCATTTCTCTGAGTTGATGGTATGTTTGAAAGCCAGATAGCATTAAGTCTATAATTCATATAACAAAGATAATGATTGTGTTTCATAACGTTAAAAAAGCAATAATGTGAAAATGTCAAACCAGGACCAATTCAGAATAAAAACCTGCACTTGAACAGAGGTTCTTCAGGCTTATCTGTTGGCCAGGTTTCCCTACATTAATAGTTTTCTTTAGCTATTGTGTAAGCTACTAAATATATTGCAGTAGTTTCTGTAGCTGTCACAGGAACAGCAGGTGGTTTTGCTCCTCAGGGATGATATTCATCCTTCTGTCTATCTCTTAATGTACTAATATAGCTCCATTCATACTGTACCTTGTAATCTTTAGTATAGTTCCCCTTACAACAACCCTGGGAGGTAAGCAAGTACTGGAGGTGAGGAAGTGATTTCCCCATTTTACAGGAGAAGTGAGACAGGAAAGAAATATAGGACATCTGGATTTTTACAGCACATAAGCATCTAGTGATTATTTAGAAGAAAAATAAAACCTCTGCAGGATCTTTTCTGATTTATGCATGCAGGCTGTGGCAGATCAAGGAGGTGAACACCAACATGTCATCTTTAACCTCCAGGGTGGGTTTCTCCTTGGGACTCCACAATGCTCCCTCTCCAGGCAGGGGGGACTTCAGCCCTAACTGATAATGATACCAATAGTTTTCCATTTCAGGATGGAAAACTATTCCTGCTTCTAAACAACACTACATTCATCCATCCATCCTAACTTCAAGAAACTTACTGGCAAAACTAGCTTGTGTCTACAACCACCTCTCATGCTTCTGCCATTTCCTGTGCATAAGGAGGGCCAGAAAACACTAACAATGCAGAGAAGACACAACAAAGGATCAGCCCCTCAACTCACTAATTACATGCTCCTATAAATTTAGGCTGGGGTCTTGATTGTTACCTTTCCACCCTGGCCTTTGCAGATTGGGTGTTAGATACAGGTCACTCACTGTTATCTCTGGCTACCAAATGTGAGCAAGATGGTGTGCAATGTAACACTCTCCTCTTGTCTTAACATGAAAATTTGAATACCTAATGGTTAAATGGTCTTCAGTTTATGCTGTTGAGTCTTAGTTTTATCTTTCCCTAAGGTCACTACAAGAAGTGCAGATAATTTTTCATAGAATCATAGACCGGTGGGGGTTGGAAGGGACCTCTGGAGATCACCGAGTCCAACCCCCTGCCAACACAGGAACACCCACGGCAGGCCACACAGGAACAGATGCCATGCTTTGCTCTGGAAAGGGGAATAAGGAACCTGCAGGATCATCCTGTCATTCCTGTCAGCAGGCTCTGGGGGGCATCACCTCCAGAAAGGGAAAAAAGTTGCCAAGTAGTATCAGTCCTAGGCCTGTGATCTTTATTCATGAGTGCAGAAGGCTGTTTCATGCACTGGATGATAGATCTGTTCCCTGGCTGCCTTTCAGTTTCTGTCATCCAAGGAGATGAGGGTGGTCTAGTACATATGTGACCTCTGGTGCATGGAATGCATTCTGTATTTACAGGTTTATGTGCTCTCCCAACACCCTCCAGCCAAGAGCTTTGCTCAGAAGTAAGGTCTGGTTTCAAAGTCCCATCTGCTGATTCATCCACATGCCTAACTAATTCTCTGGCTCATCTGAGGCATGTTTAGCCTTTTGTGCACAGTTTTCAGCTTTCATAGTTGTTAAATGTTTTAAAAAGGTCTTGATGTGAAGTCCACATCACTTCCTGGCTTGCATTTCCAGACCATGGAATCTTCAAGTAGTCCCTGCAGTACTGAGGTTTCTGCTTGTTGCAACTCAGGAGTTACTTGCCAGTGTTAAAGTAAATCTTCAAATGCCAGTGGTGTGATTTTGTTCCTGCAATATGAACCATCCCATTCAGGCCCCAGCTTGCAGATCAACTGTCCAACTGAGTAAAAGCAGGAGACACTCAGTCAACAGCTTTACCCTGATATGATGAGAAAGTTTTAGTCCATCTGACAGTGAATTACCATAAAGATAGCTACAAGAGACTCTTCCAGTCATGACTAGCATCTGCTTGACAATAGCTCTTTCTTGGTCAGGACCTATGGGCTGGGAATCAGGGTGGGACAGCTTTCTTCAGTGCTCTCTGGAATCCCTCTCGTGACCAGCTATGGGATAATCAGCCCCGATAAGCATTGAGGATCCATTAAGAAGATACCAAGAGCCCTTACTTTTCATCTCTTGCACATCCTCAATAACATTCTTTGCCAATATTAGAGTCTCAAATCATTTGTCTCTACTGGCATTTCTTCTAAGCCTAACGTGGCCATCAAAAGGATAATAGTAGTTTTCCACCTGTCTTTTTAGGTTTCACAAACCTTTAGGGCATATGGGACTTTGCATATTTGTATATATACACTTCTCTTCTGTATTCTCCAGGATTATTGGCTTTCACTTGTTTGTTCCAAAAAGTTGTTGGATTCATAGGAATATTCTCCTTACTCTCCATTTCTTCACCCAGGGCAGTTTCACATTGTGTTGGCTGCCCACTCCTTGCTCTTGCTGATGGTTGAGAAGATTTTCTGTTGGATGACTTGAGATGTCAACAGTGGTATGGATACCCATACACTTTACCTCTGGCAATCCTCCTTCCCAGGCACAGAGAACAGTCACTTTCCTGAGCCTTCTCCTTTGTTTTTTTCAGGCCCTCTATTTTGTATTCCTTCTTAATATCACCCTCTTTTTAATGGGTCACTTTTATTTTGGCATCTTTTAATATGTGAAAACATGCAAGCAAGTTTATACTGAACAAATGAGTTCTGACTGACATCCAGAAGAGAACATCACCTCAGTTCAATGCATAACACTGTGAAACCCACGCTGTTATGAGATCTGATCATTTTGAATTGTGCAAGGCAAGATCTGATCAGATAAGCACTGAGACAGAAAAAATGAAATACAGGCAGAGACCTAGATGGCAATGTTTCCTTCTCTAGAGGGAACTTTAAACAAGAGCATTGACTAATGTTTCCAGAGATGAGACTGGTTGAATGCCAAAACACAGTTTTCATAACCTTTAAACCTGAACTATGTAATTGTTGCAAGGATCAAAAGAACAAACAGTGACAGGTATGAACTAATAAAATCTGTCAAATATGTGGAAAAAAAGAAAGATTTGTGTTGCAAGTAAGAGTGCAAAAAGAGTTAGGGGAGTTATAATGAAGAAAAAAAAATAATAGTACTGTTGAAATTAAATTATTTCCCTAGGTTGAAAAGAAATTTCAGTTATAATTAAAAAGCCCACATCCATGTGACCTGCTGTCATCTAGAAACAATTATAATCCTTCAGTGGCTGAGAAAACAGATGCAGTCCCTCTGTATAGCTAAATTAAACCCAGTTCTTTCTCCCACTTTGATAAGGCATCCCAAAGTGAGGCAGCGTACACAGCTATTACACACTAATTAGTGAGACAACACACGGGCACAGATTACCGAGCAGCTAAGCGGCCACGTGGCCATAGCCCATTGCAGCTTCACTCCCTTATAGCAGTCACAGAATAGCAGCCACGGTGGTTAAAAGTGGCAAACTTCATGAATCAAAGAAGTATCTTTATATGTCTTTATAGAGCTGGAAAAAAACTCGGCAAACATTCAGGCTCCTTTATCTTTCCCAAAGGCTGGAGTGCCTAACATCTTGCCCCTTTTCCCTTTTCTGTTACTTTAATAAAAGATTTAGCCTCTCCCCACAACCTTGACTCCTTTACATCAGAGCCAGGACAGTCTGAGGCCATTCACTCCCTGGTTAATCCATGGGGTAAGAGCAATTATTATACAATTTTAGCAACCAATATGACAGAAAGAAGAGAGCTGAACTGCCACTCTACATTTGCTATATTTCAAATGTAAATGTCTTCTGAGCTCTGACAATATTAAAATAGTCAGAGACTGCCCATAGGACTATCATTTTGTAGAACAGACTGAAAGTGAAATGAGATGACCCTGTGATGGGGCCTGAAGTCATTTCTCTTACACCATAAAGCTGCTGAAAAGATTAGTAATTGGAAACTGCACTTAGGAGGATGTTAATAGGATTCACTTCTCTAACCAGTGTGGTAGCTGGTAGGGTTACCTCTGAGGTCATTAATTAGTTGCTACTTTAAATGAACCTTTCTCCATGTAACTTAAACTCACTAAACTTTGTAACTTCAGTGTTGTCTCCATTTCAGGCATATGGCTTTCCTTCAATCAGGCTGTTAGCAACATAATTCATCCCTTGCCAACGGTGATCAGGAAGTAATAAAACAATTTGAAATCCTTATTCATACATTAGACTTTCCTATGAAATAGACTCATTTGCAACTTAAATGCAGATTATTAAAAAGCTGCTGATTTCAGTATGATGTCAAATTTAGTGAAGAACACAGTGTGCTTACTTCTAAGGCTCCTCTCTGCTTTGCTTCTTTTCCAGAGGCTTAGAAAGACAGTCGCTTAATGAACCTTTGTTAATATGCACATTTATATGATCTGATTGGCCTCTGCAGCAGCCTAAGAAAACCTGTGAAAAGGCAGCTGCTAGAGTTACCAAAAAAGCCCCACTAATTGGAATTATTAATTGTTTACAGTTACATTTACCACAAAGAGAAAAAAATAAAAGGAAGTGATAGAAAACCCCTCTAGTTTTAAAGCCCAGCAGACTGCTAACAAAATGGGAGTAACTGCATGTAGCTGTTAAATCACATGATCAAGTTCTAATTGTGTGCACTTTTTTATATTAGTCTTGAAGGTAAGATCAAAGTATGCACTTCCTATGAAATTTCATGTTTTCTACTTCAGGAGCCCTCTCTGCTAGGTGCTGGACAGAGGGGCAGATAGCTACAGAGGGTGCAGCCTAGACAAGCAACTTAGGTGTCAGCCCAGCTGAGTGACACTTCAGATACATGATTAATTCCACAGACAATAGCATTTGCTAAGTCTACCTTTAAGTGCTTTGCTAACTTGGAGCCAAAGGTCATTGGAAAGGCTCTGGAAGACTTGGAGTCAGTTGTGCAGCTGGGAAATGCATCCAGGGCTGCATCTCAAGACAGACCTTTCTTCACAAGGTTGCCAGACCTTTCTTCACAAGGTTGTCCTTTCCTGAGTCAGCCCTTGCTACTCAAATCACAGGATTAATTTTTTAATTATCTTTCGATAAGCTGATGATGAAAAATATAGATGTAACTGTAAAAATCTGGGGTATTCATTCATGAAGGGAAGGGACTGTGGCTCCAGTTGGGCTTGGCCCAGAGGATAGGCAGGAGATGCTCTGAACTGCCACACTGGGACGAGAGTCAAGACCAGAGAGAAAGCCTCTGCTCCCTGGAAGGGCTGCCTGAGGGGAGGAATGAGTGTTTTGCATGGCTTTTGAACTGGGGGACCCAAACTTCAGAGTGCTGCGTGGCAACTTGCCAAGAGCCTGAGGGTTACCCCTAATCTGCATATGCATTTCCATAAGTGCTTTTTCTTGTGATTTCTGGGGTTTGGGTTTTTTCTTTGTTTGTTTGGAGTATTTTTAACCAACTGTAGGGACACTAGTAGGATATAACTTGGCTCTGGATTTTTTTTTTTAAGTTTTAAATACTTGGTAATACTCTTGTTATGCTGGCATGGTTTTACATGGCAGACACCCTCAGTGCAACTCACCCATCTACTTTTCAGAAGGAGAAAACAGTGCACACTCACCCACTGCCAGGTGTCAGCTCACTCTGGTACAGCTATTCCCATGGAGCAGAAACCCTTGTGCACCCCAAAGGGAGATCTTCTGTGGGGTTTGATGTGTAAGTAATTGCATTTCAGGGCAGTATAATGAATCTTAAACATATGTCCTGGAGTGAATACTGCAAAATGTAACACAACCTGCAATGGTATACACTGGTCTCAAAAATTACAGGAAAAAGTGTGGGGTTGAGAAGGGGTTAAAACATTTCAGAGGTTTTAGCTGTTTCTATGCCTGTACTCTTTGTAGTGCTTCTGTGCCTTAAAGGAAGAAGAATACTTCTCAGTTTATCCTAAGGAATGTTCCAGCATATAAATCAGCTATTCTTGCTGTTTGCTGGAGATAGAATTTGTCTATTTGCCTCTATTTGTTTTATCTTCCACAGAAGATGATTAGAAACAGCTTGTTGATTGAATGTTTAGCTGATCAGCTTTCTACTCACTATGTAATATGGGGAAGAAGTTCAGAAAATTGCCTCATGAACTTTAAATACTAGGAAAAATATGATGTTATGTCTGCTGGATTCATTTGAGTGTGATAAGCACACTGTAGGAAGTCCCTTATCACTGAGATCTACTCAGGCTGTGCTGAAGTCAAAATAAGTCTTCATTTCTAGTTACTTACAGCAACATTACTGCAAAGTAATGGCAGAGTGACTTGGTGAGTAGGAAATAGGTCTGAGGAGAGCCATCACACTTTATTCTCAGTTCTGCTATGGATTTTGTCTATGTCTTTAAACAATCTTCTGTAATCCTTGAAATTACCAGCTCTATGATGTTCCTGGCAATAAAACATCAATCCTACCTCAGATTCCTGCAGCTTCTAGTAGGGGATATCTTGCAGTTCCTGCAATGTAAAGGCCCTTTCCTGCAAAGAGGGAGTTCAAAGGAAGGCCATTTCTAAGCAAAATGGTAGGAGCTAGAGAATTTGGCAGTGAAAAGAACAAAAAAAAAAAAAATCCACCAGTGTGTATATTTCAATGTTATGTTTAAAACCATTTCATAATTTCAAGGAAGGCTGGAAGATGAGTAATGGTGAATAAATTCCTGAGGCTGACAACATAGAGACTTTTTGTTTGTTTAAAAGATTAATTCCAAGGTCATACTCCCTCCATTGCCTTTCCACAGTAGTGTGTCCAGGTTGCAAACTCTGCCAGCTCTGAGGACGCAGGAGCTGTGTGGGTTATGTGACCTTGCCTTAGGAGAAGAGGGACATCCACAGTGCAAGACTGTGGAGTGCAATTGCCTGAGGAATCTCCTGTCCTGCCTGACTAGCTCCATGCATGTTGCTGGGAAGCTGTACCTATGAGACACCCACTAGCAGATGACATTTCTGCTGACCAGACTTGCACATTGTGGGTTGAGGGTTTGTCTCTTTCCAATGCTTTGTGCCTGTGAAGACTGTGAACATTACACACTCCAGTCCTGACTGAATTTCAGGATCAAAGCTCTCCCGAAAAGACATCACCAAACAGTGCAAGCCAGAACTGTGGGGTTTCTGATACAGTCCAGTTGGGAGCAGGTCTTAAAGTCCTGTTTTCATTTTGAGTTGGATGATCTTACAGACACTTTCAATGCAGGTTTGTGTCCAACTATTCTTATTTTAACCATAACCTTTTCACGTTTCCCAAATATGATGCTTTAATATTGTGGTTATCATGACTCAAGGCAGGTAGAACAAAACTATTACACTATACAAGGCTGTGGCAGATCCCCAGGGAAAGACATTGAGACCCTTCTTCTCATTCAGCAGACCCTCCCAAAAATCCTTCAGTCTGAAAATGCTCCTTAGGCCTATTCAAAGCCATAAAGGCATTTGATATTGGAAAAGGAATTATTCTCCTTACATCAGCAATCTCATAGAAATGCATACCTGAAACTGCTGCAGCTGCAGTTTCAGGGAATCTGGGGTACAGTGTAATTCTGTACCTAATGTGATCTGTACAGTGTACAACTGATTCCATATCTGGCATGAGAGTATACAGCTGAGAAAAAACATCTTTGACACATACAGCTCCATTGTGTGTCTATATCTTTTAAAAGGCTATTTTGTAACAAGCTTGGTATAAAAGTGGTAGTACAGCCCAAAGATAGTTACAGTGACTCTAGATGTCACAGTGCTTATGTTCCTATACACTGGCACATGTAGGCAGCCTCTCCTACAAAGGCTGCTGGCACAAAGCTGGTGTGCATTAAGAAATGCACTGCTAGAAAGCGTGAATGATAGTGCTGCTGACAAGTCTGACAATATGGAACCCACAAAATTATTATTTTGAATAAATGGATTATTTTACTAGGAGAAATGCCAATGGACATCTTTTTTTTTTTTTTTTTCAGTTCTCCCCACCCTCCCAAAGTCCACACTCTGATGGGTCTGAGACATCTTTGAGGGCTTCCATGAATCTGGGATTTGGAAATCTGCCTTCATTACATTATTGCTGTCTTAAGCATTCACCTCTGAGAAGGGACCAAGTGAAAGCCATGTGTGCCAGTTCTTCTTTCAACCTGGATTCACACTGCTGTGGTGCCGGTGGTTTGAGGTTGTAGGGTGGTTTGACTGTTGTAGGGAAGGCACAGTCATTTCAGGTCCCCATTGTGCAAGCTGGACGTACACATAGCTTTACGAATACAAGCATGGATCACCTACATGTGACTGGTCCAGCCCTAGGGAGGTTTAGTATCTTGGTTACCTCAAAATAGCAGCTGATAAAGAGAGGAACTCACTTTACTTAACCTGTTACTTCCTCGGGGGTGCAATGACATTTGTTACTCCTGGAAGCTGGCCATTCCTTGTTGTTTTGTTCCTTAAAATAACTGTTAACTCATGAGGTTACCTGACATAGTTCTTTTTCATCTGGTATAGGGCCTCTTTTCCTTTTCCTCCCTCTCTCTGAACTAGGAGCTGCCTGTCTTTCTTTCTCACAGATAATAAACTCCTTATCTCTATTGGTATACCTTGTTTTCCTAGACAAGCTGGGGCCTACGACCCTATAGGTAAGTCTCACTCCTGTTTACTGCTTCCCACATATCCCTTTCCTACTATTGGTCTGAACATCCTACCTGTCTCTTCTGTGTTTAACTGGCTTCTGGCCATGTGGCACAGGTTTTTAGCCTTAACAATACACATACTGTCAAGAATTAAATCATATCATAAGGATCATATTCCATATACAACCACAGCATGCCATTTTACACACAATTACAGGTTATTTTCTTTTTCAAATTAGCAATGCAACACCACGATCTATGTGTAAGTCAGTAACAGATTTATTAGCCACCCACCTTGCCTTGGATTGTAATGACTCTGATCTCATTGTTGGAAGCCCAAAGAATAAATCACAGATGTCTTGCAGGTTGTGACTTCAGCTTTTCACTGCATTTAGGGGATGCAACAGATTTATGAATACTTCAGCAGTACAAATTAAAAGCTGGAAGTCATTGGCAATAAGGGCTGGTCTGTTGTATAGGGCTGTAACGATCAGTGGTATTGATTAAGGCTCTGGATGGTATTTGTATTCTTTCCCATATGTTCTAACAAAAATGTACAGAGTATCTCCATAAATATATTAATATGTCTTTCCTATGGTATTAATAATATTTTAGCCTCTGAGAATGAACACTTACTGCATTTTACTAAGTGGCTGCATATATTAAATTTCTCAATTTGAAAGCAGGAATGATCAACTCCTAGTAGAAACAACAGATGGTTTATTACAATAAAGCACACTATTTGTTGTCATTGGGACAAACCATCCAACCCCTTTAAATTATATGTTAAGGAGCTACTTTGAATTGCAGCATCTATTTAAAGAGAAACTGATGTTTGAGTTATTATTACCTAACATCTACACATACAGTGTCAATCAAAAAATCCACCAGTAAGAAAAGCTTGTTCCTACCCTTAAACTGCTTTAGTATACCTTCCTCTGATATGGTCAAAACATTCTGCAGTCCCCATAATTTCAGACTCAAGTAAATATCCCTTAAAATATCCTTTATCCTTTAAATAATAAATAAATAATCCCTTAAAATATCCATATCCTTTAAATAATAGTTTCCACATCAAAAGATAAAATTGTGGCCCAGTCAAAGAAGCCAGTGAAGGCAATGAAAATGTGACTTTGATGACCTTCATTAACAGACCTACATGTGGGGGCAGATTGCCTGTTGGGGTGGGAACAGCAGTGCCTCCAAGTACACCAACAGATGTTGCAATGTGTCCTGCAAGAAGCAGCTAGTGGGCCAGTCCTTGCTCTCCTCTGTAGCTGAGTCATAGAAGCTCAGCTCTGCTTCATCAAACCTGTGACTCCAAATACAAGCAGCAGATCCTGTGCCCCTGTGGCAAACTGACATCTCCTGGAGTACAGAGGCATTTCCAGATCTCATAAGGACTACATATACACTTCTGCACTCCTGTCACACTGTTCTACTGTGGCCCTCGTATTTCCAATTCTGAGTGGGTGCTGCCTGGCTTCTCAGACCCAACCTTATAGACATGTATAGTGATTAGTAGACTGGAAATTTGCCTTACACCTGGGAATGTTGTCAAAGACTTTTGAATAGAGAAGATCCCTCAGGAACAAGTGATGCTTGCTTTGAAGTGACTTATTCAGCACCATAAGTATTTTTCTGCACTGTCTCTGGACAAGAAATGGTAGGTGCTATGGTGTAGTTTGCTGAATATGTGAAAGGTCTTTTCAGACTCAGAGATAAAAAGGTCATTATCACGATCTTAAGTGTTTAAATGGTGCTTCATCCCAAATGGATATGTGAGATTTTAACAACCCAAGAGATGCAAAATCTAATCCCAGTAAAAGGGAAAGGAAGTAGAGTGAGAAGATTCTTGACTTTTAATAGTGCTGGAGTGGACAGTCATTCAGCTTTCATTGATAGAGCCTTTGTGGGATTATGAAGACATCTCTTATAGGCTACTACATCAGTGTAATCTTTTCATGCTGTTATCACTGTCAATGTATTTGTTACATTTGCATAGTGGCTGTGCCCTGTACACATTTTCTGCTTAATATTCTGTCCTGTTGCTGCAGGGGCATACCATGATGTGGGAGGGTGTGATGAGCAGTCACAAGCTAGTGATAACATTGGGATGGTGAGAACAGTCTGGCACTATCTTGTACAACATTGAAATCCTGGCTCATACTCCCACTGTCTGGTGGAAGTAACAGCTTTGGGCTTCAACCACAGTTCCACAAATTCTTATTATAGACACAGAGAAAAACAGGGCTGCAAAAGCTCACCCTGTGTATCCCTCTACCTCAAGGCAGGGAGAATTGCACTTCAGTCATTCCTGATAGCTGTTTGTGTCATCTATCCTTAAAGACATCCAATGCTGGAGACTACACAATCTTGCCAGACAATCTGTTGTGTGCTTCACTGTCCTTGCCACTGAAAACATGATGTTATCTACCAGACATTTCACAGGAGACAGTTTGTTCCAGGATTTATCTCTCATTTAGGATGTGGGCCAGGGTTGAGAAGTTCACCCCAAAACTTTCATTCTGAAATATTCTGGGGGCTCTGAGTGCTGTTTTACTGTACCTTGGTAAAGCCAAACATATACTGTTCATTCTGTGAACTCTCACATACATCACAGAAAGACTAACAGCACACTCTGTTAGCAGAGCCTCTGGTAGCTTCCAAACACTGCACAAAGGAGCTTTGAATAACTAGAAAAACTAGCAGGCTAGGATTACTTCCACATTGTCCTTTGCTAAACATGACACACCCGGTTCCTCTGCAATCTCTTATGTCTGGCAACACATCTCTTTTTCTTAGGATGGTAGTTTCACCTTTCCACAAAGCTGTGGTTGCTCAGCCACTTCTTGCTCTGCATGAACGTTTCCTCCAAGATTATATCTCTGACTTCACATGGTCCTTCCGTTCTCACATGTGAGATACTGAGCTACATGGCAGATGTCTGCTGACTAGGTTTTAAGGTTTTGGGTGGAGAAAGGCTATGGTGCTGCATGGTGCCCCTATTTCTCCCCTGAGCTAGGGTTCAGGCCCAGTCACAAATCTAGACGTATGTCATGCTGGAACATGTGAGGGCAACTGAAGGGAATTGAAAGGATGGGATGATAAGAGCAGGTCTGATGCTCAGTATCTAAAACTTTGCAAGCCATGACCAGATATTAAACCATATTCAGACTTGTGGGCAGTTTAGCCTTTAGCTGGACTTTATATCCTCAGCATGGTGAGGATCTTCAGTTCTTCCTGCCATAAGATATTGTTCCACATCTGTAAGTCAATGACTGTTTGACCCTTTATTTGTCAGAAGACGAGGAAGTAGCCTTGGAAGCTTGACAAGATATAAATACCTTCCTCTTTGTCCAGAATTACTAGGATTATATACAGGCATGTGCAAGGAGGATTATCACATGAATGGGTCTTAATTTTGCTGGCTATATGTGCAATTCCATCACTTCTCTTCCTGGAATTTGCTTCCAAATGGCTGGGAAGGGGTATGAAATTATGTAAATCAACCACAAATTGCTTAACCTTTCCATGATAGCACCATAACTGAAGAGGACGAAATAAGCCAATTATCAGCAACAGAGCAGTAAACCCTTTTGGGGACCTCCAGATGATTCTATTTACCCCCTCCAATGTGATTGTGAAATTTGCTGTTTGTGAACTGTTCCTCTCTCAGGGCAGCTTGTCTCATCCCAGGGCTTAGAGCCTCACAAAACATTCAGTGTGCTTCAAAGACATCAATGTGTAAAGCACCATATTCCCTGCATTCTGTCACTGCATCCACACGGCTGTTCATTAGTAATTACTGATGACAGCCAATAAAATCAAATAAGCACATGTGCAAATGCTAATAGAGGAAAATAAAACTAAATAATGTTTTATCAGGCCCTGATTACCTTGAGTTTGGCTTGCTGTCACACTAGCCTGTCCTCATTGGGAAAAAGACATGAAGTTCTACGATCTCTTCAGCAGGAAAAGTATGCATCAAGGGTTTTTCAAAGGTAATTATTTACAAATTCCCTGCAACCACGCTAACTCTGTTGTTTTTATTAATCTAATAAAATATATTATCTGGAGAAAAGTTTGGTGTATATAGCAGTTAAATTTATATGTGCTATTCTAGTATGACAAATATTTTGTTACAGTTTGCTAGCAATTATTCAGAATAACACAAACAGCTTGGGATGATTGTAGCCTTGTGAATTGACATTTGAAATATTTATAAGTACAGCCATCCTGCCATATGGACCCTCTTTGGAGTTATCAGTCACTGCATCTTACTGCTTCTGCAATGTGGGTTCACATTCTAATGCTGCCTGATGCAGTAATTCGAAGGAGCTCAGCTATGGGCAGCACAATACACACCACTCCTTGAGCCATAGCTGTCAGCTTCGAGAAAAGAGATGAAGGCTCGTGGTGCACATTACTTGCTGAGGCGTTCTGCAAACACCTGCTTAATGTTTGCATGTGCAGTTTAATGTAATGTGGTTTATAGAGCATAATGGACATCTCTGAAAGTGAGTCTTAAATGCAAAAAACACCCATCACTGTTCGTTCAGATTGAATGGTGTGTTATTATATGTTGAGAAAACAGAGGACATCTTTTCTTTCCTTGACCTGGTGGCTTACAGGGTGTCTCCTTATCATGTAACATGCATACCATGGCCTAGCTAGCAAAAGCAGGGTATGTCCTGTCATTGTTTTCTCCTAAAACGAGCCTTTCCTCTCTTACATCCAACAGTTTATGAACAAGTAGCTGGTATTTACTCATTCAACAGGGACCCACATCTGTTCAAAAACTCCTATTGCCTTCAGTGAAATTACATTCAAGGAAGCGATGGTAGGGTATGTCCTGAACAGAGCCAGGCACTGAAACATGTATTCTGTATTCTTTCTTCTACTAATTAGTCATAAGTGTAAAATATTTTATGTCAAAGAAATTCCTCCTGGAGTATTCATTAAGGTCAGGGTTTCAGCCCTGGGAATTCGGTAAAGTGCAAGGATCATTAGAAACCGGGGAGGGGGAAAGTAGAAAAAATAGAGAAAAGAGGAAAGAAAAAAAATTCTATAGACATAAAAACTCTCCCCAGTTTAAATCCTTGTTAGCTTAGCAATATTTGGTGACTGGTACATTTTGTGTGTGTATAGGAGAACAAACCCCAGGGGATTCCCAGGCTCAGTGTCTCTACTAAAGGGGTGGAGTAGGAAGGCGAAAAACATTTTTTGCTAACTCTGGGGAATTGCTTCAGGCAAACCAGGTGAACAGCTCAGAGAATTAAGCTCCCAAAAGCATATTTTCTCCTCTGACTGCAAAGGACTTTACCAAGCAACAGACAACTCCATCTTCCCTTTGTCTGAACAGTGCCCACAACAGCCCAGAAGAGTTAATATAAGCAATATGGGTCAGTGTTAGACAGACAGCTTCCTAAATGAGACAGGGAAAGTAGATGACAAGGTGGAGTTTACATGACAGGGAGCTGGAGTGAACCCACTGAAGTGAGGACTAGGGTTTTTTTCTATGATGTATAGTTCTGTAGTTCAGGAAGGTACAACCTCTTCATTTTCAGGATTCCTTATTTGATGACAAAGCTAATACTCTGTCATAATTTAACCACAAACAGCAACAAAGCCCCACACAGCCGCTCGCTCTCTCCCCCTGGTGGGGTGGGAGGGAGAACTGGAAGAGTAAAAGTGAGAAAATTTGTGGATTGAGACAGTTAAACAGGTAAAGCAAAAACTATGCACACAGACAAAGCAAAACAAGGAATTCATTTGCCATCTCAAATCAGCAGGCAGGTGTTCAGCCATCTCCAGGACAGCTGGACTCCATCACTTATAATGGTTACTGGAGAAGACAAATGTCTTCACTCCAAATGTACTGCACTTCTTTCTTCTTCCCCCAGCTTTATATGATGAGCATGACATTATATGGTATGGAATGTCCCTTTGGTCATTTGGGGCCAGCTGTCCCAGCCATGTCTCCTCCCAATGTCTTATGAATCTCCAGTCTACTGGAGGGTGAGTCTATTGGTGGGATGAGGAGCAGAAAAGGCCTTGACCCTGTGTAAGCACTGTTCAGCAATAACGAAAACACCCCTGTGTTATCCACACTGTTTCTAGCACAAATCCAAAACACAGTCCCATATGAGATACTGTGAAGGAAATAAACCCTACCCCAGACAAAAGATGCACAGGTCCTCAAAGTGAGAGTCTTCATGAAAGCTTGATCAAAATGTCTTCAGTCAGAGAAAGCAGACCTGCCAGGAGCCAGAGCTTCTTTCATTCTCTTTGCTTCTGCTTTACTGGTCACTGTACACTCAGTGCTCAAAATAATCTTGGTAAGAAGCCTCCAAAAATTGCCCAAGAAGGGTCCTGCTGGACCTGAAAGGCCAAGCACATTTGTTTTTCAGAATATATATTGAGAGAAACAATTCAGAAAAGCTTCAGTTGCTAGCTGTGATTTTGGCCTTTGCCCATACTGTTTAAGATGCTTTTAAAAATTCTTGATCTCTAATTAAATACAGACCATACTGAGGGCAGTAAAAGCAAGCAGAGAGGATCTTCTCTTCGAGGAAACTCTCCAGTCTCTCTGGCCAAGCTACAAATTGGAAAGGCCATGAGCATGTCTCCTGAAATAGATGAGACAAATGAGAAATATGGGCTTTGTTCAGAATAAAAAGCAGATGATGCTGAAAGGCACTAAGTCACAAAAGGATTAGGACACAGCACAGTTTTGTCATGGACTGCTCAGCTGGGATCCAGACAACATCTCAGATGCCTCTTCCTCTTTGTCTTAAAGGAAATCCCAGAGACTCCATCCAATTCATACATAAAAGTATGTTGACAGAAAGTCATGTGGCTTTTTGTCTCAGATAATGAATCCTTTTGTACAGGCTGACTGTCCCAAGAGAAAGGACAAATTGAGCCACGTGCACCTTCTGTCTAGGAAAAAGGATCCGCAATGTAGATAGGACGATGGAGGGTTAAGGGTATATGGGAGGGGGGATGTGGAAGGGAGAACTGTCACAAAGGCATTGAAACTGGCTACATTTCATCTGCGAGTGGCTCTGGCATGCTACTGTAAGCCAGAGAGGCTTGTCTGAGCTGAGAACGCCTTTTAAAATTCCCCCTTGATTTCTCAAATGATCGTGTGTGTCAGCCAGCAGGCAGCATGGCATGGCCGCCTGCTGGACAGACCTCAGCCAGGCTCCTGCCCTCCAGCACTCTGCAAATGCCAGGGGAGCTCCTAGCTGGCTCAGGCCTTAAAAGTGTTCATCCTACCAGGGTCTTGGACAATGCAGACTTCTGGTGCTCATTATACTGGTCAGTCAGGCTGTTCTCTTCTGTTTGCACAATAGACTGCACAAAGCATCTTCGAAAAGGAGTGTCCCACGAGGTAGTTTTTATAGAGCTGATCCATCAACAACCTCTAGAAAGATCTTCAGCTGGAGTAAACCAGAATTTGCCCTGCTGACACCAAAGCAATTACTTCCATTTTCACTTGCTGTGAATGGAATCCTTAATCAGTTATATTTTCATATCATATAACATGCACAGGAGTTTACAAAGCCTGTGTTTATTAATTGCTCCTAGGACAATTTAGACAGAAATGTCTTGATCTTCACCTTGCTTCTCTGATGCAAAGCAGGAGAGATCCCAAAGAAGCAGGTGGAATTCCAGTGGTGTAAAAGAGGTGGAAGTCAAAGCAGAATCAGGAATCAAGAAGTCTCATTGATCATTGCTCACAGTGATCTTTCAGCTACCTTTATCAAATATTAACAATAATGACTTATTTATATAGCACCAACTGTGAGCTAGGTGCAAAAGGATAGGCACAAGTCCCAGAGAACTAACAAACTAAATAATAAATACATATCAATCTAGAATAATAAATAATGAATCTTGTAGTCCTTTTTTTTTTCTTCAGAGGTGTTTGCCCTCACTTTTTCTGATCAGCAGGAGGTCTTGGTTAAAAAGATCAGATTAGAAATGAATCTCTTTGATGTTTACAAAGGCAATAGGACTTTCACACCTTTCCAAGTGCAATCCAGCTGCAGGTAAAGAACTCTTCAGCTTGTGGAAGTGCTAATTAAAGCCAATAATAACATGATTCACCTTCAACACTGCTCTGAAACATCCAGTATTTTTTTGCCAGAAGGAGGTGTTGCATTTCTAGGGCACTACATTTGAGAACCACTCTTATTTCAGGGATCTGCAACGTAGCAACATTTTGGGCTAGGAGGAGAGGGAAAAAAGTTGTTTAAATCAATCTTTGTCACAGGATCCCACTGTTTATTGATATCCTGAAGGTGAAAGGTTGATGTTTTACTCAGGAAACCACTCATCCTCCAAAATACTAGTATTGTTTATCTTGCTGAAATCTATTTTTATATTTCCCAAGACATTTTTATTTAATTTCTGCAGCAGGTTTTCTCCACTGTGTTTTCATAGTATCACTATACAGCCTTAATCCTTTCCAATCTGATATTGCAAGTTGTGATGGAAAATGACAAGTGTCTGGTGTTCTTTTTAATAGAAAGATTAGCAGAAAGAAAAATTATTACCTTCAGACTACTTACTTTAGTGGAACATGAGTTATCAGGGACTCCAATCAAGCACTGAAGTTAGAAGTAACAGATCAACCAGAATATACACTTGTCTCCAGGAATATGTCTTGTCACTTTAGCAGCTTTAACAGCCTGGAACATATTCTCATTTATCCAGCCATTTTCCTGCCACAGAAAGTATAAAATGTACTTTTTGAAACAAGATCTGTTTCCAGTGATTTTTTATCAACTTTTTTTTTTTTTTT